>JAWWEV010000083.1:144975981-144988573 GCA_035583235.1 Hafferia zeledoni
TGACAGAGAAGCCGAAACTTGCCTAAGTTCTTCTCTGCTGTGAAAACTACTTTTGCTTTAATGAATTTATTTTGTCTGATTCTAATCTACTCTAAAATTAGTTAATATTTGTATTTCATGAAACCAAAAAAGTATATAATAACTTTCCTTTAAAAGAGGGTAACATTTCTCTGAGGTGGGCTTATTTTTTATGATTCACTCTAGGACCTATAAATCAACTTTTAGAGAGCATGGCACTGATGTGGCCCCGTTCGATTTTCAACCAGAATACCATTTTACAATAAAGCAAGCGATAGCCATCTGTCATATCTGAGTCTCTGATCTTTCACTTCTTTTCTCTAACTTATACTTAGAATACATTTCTGAAAACTGCTTTAACCTTTTTGTAAAGCTCATAAAACCCTGACTTTTTTTCTATTATAGTTTGGCAGTGCTTGTTCTTCTAAAGAAACATTTGCATGATAGTGCCAAAGAAAAATTTGTAATTAAGAAAGGACTCTTCCAGCAGTTTTATGTGCTAGATGAAATAATTTCCCACTAATAAAAGCTTTATTTGCTATCTGTAGCTTGATTTAATCATGTTACTAAAAGGACGATGTGATCCAGACAGCCTTATGTTCACTCTCAAGTATCTAGTCTGTAACACTAAGAACTTTTCAGGCTTTGTAACCTTAAAAATAAATGCACGATACTACATATGAATTAGTTATTACTGAATATTTTTATAGCTTAATCATCAGTTTGGCATATACTCTCTTTGCATTTCATTGGATCATGAGCAAATATAATTTTTTCTAAAACTCATTTTCTTTCCAGAAATTTTGGTTGTTGACAATTTCATGCTTCTGCCTAAATCAGAAAAATTTTCTCTGATAAAGCATTATGATAATTATTAACAGTAGCAGTAATTGTAACAATAATTATTATTTTCTCATTTAATTGCCAGGAAGCCAGGGATCTCTGGAATGAACATTTTACCTACACACAGTTTCAGATTAGTGGCAGAATACATTAAAGATTTAGGTTATTAAAAAATTGTTTCTCATCTGTTTTCCATGCTGGATTAGGAAGTATGGATTTATATTTTCTACTTAGTAGATACTAATTTCTCACCACAAGTGGTTCCAGAAGTACATTAGGTGACCTGACCAGCTCCTGACATTCACAGTTTGCTCTTTTGTGCTCTCCCCAGCAGTGAGTGAGATGCCCCCTTTGAGAAGCCCTCCTCCACTGGTTTCTGTGTGCTTGTGTGAGTGAAGGCATGGACATGGCAGCTCTAGAAAAAGCGAAGTGATGTTTGGGATGCCTGTCCCTCAAGACCATTGTCACTAGACAATCATTCAGGCATGAAGCTGGTCCCATGTAGCTCTCTGGGTACTGCTGAGCTGTATTTGGTACTGTGCCCTGTTGTGAGCCCACAAAGCAGTTGTGCTCATCCTGCCTGGTGCAGTGGAATATGAGTTTGACAAAGAGCTACATGTTCATCCTGACAAGACAATTGGCTTCCTTCATGGTATTACAACACAGATTAAATAATCTGAAATGAGAGCTCAAAAATCAATTGTTATTTTTTTTTGGTAAGGTGTTAGTGTAGAGGGAGGACAGTAGACCTGATATTGTCAGTGTGGAGAGGGTTACGCTGATAAAATTCTTTTAGTAACAACCATCCTCAGTGGCAAAGACCATCTTGAGACCTTTGTCGTTTGTGAGGTGGTGGATGAATCATTGCCCCCACTTATATTGATTGTCATTGATCAATATAAATTGATTGGGGCCACCTGTGTCTGTTCTATGTTTGGGTGGTGGCTCATGTGACTGTTAAGTCTGTGTTGTGTGGGACTTGAATTATCCCCAGGTCATTTATTTTCCATTTTAATTTTTAACAGCAACATGCCATGCTGTAGGACAACAATGCCCTTGCTTGATATTATTGCTTTTTAGCTGTTGCTTTTTTTTGTTGTTCCAATGATGAGGTTATTTAAAATATTTTAATTCAATTCTGCCTTGCAAATTCATATAAATGGCATCTTTATGCTTAGTGACATTAATTAGTTCATAACTGACCTAAGAAATGACTATAAAACAAATTCTAGAGGCCTCTTTCTCCTGTTTCAAGGGCTAAAGTATTCTGATGAGGTTGAGCTATGGAAGGTGAATTTGAACACTTTGCAACAGTTTGCCTTAACCAAGACCTTACCATGACTCCTACTAAATCATTGTAGTTGCATTAGGGTTGAATTCAGATCTTTATGTGGAATTGAGAACAATTTGCATCAAGAGCTTATGATATCCCTTCCTACAGAGAAAAAAGATGTGAAGGTCATAGCGATGAGATGATTGACCTCAATCCATCTTATCAGGGCTGACTACCTACATTCCTCTGAGCTGCATCTGATCAGCCTCAGTGCCCAAGGACCCAAGTCAGAACCTGAGATTTCACAGTGCAGGGTGAAGCAGGCAGTTTCCAGGTCTACACCATTCCTTCCTTAACAAAATGACAAATTAGATAGGATCTTTGACATACCAGAAACAGACAGTTACAGAAATGAAATTAGAACAAACAATGTGACATGGTATTCTTCCCACATGGACAGTTTTGATAAAGTTGATGGCACAACTCATGTGAAAAAAAGAACAGCAAGGAAAAGATTAATAAAAGCAAGATCTAGATCACAGACTATTATAATGGCTTCAGTCATCTAATTAAGAAATTCAGCTCTTGGAGTGGTTTTGTTTTTATATGCTAACCACATGGGTTTATAATTGAAACACCCACAGTGCATAAAACTCTTTTGAGGAGCATGTGGATGCACAGCTGTTTTGGAAATGACAATAAATAAATTGGTGTCTTAATTCTTTTTACCTGTAAATCTGCAAAAAGGTCAGAGCTGCAGTGACAATTTATGGAACAACAAGGAATATATTTGAAATTAATAAGAGTGGGAGTCCATTTTCTTATGCTGTAGAGGAAAAAGTCACAGAAACTTAGCAGTCAATATATTCTTTCACTGTGCTGAGTAAACAGTAAAAAGAAAATGTAATTTGCTCACAGGCTATTCCATTGTAGAAAAAATTGTGGAAATGGTATCTTTTTATTAACTTATAAATATATGTGCATATATAGGACAACTTAAACACTGGATGTCAAATACTGATGGATGTGGAAATGCCATATATATATATATATATATCTTAGAATGAAACAAATACACCTTAAGAGCCTTAAAAATTTACTTGCACATTTCCAAAAGCTGAAGCCCAACTTTTAAATACAGAATTAATGAGAAGAGGTGTTAGATAGTTGTCAGTGTTAAGGGTGTCAGGGTGCAAATGTTAGAGGTACCACCTTCAAGGAGAGAAATGTCTTTCACCCACACCCAGATTCATGTCAGTGTTGACATGTCTTTAAAGTGCTGGAGATTGCATATATATAGAAGTCCTGGTCTTTAGATGCTGATGGAAAGCAATGTCCTTTTAACCGAGCTCCATTTTAAGTGGCTATTGCTGATTCATGAGAAGTTTTGAGAAAGCTTCATAATATCTTGGGTCATCAGTATTCCTTGTCTCCAGGAAGTCAGGTGCACCTCCTGAAACTTTGATAAGGTAATGATGAATGCCAAACTGTGTTCCCAGCATTCCTGCACAGGGGTTTCACTTTGGGGTATGGAGAAAAATATAGTGCCGTGCATAGACTGAACAAGAAGGACATGGAGTTATAGGGCAAAAGAAAGCCTATGAGTAGAGAAACCAATGCTGTCTCATCTAGAGTTGTTGCTTGAATAGTGTCATCCATATTGGTGGGTATGTTCCTTGTTGGTAGTGCCATAGCTGTCAACTACCTTGGTCACTGTAACACAATGAACAAAACTCTTATGCCTCACTGGCAGTCTCCTTGTGTGAAATCACAGAGGTACCAAACTGAATATCATCTCTAAGCATAAGACTGTGATGTGGGCAGGAGGGACCAATCTTTTGTTGGTAAGTATTGTAGCTCCTGACTTCTGGGGCTCCTGCCAGTTATGGGAACATTCAGCATCCAGGTGCAGATATTAGGAGCACTACACATTGCCTGGGAAGACTCAGATATCAAATGGGAGAAGGAGAAGGCATTGCTGTCTTCTTTCCTCATCCAATAACTCAAAAGTTGGGGCAGCCATTTAGCTAAAGTGAGATTTGACTCTGCCTCAAAGGATTTGGAGCCACATTCTCCGTTACAGAAAGCAGTCAGCCACACAAGTCAATCAAATTGTATGTACAACACAAAACTGGGTGAATTTAGGGCAGGGCTGGACAGGAGATCATAGACCAGAACATGAGAGAAGAATGGCATTTCTCTAGAGAGGTGTTATTGTTTTCCTCCTTACCTGCTGCTGAGACATCTTTACTTTTTTTTTTTTCACTTGAAGACATGATCTGAGTATAGTGAACTAGACACCCTTCTTTTTTCTACTTTCAAAACCACTGTCCCAGTTTCCACCCCCCATAAATATGAATAACTTGGTTAGGAAGGGTGGCAAGGATGAGAAGAGAAGCTTATTATCCTCTTCCCCACCAGCAATTTTTGATACCAGCTGCCACTGTGACATTGACACAGTGGGATCAAATATGATGAACCACAAGGTGCCACTTTAACTGTCACTTCAAATTCCTGGAGTCTTCATATATTTAGTCATGTTTATTTATAAGATAAATTTCCTGTTTCTATATTGGCACTGATTTTAAACTGTCTGAAACTAAGCATTGCCTGTCAGAATGTGTCTCTCTCTGCCTAAGTATGTATCGCAGTGAATACCATATTCATAACCCAGAAAAAGATTCTTTCCAGTCTATAGTACCAAACATCTATTGTAGTCTCTTTTACTCTTTAGTCTAATCAACAGCCTCATCTTTTTTTTTTTTTTTAAATTTTAAATCTAGCAGAGACTCCTTCATGTTGCTGTGAGCTAATTTCAAGTTTTCCTTGAGTGATTTTCAAATCACCTGACCATCTGTTTCAAATTAAACATCCCAAGATGCACTCAATCTAAGTATGTGAGTTGTGTTGTAAATTATATTCAGAGCTACCCTTTAAATTATCTGGAGTTCTTTTTGTTGATAACAACTGTTCCATGCGTAGGGCTATAATTGACTTTAAAACTTGTAAGCACTTTATTATCTGAAAGAAAACGCTTAGTGTTGAAATAATGTAGATCAGGGCAATGAACAAATCAATGCCTGAAGTAGACTCACAGACAATAAATTCAGAGGGAGCAGTTTAATAGTAACTCACTTGGAATGGGTGAGATTGGTAACTCTGATATTCCTGCCTGTGTCACACGGGAGATGACCAATAACAAATCATTTCTACCAGTTCAAAAGAAGGGATAAATCTTAATCTGGTGTTTGTGTGTATGTTAGTTTCTGTTAGGCATGTTAGATAACAATTAGGATTGATGCCTAGGTCAGATGATCTTATGTCTCTCACAGAACTTCCTGTCTAGGACACTGTAGGCCTAAGACACTGAAATTTTCAGTGCTCAGAAGTTGTTATTTTCTAATAACTATTGAGTTTTTCATGCAAAACACATAAGTTCAACTTGGGTTTAAATTACCAATTTTCAAAAGAACAAGAATCAGAATAGGTGTTCCTTCTGTCACAGAAGCACAATACATGGGACTGACTGGGCCACAGAAAGTAGAAGAAAGAGACAGAAACTTTCACTGAAGAAGAAAGTACTGCAAGAAAATTTGCTCTGCTGACTCATCAGACCTCTGTGAGGAGAGTGAAGACACTAGTTCTCCATATCCGTTAATCTGGTGCCTTGCACTACACCTAAAATTTACTTTCTATAACTAAAAGAGTTCATCAGACCTTTGTAAGGCTATATTTAAATGTCCCTTGACTCCTGAGAGGATTTACCTAATGGGCCTTCAGATCTAAGCAAGAAAATTTCAAAAGCATTTATTTTCTTCTGTGAACACTGAGATCTGCTACGTAGAACTGTTTGTGTGGAGGACTGATGAATAGGAGCTGCACTTACAGATCCATGGGGATCCAAGAAGTGTCAAGTCAGCAAAGGAAGATGTGATGAGTGCCTTTGTTCTACAACCACTATTAACACAGTACAGCTGGATGAAGTGCCAATCAAAACCAGAAATTACTTCCTCTAAAAGTTTATATGATGGTTTTAAGGTCACACAATCATAGAATGGTTTCGGTTGGAAGGGAACTGAAAGATAAACTCATTCCAACACCCCTGTCCCTGAGCAGGGACATTTTACACTAGATCATGTCTCTCAAAATCCCATCCAAACTGCTCTTGAACACTTCTAGGGAGGGGCCATCAACAACTGCTCTGGACAACCTGTTTCAGTGCCTCACCACTCTCATAGTAAAGAATTTCTTCCTAATATATAATCTAAACTCACCTTTCTGTTTAAAGCCATTCCCCTTTTTCCTGTCACTACATGGCTTTATAAAAAGTCCCTTTCCAGCTCTCTTGTAGTCCCTTTAGGTACTGGAAGTTACTCTAAGGTCATCCTGGAGCCTTCTCTTCTTCTGAATTAACAACCCCAATTCTCTCAACCTGTCTTCTCAGGTGAGGTGTTCCAGCCCTGTGATTCTCTTCATGACCTTCTCTAGATCTGCTCCAACAGGTCCACATCCTTCTTATACTGGGGGACTCAGAGCTGGGTACAGCACTCCAGATGGGGTCTCACAAGAGTGAAATACTCCCCCTTGACCTCTTGGCCATGCTGCTCTTGATGTAGCACAGATATGGTTGGATTTCTTGTGTTGCAAGTTCACATTGCCAGGTCATGTTGACCTCATCCATCAACACCTTCATGTCTTTCTCCTCCAGACTGCTCTCAATTTGTTCATCCCCCAGCCTGTATTTGTGCCTGGGACCGTTTCAGTGCAGGTACAGGACCTTGTACTTGAGCTTGTTGAACTCTGTGGGGTTTGCATGGGTTCACCTCTCAAAGTCCCCTCAGATGGCCTCCCTTCCCTCCAGTGTGACAAGCATGCTATGCAGCACAGTGCCATCGGCAAACTTGCTGGGGTGCATCTTGATCCCACTTGTCCGTGTCACCAACAAAGATGTTAAACAGCACCAGTCCCAACACCAATCCCTAAGGAACACCACTTGGTCTCTACTTGAACATTAAGTCGTTCACTGAGTGCAGCCATTCAGCCAGGAAAGGAACAGGTACATCTTTCCAGCACTAGTACAGCCCAAGCAATAAACACCCGCGAGGAGCAGCTGAGGTCACTTGATCTGTTCAGGCTGGAGAAGACGAGGCTTGGGGGAAACCTCATTGCAGTTACAACTTCCTCATGAGGGGAAGAGGAAGGGCAGACACTGATCTCTTCTCTGAGGGAACCAGTTACAGGACCTGAGGGAGTGGCTTGAAGTTGTGTCAGGGCAGGTTTAAGTTGGATATTGCACTTCATGTGATTTGCTACATGTTAATGAATAAGAAACTTTTATGCATGGCAAACCTCCTCAGAATGGCAGAGGAAGGTTTGATTTAATTTATTAAGTTGGTTAGGATTAAGTAGAAAGTGTAGACCTAAAATCCATAATTCTCTGCCTACTAATTTCTGTAAGGTGGAAGGTTAGAATTGGCACAAGTTATAAGTAGCAGAGAAGATGGAGCCATTGGACAGACAGCTCAATACTGAGATACAGATCAAGCAACTGTGATCCTTGGGTGAGAAAGTAAAAATTGTACATTGGTTTCATTTTTTATAAAAAATCCTTTAGCAAGAATTGCATTCCCTGATGTTTTTCATTTGTTAATAGCAATACCAGCCATCAAGAAATTCTAAGGTTTCATGGATGGATGAAGTTCTCAATACACTCTGCATGAACTGAATGAAGCAGAACAGAAATTGGCAAAAGAGGGTTATTATATGTGTTATTTAATATTCATAATAGGGTGATACTCTCAGGATCTAAGAAAGTTTATTCTGAAGTAGTTTTTCAGCTTAGTCTCTTTTTCAGCAAGTTTAAGCTCTGCAGTCCTGACCTTACTGTCTAAACAAGACTCTGAAAAGTCTGTAACTTATTAAAACAAAAAATGAAGATTAAATCAAGTACACAGCTTTCAGCCAGTTTGAGTTTCAGTGTGAAGCTTTCCAGGTGTGAGGACACGGACAAATCATCACATGAATTACCATGACTTTGACATTGGTGGGAGGACACTGACAGTGAGTTTGAAACCAGCCTTCCAAGGATCTCAGAAAGGAGCAGAAGGAGTCGAATATGTAGGAAATATTTTTGGGAATTCTCCAGTTCTCTAAAGCAAGAGAAGAGAGAAGGTAACACATTGTGGGAGTTGGTTACATGCCAGAGGAGAATCGTTCTGTTCTGTAGGACATCAAGTATCTTTGGTTATTTGGGTAGCTAAATCTCAGCCCTGGATGTACCTGTGCCTGGGATGCCAAGTTAGTTTTAACAGCTGAAACTACTTTAAATATCCCATAAAGGGGATAATTCCACACAAACTGTCCTGCAAGGAGTATAATTTCAGTCGTTTTATTATTTAGAAACTTAAAGGGGAACAGGAGCTTGCACATGTCATTGAAGAGCAAGTCCAAACCAACAATCTTTGTTCCTCTCTCTCTGATCCCACTGCTTGAAGGCTTCTTCCTAACTCATGACCCCTAGAGCATAGATTTTTAAGGTTCTTCTGCATTAGACACCTTCCTAATAGCAGCTGCTTGACCATATTGATGGTTCCTGACAAATTTATGTATAAATCTTACAAGTGGCATATTCTTCATTCTGGCATTTTCTGAAGACACTTTTGTTCTGAAAACAGTTTCAGAGTTGAGTTACAGTTTAGAGGAGAAATGTTCTTCAGTAAGAAAAACAACAACTTCAAAGCAATGTTTTGTTTATATTTAGTCCTTTCTTCATGAAAGTCGCTTGTGCTTGTTTAACTTTCTTTTATTGTACACTCCATTTCAAAGAACGATGGTAGCTTCAAATTTAGAGTGAATTCAAAAGAGTAGCAGAGGTATGGGGAAGATATTTTCACTGAGGAAAAGAGTTTTGCCTTCCTGAATTTTTAACTCAGTAAATTGAACAACTTCTACTGTTTTTTTTTTTCAATCTTTCAAATGAAACTGGAGCTGCTGAGTCTATATTTCAGTGAAAGACTAAATGACACAGCATTTCTGCTTAAAAGAGAGTTTCTGCTGTGCTTATTTTCCCCCAAGATAACAGAAAAAATACTTAGTGCTGACATTCCATGTGTGCATGCTCCACTCTGTTTTGAAAGTTTACCATTCCATTCTGATGTTCCATAACACTTTAAGTAAACAGACCTTTCTTTCTAGACTAGACTCCTTTCTAGACAGTACACTCCATGGTCTCATTTTTTTAACTTTATGCCACAGCTGTTTCTTATGAGAATTTGTTTTGGAAATGCTTGGGGACACACAGAGCTGTCACAGTGACTTTTTCTCATCTTAATTTTACTGTTTTCTAGAGATTCTCCATGACTTTTTTTTTTTTTTTTGCATTCATGTTGTCTGCATAAAATTTGTCAGGAAGAATAGACTGAGGTCAGCATACAGTTGCTAAGATTAATGCAAGTAAATGAAATTATTTTAGCAAGTAAAATGAAATTATTTTCAGATATTTTGACCTTCCACAGATTTTGTTAATTTTATTCTTTCTTGTGAAATTTACCCTCAAGTGTGAGGACATTGCTGGCTACTCACTCAAATACATATGTTTTTGTTTGGGTTTTTTTAATACTGTCTCCTGTCCTTGGGCTGGAATATACCTTTGGCAAGAATAAAGGAATTTTCCTCTGTAATTGTGTTTGAGGAGTTCCAGAATCCCCTACCACAAATAGGCTTTTATTTCCAGTAGTGTGTCTTCCATCCCAGTAAGACCAAATGAGCTGTAGTCTCAAACATCCATTAAAGGAATGCTCCTTTTGACCACTATTTTTTATAGGCAGTTCTAAAACTTTTACAGTTCTTCCTACTTGAAATTGAAATACCAATAAAAATATTCTCAGAAATTAAAAACTGAAATTAATTTTTTCAAGATCTACTTGTATGCTCAGTTTTTATTTTATGACAAGAATGTTCTGCTTTTATTATTTCGTCTAGGAAACTGATTTTGATAGTGTATCAGCTTTGGATACTTGAAGTTTTACTATACCACTTTCATTCATTTAAATCCAGGGAGGGACTTGTAAATTAAAAGAAAATTGTGCTGGGATAAAAATAAATGTTGAATTCTTTGGAAAGTGTTATTTATAATTACACAGCCTGAAAGGGAAAAATAAGCCATTAATTATTCTTAAATACATAACCCCAGAAACACAAACATCAGATTGTTTATTTCTATACTGATCAGTTTGTAGTTGCAACTATCGAAAGTTCATATAAGCATTAAGATGCCAGTATCAGCTGGACTGTGTATTAAAACATTGCAGCATGTGGCACACCAGACTTAAATAATTCCCTACAAGTGCAAAAGGGATTTCAAGAATTAGTAAAAAGGTGCGCATGGGGGTCAAAGAACTTACCCACAGGCACACAAGGAGTCTCTGTCACAGCTCTCAACCAAGCCTGGTTCTGCATGCTAATTGTGTCCTTCACTCTTAGAACTTTGAGCCTGCATTTATACCAACCATTACACATTCAAATAAATGCAGTGTGAAGTCCCATACATATATATGTATATATATATATATTTGGTTCTCACATTGCATATTCAGAGAAACACACGTTTATTATTAATGTTGATAAAGAGATAATAAGCTGTCACAGGGGATTGTGATGAGTATCATCAAGGCAAGTCTGTTGCAGCATCCATGGTGAAATTTCTGCCAAGGAAATGTAATGAGGAAGACTGGGGGCAAAAAAGAAAAGAAGCAACAGCACCTGGTAGTGTGAGGGGTGCGTGGGCTGGAAACACTATCTTGGGAGATCAACAGTTCTGCTTGTAGACATGCAAAGTTTAGCCTGCCATTTATTTTTTTGGTAGCTTTCCTTTTTTGAAATTAATATTATGCTCATTATAGGTGCCAAACTGAGAGCCCTTAAGCTTCTTCTTTCAAAATCAGGTGTAGTAAGCAGCAGCAACAAAAGCCTTTTCAGACATGCCTGTCAACAAGTCTCCATCTCGGCCAAGAAAAGATAGAAAAGAGTTAAAATTCATCTTTACTCTCTCTAATTTACCTGATAGCAAAAGAACTTTTGTTGCTACTTGTATTGTTTCTACTTTCACTTTGCAAATGGATTGTGATCAACATATTTGTCTTCGGTCACTAAAAAGTCCTAGAGAGGAGTAACATTTGATTGCCTTTATCTCATCTTGTTATTGATAAGTGACCCCAACACTAACGATGTACCACCATCATTTACTAGGTAGTAATTAAGTTCTGAAGGGTCTTAAGTGTCTTAAAGGAAACATCTAATGGAAAAAGCTTAAAGAAACAAACTCATTATAGGTCTAAATACCAAAGAATATACCACAATATGTGTAGCTTTATTTTTTCATCCCCTAATGCTCTTTTTTCTCTTACTTCTTAAAATATTGGCTTCCAGTCCCTTAATTTCATGAAAGCTGCCTGGTAAACTCTTGCTGGGTTGCTTTCTTTAAGGAAGCTGAATTGTCTGATTCTCAGGTGTGGTTTGTTCCACTCATAATAGAAAACAAGCCAGGAGGAAAAGCTCCAGAACTTACTTATGTCTTTCCTTTGCACTGTGGAAGTATCAATTCTGTCTAGCCTACTCCTGATGGATATTTGCCTAAGATGATCTCAAAAGCTTCCAAAGATTGAAGTGTCTTTAAGGCAGGAATCATCTTCCATAAAACAATGCACCATTTAACGTAACCAGTGGACTGGGCAAGACAGGCAACCTCAAGGGTGTGAGTGCTGTCAAATAATATCCTAGCTAGCTTATGCAGGATTAATCAAAATAGTTCTTGTTTTACTGGAACTGGGATTGTTAGTCCCCTAAGAAAATTAAATCCCAACTTTCAGTTACTTTTTATTGGGCTTTCAACTACATGAGTACCTGTATCCTAATTTAAGCCTTTACTTGTTCCACAAAAATCCAATGACATACAGTAAGTGAAGACAGAGGCTGATATTAGGTAGGGGTCAGACTCAGCAAAGAAGCAGGAATGGGAACATGATATCAATTTGTCACCTCTGCCTCATCCATCAAGAGTGTGCTGACCTACAAAGAAACTTAGATGCATCCAATTTAGGATTGAAAGGATCTTCTGGACATAGTGGAGCTCATGAAACCAGTGGCTATATTGAAATTAAGCAACTGTGAAAGGCCAGATGAAATCTGACTCACCTGTCCTGTGAGTTACTGTACTTTACCTTCTGCCCATGACTTAACTTCTGTATCCTCACAGAGGAGAAATCCCAAAGGATGAACAGCACACAGGCTTTCATCGACCACAAATCTCTTCCAAGCCACAATCTCTTCCACTGCTTCAATAAACCACAGCAATAACCGCTGTTACCTATTCTCCTCTAGAAATCTGTTGGGGATGAACCAGTGTATGTCAGCATGGACCGGTGGAGGAGAGAAAGAGACACAAGGACGGACTTCGATGTT
>JAWWEV010000083.1:144996937-145112819 GCA_035583235.1 Hafferia zeledoni
CGTGATTATTTGAGGAGGAAGTCCCCTCCTCCTCTTGTGAGTAAACATCTTGGTTTTTCCCCTCAAACCAAGACACATGGTTTAGTTGACATGGTATTTGGTCAAAGGTTGGACTCAGTAGTCTTGGTTTTTCCAATCTTAATGATTCTATGATCCCATGAAATGCCCTACCCACCTCTACAGGAGGATGGCATGTTGGAAATCTGACTTCCCAGTCTTGACTAGCATGTCCTAGACTCCAGAGTTCAGGCAAAACAGATCCTCCCATAGAACGAGGGTCATAGCACAACTTGTGTGTCCCTTGGTTCAAGAACAGGCTCCAGCTGACTCCATCCAATCAGCTGCCTCTTCACTTTCCCATGTTTGTAATCTGGTGACTGGACAAAAGGTAATTGTACAATAGATAAAACAAAGAGTGGGGAGTGTGAAAAGGTGCACAAGAAACAGGATCACACACAGAGTTAGAATATTCTGAAAAAAATTAAAAACTATCTTGGTTTCTGTGTCTCTCTCCATCCCAGATTGCTTTCCTCCCTTCCCAAATTTAGTTTCTAATAATCTGTCCCACACAAGTAAAAATGCATCAGACATAAGATTGCTGGGGCATTTTCAGCATTGATTCACCCAAACATGAGATCCCACCTACAAGGACACATCTTTTCTATACAGAACAGACTTTGTGGAAGCAGATAATTGGAAGCAATTAATCACACTGAAGACAAACAAACTTAGACATAAATCATTAAGCTAACCAGAACATGATCTGCATCTCTGCCCCCTTCCCTCTCCTCATCTGCCTCCACACTGCTTTGAAGAAAGGTCCCTGACTTGCAGAAAACATTACAAGTGCATTTTATGGCTTATAATGATAGCAGGAGGGTTTGCTTTATTTTTTCTCCTTGTATTTTTTCCCACCCTTGTGTGACTGTGATGTGAATATGTCTCCGTAGATCTTCCATACTCAGAGTTCCAGCCATATATAAAGAGAACACACTCCATTCAACCATCATAAGCATCAGTTGCAATCTTGTACTTTATCATGAGTGTACTGTCCATTCAGCAAGTTTTTATGCTTGAAATACCCACACTGACCCTTGAGATGTGCCAGCTAGTTTGTGTAAGAAACCAGTTCTGATAACATGATTTTATTACTACTGTCTTCAGCCTCTCAGCTCTCATTCACATTCATTGTACAATACAAAAGTCTTGCATCCCTGACCTTATTCCCCATGACCTAGTTGTGATACTTGAGATTTAATGGCCTTATTGTTGAGCTGTCCTTGGAGGGATCCTGACTCTTTTCCTACCAAAGTCTACTTGAGATATGGTGTCTTATCAGATCATTTGCACTTCAAAGTGCTCTAGGAGGGCCTGAATCTCCAGCCATCTCAACAAACATGGCTTGTAACTGGAGGAGAAAGTGGATTATGTCCTTTACAAAGGGCAGGTTTTTTAGGAAATTAGACTGAATCACAGAAGGAGAGGTAGCAAATACTTATCTCTGCTTTGTTAGTCCATCTAGTGGTTATGTTCAGAAAAGCCCCTAAACTGGCTGGTGAAGCAAACACAATTCCAGTTAACTCCTTATCAGTGACTGGTAAATGTCCACCAATACGGTGAAGGGAGTCTTCAGCTCCAAGGGGCAAATGATAGCCAGCTCCAGTGGAAACAGCTCTTTTAGGTTCTATCCCCTTGAATCGCAGGGAGGCTCCTCCCGCTCTGGACCGGCGCTAATCCCCTGAAGAAAGACAGCCACACGAGTGAGGAGTCCACGAAGAGAAGCATGGTTTATTGAGATGCCTGGCCTTTTATAACCCAGCAGTGGATGGTTCCAGAAAAAGGGGAGGGGGGACATCTCCCATTGGTCAATGTATATGCAAATGACAAATCAGAAAAGAGACCAATGGGAGACGGGGACCGAAACATAACCATATAGAAAACTACTGCATTGCAGTACAACTGGGGCCAATCAGGGAAGGAGTGGCGGGAAAGTGCCCTAAGGGTTTGTGGGAAGGAGAACCTGGATAGGGAATGACTAAGGGATATGTGAAAGGGTAGACCTGATGACTATATAACTTTAAACTGGGGAAACATCAACATAGGCTTTAAATCTATCAAAGTCCTTACTGAGCTGCTGCAGGGCCTCCTGGTTCAGGGTGCCAGGGTCTCGGATGTCCGCGTCCTCATCCATCCATCTCTTATAGTACATTTGCCACCTAATGAATTCCTGGTCTCCCTGGCTTCCTCCAACTCATTGCAAGGTGATGAGAACACTTGAAAGGGAGAAATTACACAGCTGATTATATTTTTATCATTTGTAAAGTGAAAAAGTGACAATTTTGACACAGATAATACCAATAAATGACTAGTTGAAGAAACCAGCTAGTCAAAATAGAAGTCTTGGAATTTGACCAGTGTAGATTTGAAGAAGGAAGAGCAGAAGTATGAAGTATGGGTATAAGAGAAAATTAAGTGTGCAAATGAAATATCCAACTATAACTTCTCTGTTACAAAAGAGTATTCAACCAAAGAGGAGACAAGAACTTATAATGTGTAAACTTTTGGCTATTGGATGCTTCAATACCACAGAAAGGTATTTAGTCGAAAACCTGCTTTTCTGTACCACTGGGTGCAATCTCTGAATAAAAGGAAACTTGAATTTTTGCTGTTTATGATTAACAAGAGATTACACTGGACTTCCTTCTCATAAGTACCAAAGATCTTATATTTATAAGAAAGCTAGATGACCCAAATGATTACAGCCCAGCCCCAGACATAGTAAAGTTATCTAAAAGATAGCTAATGAGTCAGTGAGGAGAGTCAAACCCACCTCTATTTAAAATCCCTTTGGGGAGAACTCTTTCACCTACCTTTAAACATTTGCAATGTATATACACCTGTGTCTGAACTAGCTCCAAGCACAGTCAATGAAGAGAAATAGGTACATGGGGGAACTGAGTCATGTCATCTATTTTAGCTCTGTTTTAGGAGATGAATCACCTCTTGCCTACTTCTTCCTGGCTACATGGGAAATCTAGATTGCTTGTTCAGATGCAGATGATTACCTTGTAGATGTTTCTATTGAGACAGATGTATATTATCCTTCAGAGCTTTTGGATATTTTGTATGGTTCTTTGAAGAACTCAACCTATGTTCAGTATTTGAAAGTGAAGAGGATTAACTGAGTAATGACAAGAGATGGCTTCAATGACTGGTGCAAGAACAGATGAAGTTCCTTCTGAGAGTCCAAAATGTAAAGAAAGAGTCTCTCCATGACTAGCAGAACTGATGCCACATACTGTGTCCCCTGCCATTGCTGGGTGGGAGGAGAGGCAGGATGAATGAGGCTAGAGCATGCACCATATTCTGCATTTTCATTTCTCTCTATGTCAAAACTGATGCTTCTTATCATGCAGACTTGCCAAGAGACTGGAGACAGTTGAAGTAGCAGAATGAACTAGTCAACCTGTTCCTCCAAGGTATTTTACAGGTGTCTATAATGTCACCACCATAATTCCTGTCTGGTGGGTAAAAGGTCTTACAGAAGAAGAAATTTTGTGAATAAGATCAATGTCACTTGGGATAAATGGGTTGCTTAGGATATCCTGGCAATAAAAAAACCCTGAAGTACTGCTAGCATCTTGAAACCTAAATTTGAAGTAAAAAGTGAATCACAGAGGAAGAACTTAGTCATGTGTGCTAAGCCAATTTAGTGTTTGAACAATTTGGCCATCAAAAAGGGCCACATCTCTATGGTCTGAAGGGAAAAAGAGAGAAAATAACTAATATTAAAAACATCATGAATGAGCAAAAAAGTAAAAGAAAACAAAGACAACAGTGGTAATGTGCAAAGAGGCACTGGTCATTTTCTCATCATTTCTAAATGTTTCCAAATGCCTACCAGCTATATACAGTACCATGGCAATTTAGCCACTGTCTGAGGAGTATCCCTCAAATACATTAGGCAGTCTATGGAAGAGTAAAAGGAGTGATAATTTGACCAAAGGCAGATTGAAAAAATTGCTATTCCTAAAGAACTTTTCCATTCATGGTGAACAGATATGATCCTTCTATCTGATCCATGAAACAATAGTTGATTAATTTCACAGACCTGAACTTGCCTACTTTGAAGTGTGGAAGGAGCAAACCAGGACACAGACATGTGCTGCTGTGGTCTGAGGCATTCCAAAGTGACTGTGCACCTCTGCCAGGCTCTCAGTAGATGCAAAGTAATAGAAGTTTAGGATAACGTATGTTACTTCCCCTCTGTGGCTTTATCAAGAACCTAAGTCTACTTCTGTTAATCAATCTGGCTTTTGTTTTCAGAAAAGTTCTTATCTCAAGCAGCAATCAAAATTAAATGATTAGACTTTTAAGAGTGGTTAATAACCAAACCCGGGTCTTTGTTTTGTTTTGTTTTGTTTTGTTTTTTTCTCTTTGCATTGATTTACAAAGAAAAAAAGTGCAGACATTGTCTGTTGTTGCTAATAAGATCCATAACTGTCTGAGGGTTTTTTAAATGAAATTAAATTTCTTAGTTAAAGAAGCAAGAAGTCACCCTTAGTAAAATAAATATTGTACCAAAATTTTACAAAGTTGACAAGAATGTTGGCTCCTGCCATGGCCTCCCGTGTTATCTGTCTCTGAAGATACAGCACAAAGGAAATACAGTCAAAAACATCAGTGACCTTTGAACAAGTAAGTCTCTGAGAACAAAGTTATGTTGCTTTCTTGTCAGTAAATTCAGTATTCCTTTCATGAAACATAATTTACTCAACCTATTAAATGCAGCCATAGATCTTATTAATGAAAAACCGCTAATTTAGCTTTTCTCCAATTATAGTTTAAGGTTTGGTGTAGAAGAAAAAAAAGCAAACACTAAAACCAGCTTTGGATTCTCCAGCCTTTCCATTGTCTGTAGTAAAAAAACAAAATGAAAAAGTTTTCTTCAGGCAAGAGAACAAGAAAACAATTATCTCCTTCTTACCTTTTTAAATTCCCTTTTCCCTGTCTACCTCCCCATCTCCCTTTATAGAGGGATTATTATCAGAAATAATAAAATCTATTCCCTAAGGATAAAGGATGAGTAAACCTTATGGAAGGCAAGATTTTCTGAACCATTCATTTGCAAATTCATTTAGTATTCATAACCCTTTCTTTCTAATTTAAATTTCCATGGCTTGAGCCAGTATTCTCTTGGACCAGTTTTACACCTGAACAACTCCAGTGGGGTGGTTTCTCCCCTACATTGCTGTTTGCACTGTGATTTATACTGGAAGCAAGTGAGTGCTAGCTGCTACAGCCCTGCTTTGGGTCAGTTCTTCATGCACCTTGTGGGGAGGCAGATGATTATCTGCAGGATATAAAGCAGAAAGGAACCTGGGCCCTTTGTCATTCATGGGGTTGCTTCTGACTTTCACTAGCACTGAAACCAGGGAACTTTGCAGGGATGATTCAGATGTAAGATAAAAGAAACCTCATGAAAGAGGACAGTATGCATAAGTTCCACTCGTTACTCCTGTCCTGTCCTGTCCTGTCCTCTCCTTTCACCCTCAAACCAGCCAGACACAAACCAGCATCAGCCTTGGAGCTGTATAGCTGTGACAGTATTGCATTCTACCCAAGCCAACATGCTTCTGCTTTGTGAAGACAAAGTCTATCAGCAGGACATGGTGCCTGGTCATAGTGGCCCCTCACACTAGAGGGACTGACTGGGTTCGCAAACTATCCCTCTTCAGAGAACAGTTTTTATCTAATAAAGAGTGGAGCTTCAAGTTGGAATGATGTCTCACAACTCATGTAATCGTGAGAAAGCTGCCAAGTCTGTCAGCACTAATACCCCCGAGTATGGTTTCCTTGTGCTGAGAAAAGCTACTTAGAAAAGGGTAATTGCCTGCATATTCTGAATTCTGAAAGAAAATAAGAAAAACAAAAGAAGCAAAGTGTCCATTTAGTATTAATTTTCTGGGAAACTATTTCTGAATACAGAGGTCTGAAATCAGAGTACGAATAATCTAAGACTTCTCAGTGTTGCATGTATCCTCCACCCAGGAGTCAGGAATATGTTATGACCTGTGAGACTAGAGATTTTGGAAACAACCAGTTCACCCTGGGCATGCTCAGAGGCCTCTTAGCCTAGTCATTGGTGGCCTGATATGCAGCCAACATCAGTCCTTCAGCCACTGTAAGCTTGAAAATTTAATGTGCTAATCTTCACAAGTCCTTTACATTGTAGCTAAAAATTATATGCATTACCCAGGGAAGGAGCCTGTGGCAACAAGTCTGAGGGTACTGCTGGAAAACTAAAATAAAATAGCCTAAGGAAACAACAAGTTTGTGCCTCATCCTGGTTTCAGAGTTTCTACCCCTCCTAAGATAGGCAACCTGTAACCAGGCCTTTTAGGCAATGGGCTTCCTGCTTGTTCAATGAATTCTTCCTGAATTCTTCCTCTTCACAAACAGAAGACCTGATAATTTCTTCCTCCATCTCCTTGATGCCTTTTGCACTAGGTGGTAAAAGTTGGAAGCAGAGTCTTGAGTGAGATTTCTTCAACCTTTATGGAATTTCTGATTCACTCCAGTGGATTGGAGTTCTTCTGGCCCAGTTCTGGAGGAAAAATGTCAATGTAAGATTTCCCAAACAGCTGCAGAACCCCCGGAGCAGTGTCTAATTTTAAAGTAGTCAAGATATTAATCTTTGGACTCCATTTTTCATGTCAGCACAAAGGGCATGTTTCAGGGCCAGATTCAGAAAATCTTAGTTTTCCAAATGCCTAAGAAAGAAATAGTATGCCATGCTCAAAAGGAAGTACACTTTCTGGATACCTTCTAGGATATTTCTTCCTGACAACTTGAGAGATACATGAGAGATACATGAGAGCCTAAATTTTAAAAGTTTCATCTTGTGATTTTAAATACTTGGGCATCCATGTTCACACATTCCCCAGGTAGACGGCATTTAACCCAATTTAAAAAACAAAAGGGAGAATTGCTGACCTTGTCTTTACTCCCATATTGACAATGTAATACCCCATGGTGTTAAAAAAGCACCATTGACAAGTTTTACATGGTATAAAATTAGAAATTGTGTTAATGAGTACTTTGCTTCAATGTGAATACAGACTGAGTGGTGATGTGTGTGCTGTTTGCCTCTTGCACAGTCCTTGACTACCCAAGAGCCTTATGCTGAGCTGTGTGCACAGAAAAACTAAACCCCACAGTCAACATGCAAAACAATTACAGGCATTACAAGGCATTTGTCAAACACTGGTGTGTGTAGTTGCCTAAGACAATGAAATAGAAGTGGAAATACAACTCAGAAAGGAGAATTATCACAGTGAAAGCTCTAGAAGATGAAGCAGCACTTTGAAGTAGCATTTCAACACTTTCTCTAGGGATGAACTGCAGCAGAAAAGTTTGAGATTATCCTTTTGGCCACAAGTTGATAAGGTTGAATATCCTCACATTTTGTGGGGCTGCTCATACCAACAGGGAAGCCCAAATCAGCTGAGATGCTGTGTTAAGCTGGTCAGTTGGCAGTCTCATAGCTAAGGCTGGCTGGAAAGCAAGAATGAAACTCTGTGAAAATTATCAACTTTTGATATTTCTTTTTCTCCTCTTAACAAAAGCTTTTCAGACCTTATTGGTAAAAATATACACCAAGAGAATTACCTTGACAGGTGTCTAGGCCTTGATAATACTAACCGAGTTAAATGGCCCAGACAGGTGGTTTTAAGAATGCGTTGCAAGAATAATGGTTTAAATTTCTTCTCTGTATGACTTGGATTTGACCTCCCAGATGGCAGCTCATCTCCAAGCTATGATGCGTGTCAGGGACGCAGACAGTCTCCTAGTTTGAGTAGTCTCATATTGTATAAATACTAAATAATAAAGCAGGACTACAAAGGGGCTAATCAAGTTCTCTGGAGAACATCTTCCTCCAGGTAGAAGGTCCTGAAACAAACCCGCACCTGCTCTAAAGGATTTTTTTACTGCCTTTCTTTGTTGGCCTGAGTCACTCTCTAATTCTGATCATGAATTGCATCCTCTACCTGTTCATGCTTCCTGATGGTTACAGACTATTACAGCTGAGGTAATAAAGGTTCAGTTTTCACAGAGACTGATGGTTGACTCAGGTGATGAGAAGCAGAAGGAATATTTATTGAGTTTGGCCATCCTTTATTACATAAAACAATGTTCCAACTATTATCTATAATGTTATTATGACTTACAATAATCTTATAACAACACAAACAGTATCCCACCTAATGTTTACACTACGAGAACATGTGCAATTGTTACAACATCAGCCCTGCTGGCACATTTGCACAAAGACTCGCCTGCCCTCCTCTCACTGGCAGTGTCAGGTGCTTTGAGTTTTGCCCCATGTTTTTAAGTCCAGAAAAACTGATCAACCATAATTCCTGTTTATATCAGTGATTTCCTGCCTATGTGTCACATGGATCACCAACCAGGTGTTTCAAGATTCATCTTGTCATGATGTTATCAATTGTTTCATCAGTCTCAGGCAAGCTATTATTTTTTCTGTTGGTTTCAGCCAAGCAACATTGTTTCAGATAGTTTCTATTTCATATCCCAGCCAACCTGCATCCACAGCTTACATTTTACTCCAATTCTGGCAGATTTCTAGCTTCAAGGGAAGGCCTTGCATACTCCTTGAAACTGATGTACTTAGACACTACTGACAAAAATTAAAAAGAAAAAATAGCAAATACCTATTAAAAAAAGCTCAAATGTCTCTTTAAAAAATGCTGAAAAATTCCCAGTAAGCATCTTGTGTGGCTTTTCTGTCACAACAAGAAGTTGAAGCTCTTCATAATTTCTTACTTAATTATGCTTAGAATCAAATCATTTCAGCTGGTTTTGGAAGCAATACAGATATTACACTACCTAGGCCTCATACAAAGTTTTCTACTTTATTACACCATGGTCAGTGTCATTACCAACACTGGACAAAGCTGACCAAGAGTAAGCAGCATAACCCTCCCAGTGCTGCCACTAACCAGCAGAGCTTGAAGGCTCAGTCTTTTGACTGCTGTTAATCCAGATGCCTTCCAGCTTTCAAATGAGGAGAGTATGACTGAACCGAAGGACTAAAGTAAAACTAGCAATGAAGTAAAATCAGTGCAACCAGGGACAGGAATCTCAAGGGGTTGCAACATGGCCCAGCTGTGCAATCAGCTAGGCTTCCCTGACAGAAACCAAGGCTTTGAGAGGCCAGAATCTCTCAGCAGGGGAAGGGACAGAGTTGATGGTCACTGCTCTCATCTTCTAGTTCAGGATGCTGATGTGACAGACAGATGTTTGGACTGTTCAGTTCAAATGAAAGAGTTGAAAGCAAAAATTCAGCCAGGAGGTGTTAGTCCAATGGATTTACTTCTAAGATGTGAAGGACCATCTGCTTTTGGAGCAGAAATTTAAGTACTATCTATCTCCATCTGTTCTCCAACATCTGAGCTCTTCTCTGGCATTATATGATGCCTCTGTAGCCTTTGTAAGCAGGTCAAGTTCTTAGCTCACAGAATCCATTTATATTACTATGGGGTTACAGCTGCCCAAAGCATACAGAATAATGACAGCTTTGAAAATTAAGAGAGCTGCATACAAACACTGAAGCTTCACACATGAGAATTAAAAAACAAACAAACAAAAAAAAAACACAACAGCAAAAAACCCCCAAGAAATTCCATTACAGACAATTTTTAAAACAGTGAATTAATCAACCAAAAGCTCAAGTACAAGAGCTGAATCCACAACGTATTCTCTGTCTTCTTTACAGGTGCTTGGCTATGTATTTCCTCTCTAACAGTCTTTGGAAACTTCTTGGTATCAGATCTACTTTTTCACAATGAAATCAAATGAAATCACCATACAAAAAACATACAGACTAGTTAATTCCTGAGAAGCTTGTAGTATTCCCAAAGGTTTTGTGCAAAAAGTAGTGTGGAATTTCATGTTCTTAATCTAATTTTCTAGGTGAATTTCTTTTCCCTTTGTCCTGTGGATCTGGATTGTTATTTCTTTTGGGTCTAATAGGAGGTTTTTGATAGAAGTACCTTTGGCAGTTTCCTTTGTTCAGATCATTTGCTTTGTTAGCTGGGTTTTCTTTTTCTCATCCTTTTATTTAATTAATGTGAAGCCCACTGCAATAAGAAAAGAAAATTGATCTATTTTGCCTTTTCAGCTGACACAGATCTAACAGAACTATTCTCACACAAATCTTCCTCCCCACTATGTTTTATTCACAATTTTACCAGTTCTCATTCCTTAATAGGCCCAGCTCTTCGTGTTTCTATTTGATCATAATGTGATGAAACCTACAAAATCCAGCATCTGTTTCTTCTTGCTTCATCATCATCCTTCCTCAGCTACTACATCCCATACCATAGTTATCTTACTGTCATTCTTTTCTGTCCCTTCAGTTTTTCCTTTATTTCGCTTAATATGTTGATTTGGACCTGCTGAGTGGTAATGGAGAGGCTGCTAAGCTGCTGAGTGTCTCAGAACTATGGCTGATTGACTGAATATTTCCCAGCTTGCTCCTCCATGGCCTTTCTGTGAATGGAAATGACATTATTCTTTAATTATGACCAATATTTCATGCTACAGAGCACCAGACAGCCTTTCTCTCTATTTGCAATAATCCAAATTACATGTCACTGTTAAGTTACCACGGGCAGGACACGAAAAACAACAGCAGTGAAGCTTCTCAGAGCTTTTCCCACTTCCTGATTCCTCCATTCTTCCATGAAAATGCTGCCATTTAAGATATTTTCACACAGGCAATCCCTCTTGGATCTAAGGGTTGTACGTAATGGTGTTATGAGCAGGGTCAGAGAACTGGACTAAGAGCAGGTGTCTTGGTGTCTTGGTTGTGTTCTTCACTAGAAGCTGTGAAACATAGTTAGATCACCATTATGGATCACAGTGGTGAAGAAAGTGTGAAAATCTGGGCTGAGATCTGAAGTTTGTTGAAAGAGAGCTCTGTAGAACACCACGGCTCCCATCTCCAGTCTCCCTGCATTCTGCTTTTGCCAGGCAGTGCTGCTTCACATTAAGACCAGACACAACTAATAAAAATACTGGCTGTATCTTGCCCCTTTGAGACAATATCTTTCAGCTTCTGCTGAGTCTCAATGAGCATGCATAACCTCTTGTCTTGGCAGGGAAAACATAATTTGGCACACTGTCATCCAATTCCCTGCAAAAAATGAATAGCTGTAGACTAGCTAGGAAAGCCAACATCCACTTCAAGGTAAATATAGATGAGGAATGTACATGGCAGCAAGAAGGGCTACTCCAGGTGTACCAGCAGCAATGACATGGAAATATGGAACCACTGCTGAATGGGAAGCAGATGTAATGAAACAGAACACCAAAAATGCTAAGCTACTCATACCTTCATCTAGGTTTGTACTGGTAAGATGGCCCTTCAAGAATTCCAGGTCTCTGAGACCAGAGGAAATGTCTGGAGAAAGGAAGATCAAGCCTCATCACAGGAGGACCAGGTTAGGGTGTCTAGACCTACGTGAGTCCCTGGGACCTTATAGGATGCTCCTGTGAGTGCTTAGGGAGCTGGTGCCTACACTGCAGGAGCAACTTCAATATTCTTTAACAGGTCATGGTGATCAATGGATGTTTCTGAGGACTGGAAGAAAGTAAATATCACTCCAGTCTTCAAGAAGGACTACTCAGGGAACTAAAGGCTGGGAAGTCCCACCTGAGTCTTAGAATCATAGAGTGGTTTGGGTAGGAAGAGAATCCTAAAGCTCCTTCAGTCCAACCTCCCTGCAACAAACAGGGACATCTTCAACTCCATCAGTTTTCTCAGAGCCCTATCCAAGCTGACATTAAATGTTTCCAGGGATGGGGCATCTACCACCTCTCTGAGAAGCCTGTTCCAATGTTTCATCACCCTCACGGTAAAAAAATTACTTCCTTACATCTAGTTTGAATCCACCCCCTTTTAGTTCAAAAACATTACCCCCTGTCCTACTGCTACAGGTCCTACTAAATGAATCCTTGGGAAGGTGATGAAGAAAATCCTCCTGGTAACTATATCCAAACGTACATAGCACAATGTGACTGTGAGTAGTCAGCATGGATTTTTGAAGGGGAAGTCATGTTTAATCAATCTAATATCTTTCTGTAATGAGATGACTGGTTCAGTGGATGTTGTTTACCTTTACTTTAGCAAAGCTTTCAATGCTGTCTTTTGCAATGCCCTCATAGACTGATAAGTAAGGAGTAGATAAATGGACAGCAAGGTGGACTGAGACCTGTATGAACTGCTGTGTGCAAAGTTCTGGGACCAGTGGCACAAAAGCACGCTGGAGGCCAGTCACTAGAGATGTAGCCTAGAGGTTAGTAGAAAGGGCAGTAGAGTTCAGCATCATCATTACTTACAGAATCACAGAATATTCTGAGTTGGAAGGGACCCATAAGGATCATCGCGTCCAACTCTTAAGTGAATGAGCCATACAGAGGACCAAACCCACAACTTTGGTGTTATTGCCACCATGTTCTAATCAGCTAAGCTAATTACCTGGATGATGGTACAGAATGTACGCCTTAGCAAGTTTGGAGATGATAAAAATCTAGGAAGACTGACAGATAGTCCAGAGGGTTGTATTGCCATCAGAAGGAGCCAGTGAAGCTGAAGGTACAGGCAGCCAGGAACCTAATCAGGTGCAACAAAGGGAAATGTGAAGTCCTGCACCTGGAAAGGAGAAAATCCACCAACCAGTACACAGTGGGGGCTGACCAGTTAGAATGTAGCTTTTCAGGGCAAAGAGTTCTGCTGGACACCAAGGTGCCCACAATTCAGCTTAGTTCAGCAGACTGCATTAGGCAGAGCATTGCCAGCAAATCAAGGGAAGTCATTCTTTCCCTCTACTCAGCCTTAGTGCAACTCATCAGGAATATTGTGTCCAGTGCTGGATTGCCCAGTAGAGACATGAAAATACTGGGGCAAGTCTGGTGAATGTCCGTCAAGATGGTTACTGGAGCTTGTGACTGAGAGAGAAGGTGCGGGGGAGGATTTATCCATGTGTATAAATGCATGAGAGCAGCGAGAGCAGATCAAACTGGATTCTTTTCAGTAGTGCTTAGTCACAAGGCAAGAGGCAATGGCCACAAACTGAAGTGAAATGCTGGAAATACCATTTAAACATAAGAAAACACTTTTTCACTTTGACAGGTTGCCCAGAGAAGCTATGGAATTTATACCCTTGGGGATATTTGAAACACATCCGAATATAGGCCCAAGCAGCTTGTTTTTGCTGACCCTGATTTCAGAAAGCTGAGCTTGGGCTACAAGATTTTTTACAGGTCCCTTTCAGTCCCAGAAATTCTGTGGAAGTTCTCTCTCCTACCCTTTGCTACAAATAGGTTTTTACCAGTATATCAGGAAGGCACGACTTCCTTAAAAACCTCTCAAAGTCCTTGCCTCTGTAACAAAAGTAAGTTCAAGCCTGACTACCTTCAGGCATCTTAGCCTACTGATGCCTGATTTAGATGCTTGATGTTTCCCGGGCAAAGGATCGGCTACCTTAGAAACAAAAAAGATAAAAAACCACACTGGCTAACATCCCTTAGTGGAGAAGGCCTTCTTTTAGGTGGTTGTTTTTTGGTTTCTGAGCAGTTAAGCTTTGTTGATTTCTTGAGGCTTTCACTGAAATGCCTGTGACTTTCAGTGTTTCAAGCTGCCATGAAGATAAAAGATTGCCTGCCTGCTTGTCTTTTGGGATTTTTTTTTTTTTGGAGCCATGTCGGGCTGTAGCCATTACAGCCAACAAATTCCATTGCATGAGATCTTCTCCAAGAACCCCATGGCAGATGTTCCTGCTCCTTTCTGAGGTTGCTCTTTCATGGTCAGTGTAGGCACTTCCAATTTGTTTCCCTGTCAGAGATGTCTGCCAGTTGTCTGCACTCTGCTCCTGAACTTTTTGACTTTTTTCACTTAAATTAGAAAGAATGGTAGTTCCCTCTTGGGCCAAAATCAGAAAGGTCTGAGAATCCAGTTTTGCCATCATTATTAAGTTGCAGCAAAAGCTTCAAACACAATTTCTGGGTTATTAGAAGGGACAATCTATCTAAGAGACACAACAAAGGAAGCAGACTGTTATTAATTGTTCTTCACCTGGAACACCTCCCTTTGTTTTCCTTTGTCTTTTTTGGCAATTGCTTCATACCCAAAGGCTTTTCTCTATAAATCAGAGGCTGGAGAGCTGAGACCTGCAAGGAAGCCGCTACTACCTTGGAGCCACCGCTGCTCCAAAGCAACAGATGCTGAGAGAGGGAAGCACCCTCCAGCACCTGGTCTTACTATAAGATCAAATTGATTGAGGAAACACCCAAATGTGGCAGGAGACAGAAGGGAAGATGAATTAAAAAGTATGATGCCTATGAACACAAAATGTTCAGATTCACCATTCATATGTGCCATTTCCAGCCTATATTCTCACATCCAGAGTTTTTTTTTGATTATACCTATTGACTTAACAACTCTTCTAAGCAGAAAGTGTTCATACTATTTCTATAATAATGGTTGCATAATCTTACTGTATTTGAATTATCTCAAATAATCTTGTTCCTGCATTTTCTATTAGGTAGACACTGTAAGTGCTGTAAATATTTTACTGCCTAAAAAAAAGCAGTAAGAGTGAAATGCAACTGTAGGCTCAAGGTGATGAAATATGTTTGCAGCAAAGTCACTTGACTTTTCTGTTTACTATGTGAGAATGTATGTGTTTTCAAAAGTCAAATTATAGATAGAAAAGGTCTATGAGATTTATAGCATTACATCTGACTAGAGTTCATCCAGCTACACGTATTTTGTTCTAATTTGATGCATGAAACTAATAGAAGGAGAAACAAGGTCATCTCAAATGAAAAAAACCTCATCTTCTGCACACAGAAAAGAATGCTACATTTAATCTAAAAAGTAGAATTGTTAACAAGGGTCTGGAGCCTGAAAATATGTACAGACAGGGAAGAGGGAAGAGACTGCAATTAGCTGGAGGGGAAAACAGTGATAACAAAAGAAATAAAAAGGCAAACCCAACTTTTTAGTTATTTCAGCAGATTATAACAATCTGGAAATGATCAGCATGATTTTTGCACCATTAACAACACTCATAATTCCTGTTCTGTAATGTTAAACACAGTGCCAAGGAAGATGATTTTGTCCCAAATTTTCTATAATACCTGGTGTTGGGAAAATATTAATTCTATTTCTCTGCTTTCTTATTAAAAGAAGACATTTCAGGTCTCATTCTCCTGAAAGTAGGCCATCTTTTCAGCTCTGTATGAATATTACATCTCCTTATGAAGAAATACACAGTGTGTATATCCAAATACTGTCAGTACTCATGCACTTCCTCTGAAACAAGCAAGATGACCTCAAGGGGACTCCCATTTCACTGGTTATGAAAACCACCTCTCTCATGTCAGGATGTATGACCTTGAGGCCTACTGAGGCATAACTACTCAAGTACAATTAGATTTGTTTGGTTTACCTCATTTCATTGGACAAGGGCATGTGATAACTCACGTAAGAGAGGCCCTGATCTAACTGATGGCCAGAATTCAGCTCTCAGAAACATGAAAGTTCAGAACAACACTTATTCCTTTATTCATGTGTCTACATCTTCTGCTCTGAGCCAGAACTAAAACCAACACTGTTAAGAGACTAATATTCTTAGTATCCTATTTTTATATAGCCATTTTCAGCAGCAGATCTTCAAACACTAGCTAAAGAAGTTCAGGTCTACCAGGACGTCTTCTAGATGCAGAAGTGCATATCTGTGGGAAGGAAACTGTGCCCAAGATCACACTATGTAAGCCACTGTTCTCTAGCCAGACCTGTATTTTCTGGTACTGTATTTTAACACAATTATGGTAGATTGACCTTGGCCAGCTGCTAGCTGGCCACTCAGCCACTCTCTTACTCCCCCTCTTCAACAGGACAGATGGGGAAAATAGGATGGAAAAGGTTTTGGGTAGAGATGAACACAGAGATATGACTCAGTAGTAACCATCATGGGCAGAGCAGACGAGACTTCAGGAAAATTAATTTATTCTATTGCAAATTAAAATAATTTTTGACAGTGAGAAGCCACAACCCCCTGCCAGTTTTTCGAATGCCCAGTTTTGCCCCTTCACTCCTGGCTCCTCTCCGCAGAAGGGAGACTTTATATCTCTGTCCTGAGCCAGTCACGGTGCTTTGGCTGAGCAAGTCCTGAGGGACTAACTCTGTGTCCTAGTTAGCAGCTGGGACCAGTTTATCACTTTGTGGGGGTGACCAAAGCTATGTATTCTACCCGCTCTATTCATTTCCCAAGATCAATGGATTATTTACAGCAGCTGCCCAGGGCACACCCAACCCCTCAGGGTGTGAGCTGGGTGTGAAATACACCTGTGAGATAAGAGTTGTGATAACTCCCCTCCAGGGAGTCATTAGCACCTTCGCACCCAGCCTGAGGGGGTGTGTCTGCTCATGGGCCATCAACGATTCCAAAATACCCCATGACTCACAGAGTCAGATCACCTATCATGTAACTCCTGGCTGGGGGGAGGGACTGGGTGCTCCCACCTGGACCTGAGGGTACATAGTCTGCGGGTTTGAAGACCTTGAGGGACCACTCATTGGATCCAGAGAAGGACCAGAACCTTGATAGGCGGAGACTGCAACTGTCAACCAGACTGTCACCACCACTCTTCACCAGACTGTAACAGTCAGATGCACCAACAGGTTTTTCACTTCCTTTTACTTTGGACTTGGGGGAACCACGTGGGGTTCAGTACAGGGGCTGACAAACCCCTTTGTGTTTGTGCCCCAGGATGCTGGGTCATACTTCTGGGTTTTGTGGGTTAAAATCAATTTCTCTTTGTGCCATTGCATTTATTGTAATATTGTTATTAAATTGTAACTCTGACTTGTAATCTCTTTTGTGTTGGGTTCATTTCTCCTGCTGGTATACCTTTAAACCAGCACACCCTGACTTCTTCTGGGCCAGATCCAGATTTCAAAACACAGGCTCTTCCCTACTCAAAACTGTATTTAAAATAATGTCTGATGGTATAACCTATTAGGGTAACAGCAACCTTTGTAATCTGGATTTCACTTGCATAGGGAATACCACAGTCCCTGGGGCTGAGCGATCCAGTGATTTCTAACTTGGCCATCCATAGGTGACCCTGATGCCATTGCCCTCTTGTGGGTCCAGCAAGTAACAAGAATGACAGCCTCCACTAAGCAGATAAGAGGTCAGGCATGCCAGCCAACACAGAGAACTGGACTTTTACCAGCACCTACATAGAAACCAACAGCACTTAGAGAGGCACAAGAAACACAGAAGTCTTAATCCTGATCCTCCTTTTCAGATGGTTTTAAACTAAAAGAGGGTAGGCTCAGATCACTTACAAGACATTTTTTTACAATTAGAGTGGTAAAACACTAGATCAGACTGCTCAGAAATGTGTCCCTAGAAACATTCAAGGCCAGATGGGACATAGGTTTTAGCAACCTGCTCAAGTGGAAGGAGTCACTGTCAGTTGCAGGAGCGTTGGACTAGTTAATCTTTAAAGGTCTCTTCCAGCCCAAACCATAAATAAGGTTTAATAAGAACAGACTGACGTTCCCCAATTTGCCCTGCTTGTTCCACCTCAATCCACGTTGATCCCTGCCTTTCTCACATTTAGCTCTTCTCCTAAATGTCCCGTAATAATTTTTATGGAACCTCAGAATTCCCTCAAAGCATTCCATAAGCAGCTTCATACAGCCCTGCAAGTCTCCTTGAATATTCCATAATCAGTTTGCTCTTTCCTGTGGTTCCTGTTTCCACCCTTTTTGTTCAGCTACAAAATTCTGGTTGAACCCTCCAAAGGCTTGAGTAATTTGTTCAATGGCCTCTCAATCAGTGACTTGATGGCTCAGGCTTTTGCTCGTGTGTATTATCTCTTGTTTTTCTTAGGGCTTGTGCATCTCTGTGTTTAATTTATTATTTTTCCTACCTCTTATCTTTGTTTTCTGTGTCTCTTATGCTGATAGCTGTTAACAGATGTCCTTAGATTCTATGTATCCTTCAGTGCATCAGTCAGTGCTGGGATTCAAGAGTTTGAATTAAAATGACAGCAAGTGCAGAGCAGACCTCAGAGAATGCTAAAGGTTTTGGCTCCAGAGGCTCAGCTCAACAGCTGACTCCTGAATTTGAGTTTACAAGAGGTGTCAAAACTCCTTCCTCTCCATGTTTATCAGCTCTTCATATACGACACAGGAAAGACCAAGACTATGTTGAAATGAATGTGCTGTGCATTTGCTCTGCAATGAGCTGTAGAAACTTTAGTAAGTGCTAGTCCTGACCTCATGACACTGACAACAAAATTACAAAATAACAAAAAACCCCCCCAAAAAAATTAAAAAAAGAAAGTAGTATCTCTGTTTTATGGATAAGGGCCTGGGATACAGAAACAGAATGGCTAATCCTAAAGTCTCAACTTAGCGATGCAGACACTTAGAAAACTCTCAAGATTCACATTTGGAACTTTTCCCAGATATGTAGGTAGCAAGCTAAAGGATGAAATCAGTGCTCTCCCCAAGATGCTCATCAGCTTTCCTTAAGGGTTACCAAGGTTTTGTGATTCTTTCAGAGTCCAAAAGGGTCTCCAAAGCTTCCACTCACAAATAAATCCTTCTCCTTTTTCCCAGAACTGACTTTAGGTGTGCTTTTGTACTAAGAAGGTCTCACTCAGCTCTAGTTCAAGGAGACAGACCAGAAAATGCCATAGAAAAGAAATAAAAGCACGGTTCCACTCTGTCTTACCCACATGACCTAAACTAAATTAGCACTGGCATGTCAGTACATCCCTCACTTACTGATGACTTTGCTGTTTTAGTGTGACTGTGCTGTTTCATAGAAAGATGCTACACACCTCTTCTCAGGCAGCTACTCAGCTGTGTGTGCATAAGATGAGCTCTTCATCTTCACTGTACTGCCTGTGAAACCAACAGTCTGTTTGAGGACAGGCAGCTTCAAGGAGTAGGGAAGATAAACGAACACAAGAACGTTAAGTTATGCTTTTTGTAGTTAGTGGCTCTCCCTGGTCTCTGGTAGGCTGGACATGACCTCCTCTGCACTCATCCCGTCTCAGTTGTGGCTGAACGCTCAGCAACAACCACAATGCTCTGCCCATATAGAAATCCAGGTTTAAGCCCTTCCAAACCTCTTTTAAAATAGGGAACAATTGATTCTCAGTCTCCTACTTTCTCTCTTCCCTAAAAAGTACAACTGGGAAATCTTAATGTAGATTATACAGCACAGTGATCTGTTCTTTTGTCCTCACATTCACCTCACAGAAATATAAAAGATGTGGAAAACCCAACTGCCTGGGAAGTCATGGTTGATAATTGTGATGCAATCTACAGCCTACTAGATGATCTTTTGCAGAGATTTCCTTTCTGTCAATAATTCCATATGAACTTTGTGTGGTGTACCTGCTAATCTGCATTTTTGTTTTGTTGATTAAAACACATTTAAAAAGCACAACAACAGTTGATTACAGCATTTGAAAAAAGAGCGTGATGGAATAATATTGCTTTGTTGCTAAGTGATGATTCCTGGATACATGTTGGCAAAGCCAGTGCAAGCAGTAAAAACAGATTTGGCTTGAGTTTGTAAAATTCCCATTTCTTCATAAAAAAATAATTTCATGTTGAAGAACTATTGGAAAATTAATAGAAACTTTTAATTTTAATGTTGCCTGAACTGTAGGTCTTTTTAAATCAGAATTTGATTTATGTGAAAATTTGCTTATTGATTTTATTGGGTCTGTGTGGCAAAGTTTTGGCAGCAGGGGCTGGGGAGGCAGGACTGGATACAGGTGTGGCTTCTGTGAGACGCTGCCAGAAGCTTTCCCTGTATCCATCACAGCCAATGTCAGCCGGCTCCAGGTCAGACCCACTGCTGACCCCTCAGTGATGGTGGTAGTATCTCTGGCATAGTGTATTCAGGAAGCAGCATTAAAAAAAGCCTGCACAAATGCAGCAGGAGAGAGGAGTGAGAATATAGGAGAACAGTAGCTCTGCAGACACCAAAGTCAGTGAAGAAGGAGGAGCTGGAGATGCTCCAGGTGCCAGAGCAGATTCCCCTACAGCCCATGGTGCAGACCATGGATTGGTAGCTGTGCCCCTGCATTCCATGGAGGTTCATGCTGAAGCAGACATCCACATGCAGCCCACAGGGCACCCCATGCCAGAGCAGAGGGAGGCCCAAAGGAAGATGTGACCCCATGGGAAGAACAGGAGCAGGCTTCTGGAACTGTGGTCTTGTGGGGAGAGGAGCCCAGGGTGGAGCAGGTTTGTTGGCAGGATTTCTGACGCTGTGGGGGACCCACACTGGAGCAGCCTGTTCCTGAGGGACTGCACCCCATGGAACAGACCAATTCTGGAGTAGTCTGTGAAGAACTGAAATCTCTTGGTAGGATTCATATTGAGGTGGATTGTCTCCCACAAGAAGGACCCACACTGGAGCAGGGGAAGAGAGTGAGAAGGAAGGAGCAGCAGATATAATGTGTGATGAACAGACTGCAAACCCCATTCCCTGTCCCTCTGTTCTTTTTTGGGGTGAAGGCGTAGTCTTTGGGAATAATTCTATCCAAACAAGGACTAGAGATACTCTTATGCTCTGACTATAACTGTGTAGTCTTTTAAAGACTGGAGCATGCTCACTGATATGTGGCGGGAGATTTCCCTTTCAAAAGCCACAATCAAAATCCATAATTTAGCTTTTTTTTTTTTTTTTTTTTTACTGGGAGACAAACATTTAACTTGGAAATATGCTTTACACAAAATTTTTAAAATAATAAAGATATAATCTCTAAATTCAATCAGTTGATGACACAATTGAAGTGTTATACTCCTGAAAAAAAAGTAAAAAACAAACAAAAAATCATAATTCATAATGAAGGAATAGACCTCTTTCTGGAAATGTTTGATGATGTTTCATGCCCTAACTGGTGTTCTCATTCTTTGTATGTGCAGGTGCTCTTGTTATCAGTTAGTAGTTGGTTTAGGGCTAAAATGCTTTAGTTTATCCCATTAGGCATGGATAACAACTGTTATCAATTCACAGGCAGGTCTTAACTCAAATTTCAGGCATCTACATGTAGATGTAGAGGGTGACTAAGCTGCAGGCATTAAAAAGTGAAAATCAAACCAATATCTTTAGTATGAAACCAGCTGGAAGATACTTTAGCCTGGTTTGATCAATGGGTATTTCAAACCCAGTCTCATTTTACTGAAGGAAATGTTTCTTCTTGACTTTAAAGGAAGGTGAATCAAGTCTCCTATTCTGTTTATAGATCAGTGCACAGACCCTTCTATTCAGACAGGTCTTCTGAGTACATTTACAGACCTATCACAAAGAGAGTGGGGTGATACACTTGATTCCATTTGCATACTTTAAAACCAAACATGGAGTGTGCCCTGGTATCAGACATTGCTCCTTCAAAGGAATGGTATCCAGGAGGTATATACACTGTCCTGGAAGAGTAAGTTAGTCCCTTTCCTGTCCTTTTTTCCCCTAGGAACTAATCAGTGCTGAGAAACAAGAGCCAACCTAAGAAGACTCAATATCTGCTTTTGCAGAATTTAGGACATGCTCATTCTTTCTTGTCTCTCCCTCTCTGATATGATACAAAGAGGCCATGAGCTGCACCAGCTCCCACCTAGCAATGTTTGTACTCATTAACACTGGGGTAAATAAATGGCTGTATGCTGACTAGTGTATGGGAATGTTAGGTCTTTCTCAACCTTGAGCATATTAAATCTTTAGTTTTCAGCTTGAAAATGTTTTCTTTCCTGTTGACCCTTCATAGTTTTCCAGTTACTCAAGGCAAAAGGCTAAAATCAAAAATAAAAAGTGTAATTTCTCTGTTGCTTGGGGAAATTTAAAACTCAGCTTAATTCTGGAGCTGTGGTTCATGTCCAGAGTTCTTTGATAATGCAGTCTATAACCAAGGGAATTGCTTAATTCTGTTCAGTTTGCTCATCTCCACTCACACTTGCAATGAGTTCCTGCATAAATTAAATGATAATTAATTGTGTGACATTTTGGACCACGTGTTGTGGATTTTAGAGTTAAGATTTCCTGATGGAATCCAGTCCATGGGTTTAGTTTCTTCTTGTTTACTATAACAGTTTCCCAAGTTTTTTCACACTGAAGAGCTTGCAATGTGGTTCCATGCATAATAATCAGATCAGGGTAAGGTTACATAACGAGAAAGCACTTCACTTTCATCCTCTCTAGGTAATAGATGAGCAAGTCAGAAAGGAAATCAGTCTGCTTTCAAACAGGGTATATTAAAAAATTTATGATGAAACAATATCTTGTACTCCCTGGGTTTAGAGGAAAAAGCGTGGTTTGATAAAGAGGCATCCTATACCCAAAGCAAAATGGTAACACAATTGCAAGTGTACAACGTGAAACAAAACTACTGACAATATCAACCCTGTGATTAATCATTCTGTTGAGGACAGCTATTTATCAAGCAGTGAATCTCCCAGAAACTATGGCTTACATAGCTTGAACTTAAAGAACCCTGAATGATCCTTGAAGGATAAGGGAAATATTATATTTTCACAAAAGTAGTACAAGTCTTTTCTTTCCCGAGTCAGGAGAAAAACACAGAACTACCATTTAGGCCATGATGTTGCACCTGTTGTAACAAATGAGGTGAGGAGAAAGAAAAAGTCTTCTCTCAGTTTTCCTCTAACTCTCTAAATATTGTCATCCACAGGAGCAGGCAGCATAATGACTCTTCCTGAAGAAGAGGACCTGGTTACAGCCTTTCCAACACTGGTCTTGTGCTGGTTTTGGCTGGGATGGAGATAATTTTCTTCACAGCAGCTGGTATGGACCTGTATTTTGGATTTGTGATTAAAACAGTGTTGATAACACAGAGGTGTTTACATTATTGCTGGGAGGAGTCAAGGATTTTTCTGCTCTTCACCCCACCCTGTCAGTGAGGAGGGTGTTGGTGCACAAGGAGCTGGGAGGGGACACAACCAGGAAAGCTGACCCCACCTGACCCAAGGGATATTCCAGACCATAAGGCATCATGTTTAACACATAAAGCTGGGGGAAGAAGGAGGGAGGGATGTTCATAGTGATGGTGTTTTGGCTTCCCAAATCACCATTATAACATGGTGGAGCCCTGCTGTCCTGTGTATGGATGAGCATCTGCCTGCCCATGGGAAGTGGTGAATGAATTCCTTGTGTTGCTTTGCTTGTGTGTACAGATTTTGCTTTACTTATTGAACTGTTTTTATCCGAACCCACAGATTTTCTCACTTTTACTCTACTGATTCTTACCCCATCCCACCAGGCGAGTGAGCAAGTGGCCGTGTGGGGCTTGGTTGTCAGCTGGAGTTAAACCTTGACACATGTTCTTCACCTGCCTTCACATGGGGTCCCTGGACCGTCACCTCTTTCCAGGTGGGCAAGGAGATGAATTAACAGGCATGGAGCCCAACTCCTTCTCAGGACCTGTCCCAAGTTTCCTACAAATCAGAAGAATCAGAGAAGAACTAGAGAAGTTGCTGTCTGAGACAACTTTCCTGGCAGAAGTTAGAGCTAGAAGTCAGCACCAGCTCTGATGAGTCGAGACTCCTCTACTGCTGATATTACTGAGGAAAGGAGTCCCATCTGTGGGTAATAGTGTGGGCACTGTTTCCCTCTGAGGAAGGAGAGTGGGGAAATGCTTTTGGTGCCAGCATATCCATTTAAACCTCTGGTGTTCGAAACTCTTTCCACTGGCTTCAGTAAAAAAAAAGGAAGACTCACTGTGTGGTGAGGAAAGTTTGCCTTCCTGGCATTATAACTCTCCATCTGCTTTGCAGGCAGCATGAAAACTTCAGTGTCAAGAGCAGTGACATCAACATTAAATGTACTTTTTTTCTCTCTTTTTCAGAAAAAAATAAACAAAAAGAATCAGAAAGAAGTGGATAAAAGTGCATAACTTTCCACAGGCACTTCTCCTCTGAAGAGAGAAAACAGTCTGGGTGGATGCTGTGTTGAAAGAATTCAAGAGTGAATATGTCAGTTAACAGTGATTTGGCTTGAATGATACCTTCCCAGAGGAAAGAGGTAACTCACAAAACTTTCCTTCTGGAAGCTTTCAGATTCCAGCTAATTAATTGCAGTGAGGTGTCTTTTAAACCAGTAGTGTGCCAAGGCAGATCCAGTTGCTTCTGAATCACTGTTGCCAAGATTTGTTGTTATTAAAGACCATCTCCAACATATATCACTGCAAAAATCCTTGTCATTATAAAGACGATGCAGAAATACAGCAGTTTATTTATGAGAAATAATATCTCAACAAAGATAAGATGAGGAGAGAGCACAAGAAAACACATCTTGCTACGAAGCTTTTGAAGTTGAATGCCTTGGCTAAAGCTCTGTGTCCTGCAGGCTCAGTGGCTGCATTGCAGCTGAGCAGTCTGGGGAGACCACATCATCCCTCTTCTTTAAATCTATCACTGTACAGGTGTCCAGGGCCTTTGTCTCAGTGGCAATTCTGACCCAACTGGGAGAGTGTTGCTTCTTCCTGTGCTTTCTTCCTTTGACATGACATTCCATGTGGTGGGATTTGTCCTCTAATGAAAGTTCTTGATTTTGTTGTGTACATCTGGGGGTTTTGTGCCGCAGCCTGGACACGACAGTCTATTGACTGAGCAGGAGGGAGCTTTGTAGGCTCCAAGAGTTACACAGAGGCTGTGGGATGCCAAGATCATTGGAGTGTCTTTCCAAGCAAAATGCAAACTTGTGCTTCATTTTGCTCTCTCATGGCAAATCCCCTAATGTGCCAGCTGACTTGTGCATATTACTTGCTTTTGAAACAAAGTAAGTAAAGAAATTCTTCTCAATAACCTTTGACTTGGTTCCTGGTGACAAAGCTGGAACAGGTAGGACACCTCTATATTGCTATACATAAATTAAGAAACAAAAATATTCTTATTACAGTTCATAGCTACAGCTATATAGACAAGGACACTTGCTTTTTAACCAGCAGGAGCAGCTCATGACAAAACCCTCACAGAGAATACTGCCAAACCAAAAAAAGCCTATATTACTATTTATTTCTTTTTTGTTTTCACTGCTATTTAACCTGTGATAAGACAACATTTTTTCTTATGCTGGGCAGATTGACCTAGATTTCTGTATCATATAGAAGATGTTTAAATACCAGGGTGACAGGTAACCTCAGAAAAACCTTGATCCGTACATTGTAACCTATGTGCAATTCTGCATAAAAGACGGCAGACAGCAGCAAACAGTTTTGTTTTGAAACTATCACTTACCAAAAAAAAAAAAAAAAGAGTATTCAATGACCTAAATAAGTTGTATTTTATCATGTGGTGTAATGGAGAGCACTCCGGCCTCTGTATCCCAGTGTCGAGAGTTCGAGTCTCAGTAGAGACCGTCCCCAGCAGTTAAATGCCTCCCTGGCATCCGATCCTGTCAGATCTTGGATGCTCAGCAGGGTCAGCCCTTGTCAGTACCGGGTGCTGTAGATAGTCCCGAGGACTTCACTGTCACTGTCCAAGCTTGCTCAGCCGTGGCAAATGAACCTTAGGACTTAAATGGTGGGGCCAGTTCTGTGCACGCTGTGCCTCATCTAAAAAATCCATTGCACAGGCTCGAAGGGCACAACCCACATGGGGAGAGCCCTTCCCAAATCTTTGTTCGCGAAGGTTGGTCATTATTTTATTTATATCATGTTTAAAAATGAAAAGCAAAGGGGAGCATCCATGTTTATACCCCTGAGCCCCACAGAGCCACAGATGGAAGTTGCCACATTGAATTTTTAAGTGAACATTGTTCCCTAAAAAGTGCAGAGGAATAATAGGTAGCAGAAAACTTGCTTAACTATTAATGGTGCCATTCTGTTAGAAAGGTTTAAGAAAAAGACATAATAATTATTATCATAAAGTGGGAGAATGAAGTGGAAAAATAAACTATGATTTCAAAGCCATAAAGCACTTGGGAGGCAGTTTTTCATCCACCTTTTTCTGTGTCTGGCTTTTGCACATCAGAGCAGAGAGATCTCAATAGAAAGACAGTGTGAAAAGATTGATGAGAGCTAACAGGACCTGGGTTTTCTTTTACAAGTGACTATGCATTTTGATTTAATATTCAGGCTTATTAAATGCTACAGTGCAAAACTCACAGCTCTGATTCAAGACAGAGCCCAGAAAAATGGTACTGTAAAAGTCTGAGACAGGGATTATACAGCTGGAAGTGACTATGATTGGCTTCACCAACACCTTCCACACACATTTTTTCTGAGGTAGACACCTTCCTGGGATACAGACAAAGAGGCTGCGCCAGCTGCTTAACTACCACAGTCCACAGGCCAAAAGTAGTTCTGATTTACTTTAAAACACCGTTTTATAATCTGCAGAGATTTGTCATCTGTTGAAAGAGCAGGTAAACCATTTCTGAAGATCTTTAAGAAAGGGGTCAAAATAACAGCCAGGGCCAGGAAATATCAGTACTGTCATGAGTTAGCTATATGCATTAATGAAAAAAGGAGGGAGTTTTTTTTTAATTAAAGAAGCATCTAAACATCTGCTTACATTATAGATGTGCTTAAACTTCATTGATTGTAACAGAGTTTAAAAGTATGTTTAAATATTAGTATGTCTCTATGTGACGTCACAAAAGATTTGCAGCCTTGAATCACAGTCTAAAGTAAGACAGCCAGCTTACCCTGAATACAACTTTACTGAAGTCAACAATGCATTTTTACTGTTACTGATAAAGAACATCAAATTTGCTTGATGTAAATGCCCCATAACCTGTTCCAATAGTTTATTCCTACTATGGAATACAAGTATTTATAAAAGAAGAGTATAAAGTCTGATACATTACATCCTCTGTCTACAATTGTGATAACACAATGCTATTTAAATCAAGCAAGTGCTTAAGACTACTTAATTTGTAGGTTGTGAGTTTGAATATAATCTCAATGATCAGTGATTCACATCATGATGGTAAAGTTGCAGAAGATCTTGGTAAAGAAAGGTTGTGGTAGTTTTGGCTTTAGTTTTAGCTAGGCCTTAGCTAGGCCCAATTCAGTGGGCCCAAATGATGTCACATAGTTAGAAGGGACAAGCATCACCTGACTTAAGCAACCAAAGAGGTATTTCATATTGCCTGACATCATCAAGTGTCAAGAAGTACAAAAAGAGAAGGAGGTGGAGCTTCTGTCTTTTTTGGTCTTTGTCTCAGTCCCAGAAGGACTCACTGTGCAGTCCCAGGAGGGATGAGAGGCCCAGATCCAGGACTGGCTAACCACCATGTTATCTTAGAGAAGTAAAATGTTTGTTCTTAGTCTTGCTCTCTGCATGGGTCTGTCTCTGGGGAACTGAGCTCTCCGGAGTGATTTGTAGTTAGAAGGGTGGGATTTGTGTTTGATGGGGAGTGGGGAGTTATTTTTTTTGTTATTTTTAACTTGTATAAGTGTGTGCTATATTTCAGTTTTCTTTTAATTTTCTCCTTTCTGTATAAATATATATAGTTAGTTTAAGTTTAAACCTAGTTTGAGAGTTTTTTTCCTTTCTTCCTTTTCTCGGTGGGGAGAGGGAGGCTTTGACTCTGTATTGAGCAGTTGACATTTTGCCAACTCAACCCAAGACACAGGTTTAACCCATAACAGATGACAACAGCTAGTTCAGCTTTGGACCAAAGTCTGTGTGGGTCCACACCAACAAAACCATGCTCACAGTCATGTTTGTTAACATTGTCAGACTCAACAAGGTCCTGTTTACCACTTTGTAATTTCAGGGCAAAGAAAGCCCTAAGCCCTCAAGCACTAGCCCAGGTGATTTATTATTGCAACACATTCAATAAATATGTCGTGTCTTGCAGAACCGGTATAAAAATGCTTTCAACAGGAAACCTTATGCACACCTTATGACAGCAGTACTTGTTTATTAGGGCTGCAAAAGTGAAAGCATAGCACTGTGTTTCTCTCTTCCACCTTGGGGAACCTTCAGTTTCTTATCAGAATAAATTGAGGACCATTTTGTGACAAATCCATGGAGTCTCAACTAATCCCTAAATTTTCCAAACATTCCTATTTGCTTGTTATTTTAACATCTCAGTGATTCTTTAGTTCCCTCTGCTTCTGAAGTGCTCATACCGAGCTCTCTCCTTTATTCTATTTTCCTGGGAGTTATTTATATCTATATTATGGTTTATAACCCTGCAGGCAGTCTCTTCAATCTGCCTAGTAGAATTGCCATTGCAAATTTTAAGAGCTTCTCACCAATATCTGTAGCAAATTCTCTTTGTGAGTCTCCTGAAATCAAAGCTCTAAATGAGGGTCAAAATGAGGTGTTTTCTGATCTGTGTTCTAGTTCCTGGTAGGCTCAGGAATGAAAAGGGGTGGTCACCTATCGTGTGGCACTTACCAAAAAGTCTTCTGAGACTTGCTGTCTGGGCACAACTGACCAGAGACTCTCTCTCAATTTCTAAAGATGAGGACATTTAGTACATTTCTCAAGCCTTTGTCTTGGGTTTTGATCATTTGCATGACCTCAGTGAAGTTCTATTCCTCTCACAGGAGTGTATGGCTTGAAGGCTGATGTAAGTGGAGTGGGAGTTCTTCATTGGCTTAAGAGTTACACCTAATCATTCAAGCTTGCACCTAGTATGGACTGAACATAATACAAAACTTACTCCTGGGAATGGCATTCTCATGGATACCTAATCCACAGGAAGATAAACAGTTGCATTCTTATACCAGCGCAAAATGGTCCTCATGTTTTCTCTCCAGACAGCAAGGGCAATCTAGCTTGGTATTGACAAACACTTGGATTATGGCTGTCAGCAGTCTCCTTGCCCTTTTCAGGTCCATGTGCCTGGCCTGTTGGGTTGGGCTTTGTACAAAGTCATCATGCTGTTATGTATGAAAGCAGGTGTGGATTTTGCAGTGCTAAAGGGTTTGAGATCCACAGCTTATCTGTTAAATCAGAAGAAAATGCAGTGTAGTATCTCAGTCCCCAGCAACCCTGAGACATGGCACTGAAGTGTTTTACAAGCATCTTTTGTGCACCACAGCAATTTTCTCATGATTTTCTCACTTGAGTTCCCAGCCTATTGTAGCAGCTGGGCTACAGGACGACTGAATTGGCCCTGAGGTCTCCTGTGACCACTCCTTCTTACATTGCACTTCTGCTCCCTCCCTTTGGGAAGGGAGTTACACTGGCTGCAGCTTTTATCTTCATTCCTATTCAGTCTTTAGCAGTTCCCCTTTGATGCTTCCTGCCATCTCTCTCTCTCTTGCTGTGCTTTGACGGCTTGCTACTGCAGGCACAAGTAAGATCATGCTGTGATGATCTTCCTCAAAGCAATGTCTTGCTGGTAACAGGTATCTCTGCAGTGGAAGCTGGCAGTGAACTGCTGTAGGGAGACAATATGCTTCTCTCTGTCTTTTCAGATTCATCCCCTCTCGGGACTCACAAGGGCACCCCTCTTGACCAGAAATGTCAAACCACAGTTTGAAGCTGGCAGCAGATAAACTCTGACAGGTTCAAATCTACAAGCCCTGAGAGCAGTGGCTTGCATTGATGTGCTTCCTAAAGGTCTCCATCTGCATTAAGAGTGTTGCTGATCTTTCACTTAAAGGTTCGGCTTCTAAAAAGGTACCCTGGTGAAACACAGGGAGGGGGCATTATCCCATTTCTGAGTTTCTGAAAGTCTTAAAGCCTAAAAGGAATTACCTCTGCTCCTGAGAGATGAAATAAAAAAAAAATAAAAAAAAAGTGTTCTAAATGTGTAAGCAAAAAGCCAAAATATTTGAGAAGGAATGTATATTAAAAGAATTAAGACTGAGGAGCTGAAATGATTTCAAGTGAAAGAGGTGACTAGATCTCACAGTGAACAGAAAGAACAACACTCTAAGCACACTAAACAGGAGGAAAATTTCTCGTGCCTTCTGTTTACTCTCAAGAACGTAGTTCCATGTTTAAACACCATGAGCTGTGAAAGATTGAAACATTATTCTGCTCTCTAGGGCTGAGCAGTGCCAGGATAGGAAGATTACAGGGCCAGAGAATAGCCAGAAAGGCTATGTTGTCAGCTCATGAACTCAAGGGCAGCTCCTGTGTTACATCCTTAGCCCAGGGACACGGAATAAAAATGAGTTACATCCCTCTTTCATAGTATACAAAATAAACTGGATGAAGTCAAAGATCCTTCCTCCACCCTGTCTCAGTCTTTACCAATTTAAAAAAAAAAAAAAAAAAAAAAAAGAGAAGTCCAATAAACTAAATCCCAGCAGTCCTATGTGGTAGCTGGGCTTCTGATAATGTTTGTACATGCATGAAACTGAAGTGACAACTGTTTTAAGAGTTGGTCTTGAAAATTTGGGCAGTTTCTGAGCAGATTGAATCATAATAAAAGTCCTAAAGTTTGTGCTGGTGGTTATTTTTCAGCCAGCCACCTGCTGAACCTTCCAAGGAAGGTGTGGGAGCTCCCTCCTGGTTTTGAACAACAACATATGGAGAACTCTCTGTTGCAAATGACAGGTAGGGTCTACAATTTTTATTTCATTAAGAAAATGAAACACAGGAGAGAGGACCTGATTGCTGATAATTTCTTTTGAGAAAAAAAGTGAGTATTAGAGAAAAAACTGGAGTAGACCTGAGTCAAGCGAAAACCCAAGTTCATTTGGATTTAAAATTCTGTAACATTCTCTAAGGGTTGAGTTTACATTCTGGCATCCTTTCTGTGAAGATGCCTACACACAAGTGACCCCCAAAGAGGCAATGTCCAGCCTTCACTGGCTCATAATAAGAAAGTTATATGGAAAACTGATCTTAGCATAGAATTCTGTTTCCATTTAGGAAACTAGAGGTACTATTCATGAAGCATTTATCTGACATTAATAGAAGCTGTAGAAAGGAACATACAAGGGAATGAAAACTTCTAAAAATAAAATAATATCCTCCCCCCCCTTCCCCCCCAATTTTAGATAACTAATATTTTTGAAATTGTTTTGGCTGATTCTTGTTAAATTATGCCTACATGCAGATGATCAGGGCTATAAAAATAAAATTGTTCTGCTCTGACACCTACCAACACTCCCACTGTTATAATCATTTCACAAAATTGGCATCCATACGGCTGTGGGGAGGACCGGGGGAGAATATTTCACTTAGGTCAGCCTGTCACTGTGAGTTCCCTTTAAAAACACCTTCCTGAAGAGCACAGCAAATTGGTACTTAAGACCAAACCATTTCACTTTGATATTAATTAGATATCATTGGAGAAAAGATTGTTTTTAACATGTATTTTTTTGTCATGAAAATTCTTTGTTTGATAGCCTTAAACATTTTTGCAAAAGTCCCTACACAAGGGAATATTTTTAATGCAAGTGGAGGGATCCAGCCAAAGCCAAGACCTGCTCACACACCAACATTTGTTGCTGCAGGTACACTTTTCCTTTGTGCGCTGAATTATGATGATTTTGCTGTAACTATTCAAGTCCCTTATAAAGGAAATAAAGTCCCTTATAAAAGAAAGAAAGTACTGAAAAGGCTAGTGCAGCATCTTTCTGCTTCCTTTAAGCATCTTTCCTTTCTTTTAGTGATCTTTTGTTTCCAGTTTTTAAGTCTATCTGAAGAATAGACAGTGAAGCAGTAAATGTGTCTCCTTTCTTCCTACACAATATGGTAAGCTTGACGTACTGCTTTACATAAATGCTCCGGAGGTAACCTGTTCTTAATATTTATAAGAATTTTAAACTTGATGCTAATATAGCACTGCTCTCCTTAAAGATATAACAAGGCAAAAACTATGAAACAGATATTTTTTGAGACAACATTTTTCTTCACTTTGCATAAATTTAACACTCTACTCTCTGTACAATATGTGATCTTTTTCCTAACTCCCCACAGACATAAATAGCTCTGGTGAGATGTCATGAAAGTAACAGAAGCTTTGGAAAACACCACACATTAAGGATGCTGAATTTAATTTTTTGCTTTTGTTTTGGATGGCCTACTTACTCTTCAAAAGCCTTGCCATGTCATGATGCAGAGTAGGGATGAAGGAACTATTAGACTATATTTACCACATATTGAACCTCAGCTGTAAACACACAACAAACAGTATTCATGGGAGCCTTGAGGTGTCAATAGACAAAAATAATGGCATGGTGCAGTTACCTTTATTCAGAAGAAGAGTTTGCACCTGAGGTCCTGTCTCCAGGTTTTGGACTGAGATTGCTGTTCTACAGGTTGGTATGTATGGAGGGAATGGGTGCCTCCAGAGATCTGCTTGGAAAAGCTGTTCTACAGAAGTCACCTCTTGGAGACTTTGTGACTTTTTACTTGAAGGTCTCCTTTGTTTTTTTAAGGACATTACATATTTCTAATGCAGAATGCATTCATAGCTTGGGCACATGATAAATATTTCATGCAATTGGACATGAAAAGTGTACAGGAGGATTAATTTCAGAGAAAATTTTAAAATTACACACTATTGGCCAAATTTATTGAAGTCCATACTGTAAATGTAAGTAACCAACCATTCTTGACATTCTCTCTTTCTCCACTTTGCATCTCCAAATGATACTCTGCCACAGATTCATGGTGGTGTAGAGGATTTACCTCTTATAGCTCAGTGCCTTCCCACATTTCCTTGGGTCATCCCCTCAGCTGGTCAACTGCTGGTTCAACCCTAGAGCAACTAAATTTTGGGGGTCCTTAGGGGTTGCAGACTGAGCCCGGACATTGCAACAGCTCAGATGCTCTTTGTAACCCCACCAAACCACTTCCAATGCCTCCAGCAGAGAACTGCCTTGAGCTGCTTCTTTCATAGCTGGTAGGTTTTATTTGGAAACTGAAAACACAAGGGCTTTCTTTGCCCCTCCAAGACTGGGCTCAATGTACTACATGTCCAGATGAATATCAAGGAGAGAAGCAAATTCCCCATATATTTTTTAATCCATGATCTCTCCTTGACTGACTCATCTACACAATTTTTCACCCCTTTTCACAAATTCTCTTACTTTCTTGTCACTCTCTTTCCCTTCATGAGAACAGAACACAAGGGTAGCAAACTCTACTGCTCCCACCAACTTCATTTTTTCTGCAATTTCTAGTTAACAATGAACTGTCAATAGTTAGAAGTATTTTATTTAGACTAGATGAGAATCACCTATTAGAAAACTAAGGAAGCTGAGAGAAAACGGTGTAAGGGTTTGAGGCTTTACCAGTGAGCATGGAAAGCAGGCCAATGTTTCAGTTTATGTCTACATTGTTAAAGGCCTGCAGAATTATTATAATATTCTTTTATACGAACATTTAGAGAATGCTTGTATGACAAATTATTGCTTCCAAATGTCAGTATCCTTTCACTGAACCATGAAGAGTTTGTGCAGATGCAGGTGCAAAGCTCCGAGATAAGATACACATAAAAATGATCAGAGGCTGAACTCTTGACTTGTAGATAAGAAAACATTTATACCAATGTCACAGTTTAAGTCATTGCTCCTAAAATCGACTGATCCATAAAGTTGGTGTCTGATTACATGGCCTTACTTCATAACTGGTCTCCATTTTGATAAATATAAACTGAAATATATTATTTTTCAATACCATTAATATATTTGTCCTGATGTGGGACCAGATGTTTTTGTCAGCTGGTTTCCCTTTGCTTTAGCAAAGGTTTGGCATTCAGACTTCATTGCCTTGACTTCAGTGACCTCCTCACTGTGAAGCAGGTGCAACTCTCATTTCCTGGTGTTTCCTAGGGCATGATTTCCCAAACAAACATATCCAACTGTAGCGTAGGAAGGGAAAGGAAAATATTACAGTTAGTGAGAAATATCATAACATAGACATCCTACTCTTAGTATCATTGATAAATTTCTAAGTTATTAAGCTTGCAACTTTAAATACACCATTCCAGAATGTATAATCAAATACATTTGATTAGATATTATCTAATTTGCCTTATCATCAAACAGTTTTCTAAATTCATAAACAAAGTGAAGATGGTTCAGCTAATCTTTATGGAAGGAAACAGTGAATTTGGGCTGTTGGAACAAAACTTATTGATTTGATTCCTCTCAAAATAACATGAGTAACAAAAGGCTCAGGAAAAATTCCAAACTTAATGGATTAATTCAAGGTTACTCTCTTTGACTGGCAAAAATAGCTTAATATATTTTTGAAAATTTTATGTTGTACAATTAAGAAAAAAAACCCCAAACAACAAAACAGTAATTAATTCTGAAAAGACCTGATGAAGTATGACATGAAACCACCCAGCATGCTCAACATAGAACTGCACAGATCTAAAGGACTAGATCAGATACTAATGAGCAAAACCAGTAATATTTTTCTGTAGTGAATAAAATAACTTCCTACTCATCTGGTTTGGAAATGCTGGCTGCTGAGAAGAACTGTCACTTGTGGAAGAAATGTAAATCTTTACTATTTACTTAATGAAATCTACATAATTAATATTTTTGCTTATCCTGGTATGTCCATTATACTTTTTTCAAATTGTATTCTAAAGTACCAGTTGAGCTTTTTTAGTTCTCCATCTATTTTATTTGGCTACAGCTGTTAACAAAATACATTGCGAGTTTAGAAATAAGTATTCTTAAAATCCTTTTTTTGTGATTTATGAATTAATAACATGAAGCTAAAATGGTAGATAGAACTAGATGAGGTACATTTATTTATGGCTTGACATCGAATTTAATAATTGTAAAAAGTAATTTAAGTCAAAATGAAAAAGAAATGTGACCATCTTGGGTCCTGGCAAAACAAAAGTGATAGCAAAAATAATTTTCTTTAGTCTAAAACTTTTTAAAGCTCCACGATGTTTTTTTCTAGATGCACAAGTTGGTATAAAAAAAATTTTATTCCTTATGAGAATTTACTTATGAGAATGTTTATCTCCTTAAATTGTTATTGCTAGAAGAGTGCAGATGGAAAATCAAATTTCGCATTTCCAATGTAACACACACACAAAAAAGAAAAGAAAGTAGAAAATTCAACAAGCATTTGTGAGCTATTTTATGTCTCCCTCACCAAAACCTCAATTTTCCAGCAAATTGCTGGTTCTATTCCAACTGCTCATCAGCATTAAAATCTGAAGAGCTGTAAATCTTCATGCTCCAACGAGGTTCACTTCTGGCTGTGCTCAAGGAGAATTTCCATTTTGTGCTGGAGCACACCATGGTATTGGCATTGTCAGGATCCAAGCATCCCTCCCACTCCCCCAGTGCGAGCTGCTCTGCCAGCCAGGGACCATGAAACCACACCGCAGCTCCTGTCATTTCAGGGAGGTTATAATTACAGCCTAAGTAAACTGACTTTACAAGTCATGACAACATTTAATTCAGTCCATTAATCCACCCCCTACCGTTTTGCAGTTCTACAGGAAAACTCACAGATGTCTCTAATATTTACAGAAGGATCAGTTAGAAGGTGACTGCATCTCACTCCTGAGAGAAGTTTCTTCTCAAAATCCTTCATATTAGAGAGGTGTAAAGTGACTGTCATTCTCACATATTCCTGGGCAAGCAACAGGTTAATCTGTCTTGCTCAGCCCTTCACACATTAATGTGATTTTCAGCATTAAGATATTCTGAGAAACTCTTGCCAAAGGCACAAAATCATCCAGTTACACTAAAAACAGCAGTCTCCACAAGGTGGATAAATCCTGCATGACCCACCTCTGTGGACCAGCCATTTCCTTTAAATTATCCCAATCAAGGAAATGTAGCTTATATGTATATTTTGTACACACATGAGTTTTTCATGGCAGAAAATGCCACAATGATTTATATGAGGATTTGATGTGAACTTCACAGGTTATTTCTTGGAGCCCTCACCATGACACATGGCCAAAACCCTTATCTATATTCTCTGATTCCTGATTCCCTTCCCATAGGTACATTTCCCAATAAGACAAGGACAATTTTTTTCAGAGAGTGAGGGCAGCAGATAATGATTCTGGGGTTGAAGAACTATGGTAAGACAGCAGTATGTGTATAGAAAAGCTGAGAAAAACATTTCTCCCTGCAAAGTCGCACACGGCAGCTACATGTTCCCAATTTGTCATCACTCTGTGAACGTTCAGTGAGCAAATACCCTTTTTCATTCTGCCCTTGGTTTTCTATTCTCCTCACAGTGTTTATCAACACCATTTTTTAAAATGATTTTAGCTCTCTGGATACTCCACGGAAAGGGAATTCCTTCTGTCTTACAGCCTTAATGCAACTTCCACATATTTCCTCTCATTACATTTTCACTTCTCAACATGGTCTTGGACCATCCCAGAGGATCACAATATTCCCAGAGTCCTGTTTAGGGACATGCTGACCTCTCTGTCACCCTGTAAGCAGCTGTTGGCCTCTGAGGAGTTGTATTTCTATCCATCCTGCAGTTTACCAGTAGTGCCCCATGTGGGGTGGGTACTTGTTGCATGCAGAGCTGATGAGGGCAGATACCTATTGTTCTGCAAGGTAGCAGACATAAATCATAGAATCACAGAATGGTTTGGGTTGGAAAGGACCTTAAAGATCATCTAGTTCCAGCCCCTCTGTTGTGGACATGGACATCTTTCACTAGATCAAGATTCTCAGAGCTGCATCCAGCCTGGCCTTGAACACTTCCAGGGATGGAATTATTGCCCTCACTTGATGTAGGATCCTGAAAGGCAGTGAGGATCAAAGACAAATTTTCCAATGCATTTGAGGAAGCTTTTTTTGTACTGTGTTTATTTTTAGCAAGTATTTGTCTCAAAATCACCAATGCTATTCTGGTAAGGGAAGCCATTTATTCTCTTTTTATTTCAGGGTTATCAAGAAATATTGGAAGGAGTTAATTAATCAATGATCTGTTATCCCTAGGATTAAATCAAGGGCTAAGATGATTCATGGCATAAGGAAAGGAGCAGGGCTATGTCCTATTTGCAACATATACAGTCCAGGGAGTGCAGTGTGACTATGGACATGTATCTTCTGCCTTCTCCACCTCAATGGGCTGTACCTGTTCTGCTCCAAGACCTTGCATCTCTGTGACTCCAAGAAGATGATCTGATGGACCACCCTGCAGTCACCACTCTGCAAGCTTGGGTTTGGTGTCTTGTTCTATTTTTTTTTTTTCCTCTTAATATTAAGGACGTAAGACATGGACATCTGGAATATCCCAGGACCCAGCACTACAGAACCTGGCTGCAGTTCCTTCAGAAGTCTATGAAGATCTGTCACAGCTGAGATTCCTCTGAAGAAAGCAATAAGGGCTGCTATGTGCAGTCCAAAGCTATCTGCACCCTTGGATGCATGGCATCTCTGAAAGAAATTTGTGTGGATGTACTTTGCCCTTTGGAAGAATCAAAGTGGAAAATCACTACATATATAGAATTCCTGCCTATTAACAGCCGTTTTTCTCTCCAAGTATCAAGAGGTTTGCCTGATGGTATAGAACCAGGGACAAGAGACTGATGTACAAAGTTTAAAATGTTAAATTTTAGTAGTTAATTCTTTTCCTGTCATATTATCTTTCAGACAAGCTGCTGTGCTGAGTCTGCAGAGAAGAGCATGAAGACACATAATAAAATCTGGGAATCTGGTCTTTAGATTATTTTTATTTTTTAAGTGTATTTGTGTGTATGTGTATGGGCTTCATTGTACATAACTGTCTTTTTGCTGTGGTCCTTGCATTAAGAACAAGGCTTTATCTCTACTATAAGCATTTGGTGGCACTGGTTCTGTATGAAAAAGGCTCACAGAGCCTTCCTCTCCAGCTCCATGGACTAGCAGAGCCATGAAGAATAAAAGTGCATTGTATTGGTTTGGTTTATACTACAGGAGATGCAACCTAACCCAAATTGCAGAGAATTCCCTTATTCCTCCATGAGATGCCTTGCTGAACCACAATTCTGGCAGGTGCCCTCTAAGATGTTAGTCCTGTAGAGGAAAAAAAAAACACTTTTCACTTGTTTATAGTTTGGTGGGGTTTTTGTTTGTTTGGGGTTTGTAATTTTTTTTTTTTTTTTTTTTGGCAAGGATATGTAAAAATTTTCATGAAGACAGGAGAAGAAAAGGGTAATAGAAATATGCATGAGGAGCAACAAGTAGGCCTTTCAAACAGCTAAAAATACTATTACCTTTATCAAAAATCCCTGTGCTGACTAGTGTGCTTGCTTACCAGTTGTGAAGATTTCACAGAGACCTGTATTATTAGAGGATGGCAATCATTCTTTATCAGCAAATTAATTACTAACGGGCATTTACAGGCAAACTATTCAGTGCAACTCATCACAGAGCAGGGAGGACCAATATATGGAGAGACATTATTTACAAGAGCATGTAGTAACAGGACAAGGGGGAATGGTTTTAAACAGAAAGAGAGTAGGCTTAGATTAGGTATTAAGAAAAAGTTTTTTGCTGTGAGGGTGCTGAGACACTGAAACAGGTTGCACAGAAGAAGTTGTGAATACCCCATCCCTGGAAGTGTTCAAAGCCAGGCTGGGTGGAGCTCTGAGTAATCTAATCTAGTGAAAGGTGTCCCTGCCCATGGTAGGGAGGTAAGAACTAGATGATCCCTAAGGGCACTTCCAACCCAAACCATTCTATGATTGTAAATGGAGAAGAACGAGTAAAAAAAAAATCATGACTTTAAGTAACAGATTGCCATGGGGCTGACAAGTGAAAGCTTGCAGTCATATTTCTACCAGGGCAAGACTGATAAAGTGGATTTTTACTGGATCAACAATTACTGTAAAAGGCATTAAGGGTCAAAATGGATAAATATCAAGTCATACAAAGCCCATCTTTACCTAACAGCAATTTGGAAGGTTGTGCTGTTTTAATAGTAATTCATTGTAGAAAAGCTGCTGAAAATGTATCACAGAATTCCTGTAGAAATCTTTTATTGAAGCTGCATCTTCTTGGCTATTAATAATACTACAACAAGCATCATCCTGTATCATATCAATGAGTTTTAACTGTTCTTCATAAATATTTCTGGAGTTGGTTGAATTAGACTTCTAATGATTTCTCCATTACATGTGGTCTGATCAATTTTTATGGCATCGCCCGAGGAATGGAATCAAACAAATGTCGTGCTGGACTTGCATTTCCTCTATGGATTTTTGAGGCATTCCTTTAAAAATATATTTTTGTTTGACAGCAGAGCCATCAATTTGACAACTTGCTTTATAAAATTAGAGTAGCTTTCAAGTAAGGTAGTTATGCTGGGTGATCTGTGTGCTACTTCTCTGTTATTTGAGGCTTCAGCTCACATCCCAGTCACATGGGGCAATTTGTCATTATCTCTGCTAATGACTATGTGAATCTGGATCAAACGCAGGAGCTGATAAATAAACATGTTGATTTCTGAAATCAAAGAGCTTGATTTTAATATTTGTCATTAAAAAAAGTGACACAGCTTCCTAAATGCTACAACATGGCACTCTGAAAGACGAGACATATCACTTATCAAAGGTATAATTTTAAATCTAATTTGAGAGCAGAGGACATGTGAACTACCAGGAGTCAGGCTAAAAGGCCTCCAGCCTGGTATCGTGATCCTTACCCTGGTGAGTGGCTGCTGCTTAGAGAAAGGCCACAGCCACTGTTGAAGTTGATTGGAATATCTGAATATTATATGTTCATCTATTAAATGAGATATCAAGGGTCATTCTAGTTGAAAAATGAAGAGAATTTTTAAGTTGTATTGTAAAAAAGTTCAGGAAATGTAGGGCTGAGATGAAGAGGAAAATACATTGAACCTAGCTAAAAGCACCTCATTAAAACCCCATTTCATTAGCACAGCTTGTTAAATCAGTAACTTAAGGCTTAACGAAGGTCTATCCACTGCAGCAGCCGTGGTCCTGCAGGGTTCTAGGTAGAACATCAATTGAATTATCCTGACAAACTGCAGAGATGGGTCTAACAGCTTCCTCATTGAGGTAACACGTACTTTTGCTGGTACAACTGCACAGAGAGCAGGTTGGGCAGGAAACCTTATTTAGCTCTTGCAAAACCACTAAAAATGGCCAGGTTTCAGCACACCTGAACAGGAGCTCTGATTAATTACCATCTATGCTGAAATAAGTATAATGAGTTAACTACCTTGTAGTGGGAGCCTGTGGTGAGCTTGCGGAAGACTTAGCCTTTTCCCTGCTTTGAAATGGCTTTCCTTGCATTAAATAAAGGGTAATAAACCCCCTTTTGATTTTATATTATGGTCAAGACAAAGACAGAGTTATAATAGTTTTCTATATATTTAGGGAATAAGAAGTTGGAGGAGATAATTGTAAATGTTTTAAGTTGTCCCACCTAAGCCCTTGCACTAATTCTCTAACTTTCTGCTGATTGAAAGCATAATGTTTAAGAAGATTTTATGTTTCATTTTAAAGGCATTGAGTAATCTGGAAGATGAAAAGGCAAGTGGTGTCAGCTATATGCTTTGTATCACGTCTACATGATACCTGAGCACTCTTTAAAAAGGAGCAAATTCTTTGTTAAAAAAAAAATCAGTGTGGCCCATTGAAGTACACAGAACTGCATCTATTTGCAAGTCTGAGAAATATAATGCTTTAAAACACACATTACCTCAGTGTAAGTGAAATGTAAGTATCATTTCAGTAACTGTGAACCATTTGACACAGAGGTAGAACTAATTCAGAACTGATATTACCCGAGGCTTCAAAAAATATGTCCAAAGTGAGGCAGCTTTTACACAGCCTCTGATGCTGACATTGCTTTCATCAGGCAGGGAGCCAACTGTTTGAGATTCGAAGAGTCTTGAATTGAGCCCTGATCCTTGTCACGCCCTCTGTAGTCAAGCAAAACCCCTAAGACAAAGGTTGGGGTGAGCCATACCCACTAGGACTGAGTACATAACTAACTCCAGGCTTTAGGGAACTGCATGCCTGAACCAGATTGTCTTGAAAACTTCTGGTGTTGTTTTCTTCTTTTCCATGGTTGAACAATCTGCAGCCTCATGGATGATCCTGCCTCACACTCCTCTTCCCTTGTGGGCATTTATTCCCATCTTTGCTATAAGACTCTATGGCTTGTGACAAAGGGCCTGAAGGGGAGCTCTGTAGCCTGCAGAACAAGTCTCTAAAGTTGTCCCATTTAAGCTGTTTCACTTTGGTCAAATTCCCTAAATATTTATTAGACCATCAAAAAATAAAACTTATGAAAATGATTCTGCAAAAAAAGATCCTGAGTCACCAGTAGAGAAGGGGAAGAAACCCAATTTTAATGCATGCTGCACTTAGTAGCTACTATTACTACTACTATTAAGTTATATTTTAAGTTGGATATCAGAAAAAAATTCTTTACAGAGAGAGTAATCAGGCATTGGAATGGGCTGCCCAGAGAGGTGGTGGATTCACCATCCCTGGTGATTTTTAAACAGAGATTGGACATGGCACTGAGTGTCATGATCTAGTAAAATGGACTCGAGTTAGACCAAGGGTTGGACTTCATGATCTCGGAGGTCTTTTCCAACCCAATCGATTCTATGATTCTATGATTCTATTACTCCTCAACTGTTACTCAGCTACTCCTTACAAAGGGAATGAGCTCGAGCATGAGAGATGGAGGTTGTAAAGTCTTCCTCCAAATACAATTTCTTCCATTTGTGGTGCAGGTTCTTTCATAAGAGTTAGAGATCTCAGGCAGAGGGCAGTGATGATGCTGAATTTCCCAAGTCTGGCACTTGTTCTAATCAATAGACTACAGGGTAGAATTTCAGTACAAGGCTCCTTATCCTCTAAAATGTCTTTGAGGATGGGCCTCGTGGGTAACAAAGTTGGTAGTATAATAATGTCTTTATTGTGAATTTAAATAAAGAACAATGGTGAGATACACACTGATTATTCACAATGGATAAATGATATCTGATCCTGGGCAATTTTACTACCAAAAAATGAGATTTTCTGGTCCTTCGGAATTTGGTTAGCAACTGAGGAGCTGCTTCCCCTAAATCCTATGATGCCAATTAAGAGGCAGTTAGACACCTAACTCCTTCTATGGATTTAGCTCTAAAATACTAAAAAAAACAAATCTCCAAAAAAACCCAAGAGAGGCTTCTCTCTCATTTGGATACCTCTTGAGATTTTTATCCCTGAAATTTGAGCTCAGTGGGCTCTGAAATCAGACAATCTCTCATGCACAGATATCTTTTGTGCCTAAGGCTTTCCTGTATAGCTCGAAGAAATAATTAAACTTCGGTATCAGCCACCATTTGTTCCAAGATCTGGCTTCTCACATGTTTACATGTTTTATGCTTATAAATCTGATTTGTCATAAATATACACACCTTGGACTCCATTTTGTCTTGCTACAGATCTAAACTGCAGTTAACTACAGTGACTGACTGTGCTATAAGTTAAAAAAAAAAAAAAAAAAAAAAATCAAACAACAAACTGGTCCCACCACTGGTATGAAGAGTTAAAGTAATTAACACAAGATTCACTCAGCCCAAAAAGTCATCATTCCCAAATCTCTGCCTTTTTTTCACATACTTCTTAGCCAGACTAGGTCTCCATATGTTCAGAATAATCCAGTTCATGGTGAGACTAATCTCCCAAAAACTAACTCATTAAATTAATGTCTGTGATCTTATATGCCTGACTTGTGGAAAAACTCATGGGGGAACAGCAGGTCCTATGTGCTGCAGTGTTGTGGCACCACTGCCGTTGAACTGACCCCTATGGATAGTTTGAACTCCAACACTGAAACTGGCAATTTAATTTCAGGTTTGCTGGAATCTGAGAGCAATATGCATGTGTATCTGCCCTGCCAGGACAGCTCTTGCTGATGCTCATTGGCAGAGGTTGCCTTCAGATGAGAAATATTTTGGCCAGGCTTTTATTTCCACCAGCTATCTTATTGTTAGACTATTCAGCAGTCAAATAGATCATCCCTCAAATGAGTGATTGCAACAGCACAACACACACTAGTACTTGGAGGTTAGAAAGGATGTGATATTGAACACAGACCAATACTGCAACGTTGTCATAAAAAGGCAAACCTGCACCATGTTGAATTCATGAGTATATATAAAAAAATGTTCAGTGGTTTTCTTTACTGTGCTTGGTTTGGGCTAGGGCTCAGTGATTTCCTGACTTTGGTTCTGGTGTTACTGACCAAATTAATTGCTGGTGTCACAACACTGATTTACTATTTCTAGTGCTTTAGGAGTAGATGCCACTCTCATGAACCATGGCCCTCTTCTTTTAGGGGATTTGCCACCAGGAGACAGAATTATGGTCTGTGCTGTAAGAGCTTCCAGTGTAAAGCAAGGGATGCAGATAGATGGGAGAGCAGAAGGAGCCAATGCATCAATACTGGTCTCTGTGGTTGGTCTTGGTCTCTCAGCACAACTGCAGCCCGGCAGTGCCAAACTTGTCATACACACCAGAGGAATTTTAAGGAGGGAAATGAAATGCTTTGGGAATTTTCAGAGGGAAACACTCCTAAGTAAAGAATGGGCTTGGACAGCTCACATCAGGGAGGGATAGGAGGGAGCTCTCATCTTGATAGACCATGGACATGGTCTGGGCTACAAAGGACCTTGGAAATGAAGAAAGGTGTGTTTGATGTGGTGGAGAGGGGGAAACTCAAAATGAAGAACCAGGTCAGAAAATTACATAGTCAAGAGTGCCTCAATAGGAAATTAATTTTTAACGCAGTATTTTGTATCGGTACAGGAGAATGCGAATAGATATAAATATAGACAAACATAAAATTACCTGAGGGAATGCAGTGTAAGGGGACTAAAGCATGGATGAGCTTGTTCCAGGCAACAGAGAAAGGAAAAATGGGATAGTTCCTATCTTTTCTTGAGTTTGGGGTGTCATTGAGGAGTCTTCTCCAATCTTGGATAGGCCTCTCAATCTGCCTGTAACTCGGTTCCTTCACTGTAGAAGATGGATAATCACATTTGTTTATGGTGTTAGGAGATACTCCTTTTTGACAGAGAATGTTCTGACCGTGGTTTATTCCTTGCTCAATACAACGTTGACCTTTTATCAAAATGGGATTTAAACTGAAGTAGTAAATAATAATAATTTTAAGAAGATATTGACAAATCTAAAACATCTTGTGAAAAAGCAGAAGATACAAAGTAGAGAAAATAGGAAGGAGCCACTTTGAGAATGCAACTTTATCCCCAGGTTTTGCATGCTTTCCGTAAGGAAGTCACTGGCATGAATCTGATACTGAGACTACACCAGGGTGATACATCACTTTATTTGTAATGTGAATGTCCCAGCAGTAAAACACAAACACACAAGTGGATGCTGTCAGGAATTCTGCAATGCCTGAGATGCTTCCCTACTGTTTTGTTGGTTTATCAGTTTATTTATTTTCTTTGTTTGTTACAAAGCATTAAGGAGGAAAGGGTTTGTTGAATTCCATCCTGGCTGGATAACACAGACAAATATATATTATCTGCAAGCCAAAATGGCTGCTGAGGGAAAATTGAAAGAACTGGACATGTTTATAGATATATATATTTTTTTTAATTTCTTCACCTCTTTCTTTTTTTCTGATTCATTAACTTACATTGTTTAGTTAAGAAAAAAATACAGTTTCTGTTTATCTGAATTAAAGTGCAGAGATTCACTCTGTTTCCAACAGATCACAGAATTTTTCCCCATTGATTCCTATTGAGGATTTTATTTGGGTTTCTTGAAAAGTTCTATTTGGGCTTGCTGAAACACTCCCCTTGCAAAATGCGTAGGACCTTGGTAAATTTACCTTCAATTTCTAACATGCACTCTTTAGCACAGTGCAACTTTGACCTTTCTTTTGGAAGTGAAATATTGAGTTCAATTCATATAGAAGTAGAATCTGTGTTCAGCAACAACAACAAACCTAAGGGTATTCAGACTTCAGGATTTAAAAACAATCTTATAGCAAAAAAAAAAAAATCTTGTTATCATTCCCTTCCTTCTTTTCCCCTTTCCTGAAAGTACCAGTATAATAAGGGAAGAAAGGACAGGTTGGTACCATGAAAACAGGCTTCATGTAACAAAAAAATCAATCTCTCTGTAAAACTGCTTCTAAAAACTGCATACAGGGAGACATTCTAGTAACAAAGGAAAGGGAAAAAATCAATCTGGAAACAAAGCTTGTTTTTATTATTGTGATGAGAACATGATTCATATTGGGAAATTAAATTCCAGAGGAGAGTCCATGTTACATATTCTCACTCATGTATAAGCAGTGAGAAGCAGAATGTACATCCAAGTCACGAGAGACAGTCACTTAAAAAAAAAAAAGTGCCCAGGAAGACATTAGTACAATAGCTGTCAAAAAAAAAAAAAAAAAAAAAAAAAATTGGACATGTTTCATTCGTAAACCTATCCCATTTCTGTTTCATAGGAAACCTTCACAAATCACATTACCACAGCAAAGGCTATGATTAAGGTTTGTGTAGTATAAAGCCCATTTTTTTTTTTTTTTGAGTGTGCTATTCATTTGCTTCTTGTCATAAATCTGATCAGCTGGTAGGATGATTAATCAGACACACTTGTCCCCTCTCTTCGATCATTCCTTGTTTATCAATTATGGCATGGTGCTTTTTTCCCTTACAACTAGAGCTCACTAGTTTTCACTTAAAATGATCAGATTAGACCTGAAATGTTTAGTGTGTGTAAGCTAATTCTAGTCACTTGAAACTTCATGGAGCATATTCTGGATAAATCTCATTGGAATGGACAATTGACTTCTGATTTACACTCACTTCAAGGGACAGCACAGCAGCCCCCGACATGCAATTAATCGAAGCATGTGGAGTCCCCTGCGTGGGAAGAGGCAGGAACTCCTGGCCAGGCTGCCACTTACCATTACCCAAACCAACACAGGATGTCACTGAAACAGGAGCTGAAGTCAAAAGGCAGAGAGGCTGAAAATGCCCTGTCTCTGAGTGCTATAACTGACCTTGAGATATCTCATGTAAATATCGGGGAGGCTGGCTGTATTCTCAGGAAAGAACTCACACTGGTGCTTTTCTCAGTCATGAAATGCTATTTTTTTACTTATACCATTCTCGTACTTTAAGACTCCACGGGATAAATAAAATTTGTAGTAGGCAGATCTATTTGTATTTACAGGAGGCGTTGAGCTCCTTCTGGATTCTGGTTGGTTTATGGTTGCCTATGGCTCCTTCTTTCTGCTCTGCTGTTCAAGGACTTCAGAGATCCTAGTCATAATAAAACTAAAGTCTCTATTTTCCTCTCATCTGCCTTGACCTTCTGACACTTCACACATTATTCTTTAAAATCAGACTTTTCTGCTCTCTGTAAGTAGAAATCCTGTATCCCCAGCTTCCTCCTTCCTCTTTTCTGCTCATGCTCTTATTCTTTCAATTTTTTGGATTCTAGAATTTTGGTTTTCTACCTTCTCTCTTCTATGGAGTCCTCAGAAACCCAGCCTCTGCACTATCCATGATTTCACTCAAACAATTTCGATTAGTGCCTGCAAACAGGCTTCTCAGCCCTTGGCATGTCCCTTCTACCAACCTTCATCTGTGATGCCTCTCCCCTTGTTATCCATTACACGCAGATTGAGCAAAATGGGTTGCTTTGGCCTCTTACCTAAGCCATCCTTTCCATGTTCATTGCATAAAGAATATTAGTCTAGATTTCACCTCTGACCTCCTGATTGTTACCCTACTCTTAAATCTGCTCTCTGAAATGTGGTTAGCTTTTTATAGGCACTACACCTATTTTCTTGAGTCCCTTGCCAATTCCTCTGAGTCACTGACATCAAATGGAGGTTACCTCTGAATCTTTATCTGTACAAAAATAGTTGCACTTGCCCTTGTGCTTTTTGATGACCTCTCTCTTTCCAGGTCTCTCCTGTTCATACAACTCTTTTATAGCATCCCTTGTATGTTCTTCAACAAGACTCTTTAAGTCTAACCTACAACTCAGGAATAATCTCTGAAGTCCATCCCTCTTTTAAGTTGCTTTTTAAATTCTCTTCAAGCAGGCCCCCCACCTGTGCTTCCTGTAACAAATTATGACACTGGACAGAACACAAGAATTTTCAACTATTTGTAGCTGCCTCATTCTATACATCTGGCATTAATTTACTAAAGTATGGGTATATAAGTGTAAAGATGATCATTCTCAACACATAGCCTTCCCCCTGCTCCATTGTGCTCTCTTACCTGAGCCTTTGTATTGACTGGGATACCTACTTGTTGTGTTTTTCATAAATAAGACATAAATAATGAGGAAAATCTACGGCACCTTGCACTAAGGAATTATCCCAACTGGAGGGTCTCAGCACAACCAGTGAAAAAAAAAATAAATGCACTTTAAATGAACTGTCTTTTTTTAAAAAACAAACAAAAAACCAAAGAAACAAAACAAAACTGGCTTTTGGACACATCCCTGTAGATGTGAGCCCCAGGAGAAACTGATATTCATATTATATAGACAAATGAAAATCTAATAGAACTAACTCAAAACAGCAGGATTAGACTAAAAAAAAAATATTTCATAAGACAAAAAGAGGGAGGAAGTGACCATTTTGATCAATGTAAGGAAATGAACTGACCTTGCAGTTTCACCAAGAAGAGGCTATTTTTATCATTTTTTTATGTGACAGAACTGATTTTTTTTTTATCTTGCTTTTATCAAACAGTAGGAATACAATATCTCCTTCCACAAAAAAACTGAAGTCTATTTTCCAGCCTCAGAATAACAACAAATCTTGCAAGTGCTTTAAAAATGGATCAGCACATAGAGGCGAGAATTGATGTAAATTTCTAATTTAGGGCAGCATTTTCTTATGTTATATTATTAGACCATTTCAGAGTAATTTTGGTGTTTTATGTAGTATTTAAAGTTCTACAGCTGTAACTTCTAAGAAAAAAAGAATGCAATAAACCCCACAACAATTCTTTGCCCTATCATCAGCTGGGATTTTTTAACCTGCTATTACATTTTCAAAGAAAAAATAAGATTGTGGGGTAAATTTAATCAAAATAATTGCAAAAACAAAAGTGAGAAAGCTAGGAGAGAAACAATAAAGAGAAAATTATGTGTCTTAACTATAATATGAAACTCCTATCAATGTGCCTCTCTTCTAACTTGTAAAGGTAATAATCAGAGCATGTGAAAATGGCCTGGTCATTTTGTCATTATTATTCTCTTTATATTGGGTAGTCAACAGCAAGTCTGAAGTTCAAAGAACAGTTATATATCAGTGGGTAGAACATGTGAATTGTGCCCCCTCCTCCCTTCCTCCCTCCCTCCCACCTACAGTCATTCAGTGAACAAAGGAGAGAGAACTGCAGTTTATAGGCACAAAGATGGCTCACCCCTGATTCCAAAGAAATGGATGACTATCTTTTCATCCATGTCTTCCAGGACCGAGGACTTTGTTGGGGGGTATCTTCACCAGTAAGATCTGTTCTGAGTTTAACAGGCTTGCCAGACACGTGTCTTTTATAGATTAGTTATGACTATGTGACTATGAAAAAGAAAAGAAGAGGGAAAAAAGGACTAATTTTCATAAACCCATATGGAAATGCATTGCCTCATCTGAGGCAGGGTGGGATTCATATATTTTACCTATGTATGTCCTTATGTGCAACTCACTGTGGGCTCCCATACTAATCAAAGAAGTTTAGACCATGGTTTACTGATTTTTAAAATGGATGTTGACACTTGGTCTAGTGCATCATGCTCTAAATGTCATTGATTATCAACTGAATCGCCATGAATAGGCAACAACCTTCAGCATTGATGTTGGCAACTTTGACATCTGAACTTAGGAGAGGTGGATCCCACCATGGGAATGGGATTTTGTTGCCTAAACAGAGGTGTTGATAGCACTTCTTTGAGATGTGTCAGACCAGCCTAGACATGTCTCTCAGATATCATCTGTGGGAAAGGACACTTGTGAGACCTAGATCTTTTGGAATTTCATACAGATATCAGGCATTATGTCCTAGAGGATTGTACCTGGAAATCCTTACTACCTTGAGTACAAATCACTTATGAACCATATTTTTCAATCTGGTATTAGAAACTCAATAGATCTGACTATGTGAGGGGAGACAGAAATTCTAGAAATTGTAGAGAGCATAAATGTGAACATAAAACAGATTTTCACAACAGTCACTTTTACATGTGTGAAAGAGCTTGAAGATGTCTGAGATTGCAGGTTGCTCTGAGTGAAAAGGCAGTAGAGATGCCCTATACATGAGTCTCTAACACAGGAGGGGCGTTGTGGTTTAACCTCAGCCAGCAACCAACCCCACACAGCCGCTTGCTCACTTCCCCACCAGAAGTACCAGGGAGAGGATTGGAAGGGTAAAAGCTGGATAACTCATGGATTCAGATAAAGACAGTTCAAGAGGGAAAGCAAAAGCCACCCACAGAAACAAAGCAAAATGAATTCTCTGCTTCCCATGGGCAGGGAGGTGTTCAGGCATCTCCGGGAGGGCAGGACCCATCACATGTAATGCAGACTTGGAAAGAAAAACACCATCACTCCTAATGTCCCCTGGTTCTTTCTTCCCTCCATTTTATATACTGAATATGATGCCATATGGTCTAGAATATCCCTTTGGTCAGCTTGGGTCATCTGTCCTGGCTGTGTCTCCTCCCAAGCTCCCATGTACTCACAGTCTCCTTGCCACCATGGCAGTATGAAAAGCAGAGAAGGCCTTGGCTGTGTGTCAGTGCTGCTCAGCAATAACAAAAACATCTCTACAGTATCACCCCTGTGCTCAGCAAAAATCCAAAACAAAGCCCCATACCAGTCACCATGATAAAAATTAACTCTACCTCAGCCAAAACCGGGGCGGGGGGAGGGGGGAGGGGAGGGGGGGAAGGAGGAAGTAGAAGAAGCAAGTTTATAGAAAAGTGCTAATATTTTGCAGCAGATGTTTAAATATTTTTGCCTGCTATTGACCTCTAGTAATTTTTCTTTGCTTTGAGACTTTCATGCCTAGCTTTAAGTGTTCATTTTATGGTTGGTTATGGATTAAATGCTTTTTATATACTTGTTTATATGGCAAATACCCTGTTTTAAAGAGCAATATTTTGTTTTGCTTACATATAGGAGACATTTTCTCAGTGAAATTTCCCTGCAAGTCAATGGTTTTTATATGGAGGAGAAATAACAGTTCCACAGTACCTTAACCAAGATTGTGTATTATGATGCTGTAAGAGAAAATAGAGAGATTATAAAGCTTATAATAAAGATAACATATGATTTGTCCTTTGTAATGAATAGTTTGATCTCTTTTCTTTCTTTGTTGCCATGGTATTCTTTTGTGACTTTATTTATAAGTGCTTTATGCAGAATTCATAGTCAGTAGATTTTTTTTCTCAGGTTGGAATTTTTCTTTTCAATCTCTGAGTATTGCCAATGTACATAAATTTCAAGTTCAGGCATCACTGAAAAAAACTCACACTGGAGATTTTCAGAACTGTCTATAGTTGGTAATAACTCAGACGTTATAAAAAAAATCACTGTCTTAGGCACAAATGTTCATGCTGTTGAATAGTCTTTTAAAAGCATATAAACAATGAAGTATAGGCCTGTCCAAACTCTCCTCAAAAATCAGAGAAAGTTTTTACTGAATTTTTGAATAGGAAGTTAACAAAACTCTCCAGATAATATCCATACATTTTCCTGCTTTTTTTTTTTTTTTTTTTTTTTTTTTTTTTTTTTTACTTACCAAAAATAGTCATGGCCGGGGGCGGGGAAAGTCCCATGTGTATACACAAAGAAGTAGAAGACTTAACCGTACTCTAGAAATACTCATTCCTAAAAGTTTGGAGTGGCACCAAAACAAAAGATATGAAATTAGCATCAGAGCACCCAGTAACCTTGTGGTTGACTCCTTGCCTAGAGCATGGGTTCAAAGACGTCCCTAGAATAAAAGACTTAATCCACACCTCCTGCATCATAAATCAGTGCCATGACCACACTAGAAAGGAGACACTGGCTGGGCTCCAGGTGTTTCTTCCATAAGATCTCCGATACGCTCAGAAATAAAAACCTTTGAAAATCCTACTTCAGGTTTTCCTCTGTATCTAAGGACCCGAGCAGCATGTGAATGTCAACAGGCAGAATGTGTCAGGGATTATACAAGAGCTGAATGTAGTCCTGGATGCTTGAAAAGGGAGGCGGATGTTTTAAGGGCATCAAGATTTTGATGGCTTGTAAGACTAGCATGGGATAGGTGGACCGGGTTTGAAAGCCAGCAGTAAAGTGATTCCAGGCAAAATTGCAACCCTGGAGGAGGTAAAGAAAGAGGTTGCTGCTTTGATTCTGCAGTTGTGTCAGGACATCAGAGGTGCCTGCCATTGCTCCAGCTGCACAGAGTGCTCCAAGAACTTGCTCTTCCCCAGCCACCAGGCGACATAAAACCTCAGGAACATACAGGATCTCCGTCCTCAAGGTGCTCCATTCAGGGTTTTGCAGCAGATTGGCTGAAAGCTGGAAGTTTGAAGCTGGAGGCTGTTGTGAACAGTTACGGCAAAGCCTGGGGGTGTAAGTAAAGGGACAGTCTTCACTCCCCCTGCAGGCAGTCATTCATAGCAGATGTTAGAGTTCTGCAATGGTCACTGTGGTCTGCAGCCAGTGTTTCAAAAAGGCTCAAGGCAAGATGCTCACACAGGCTTTTACAGGCTGCACAGGCTGTAGCCATAACAGTTTTTCTTGATTTAAGGGGGACTGTAGTGGTTTTGTGGGGTGATCATAACTATCGGTTCTGTGGCCATCAGCATTGCCTCCATCCTGACACACACCAATCCTAGAGCAGCACTTTGCAATTTTGCTGCCCAATTGTTCATCCATTGCAAGGTTTGAACTGGAAATCTCCTTTCCTTCCTGCATAGCCCATGCTGCTAAATTTGTGATGTCTTTTTCTGGGATGCTGCAAGAACACACTCCATTTCTCTTACTGTTCCTGTTATATTTTGATTCTTTCTTCAGGTCGCAGAAATTCTACACAACCAAACTACATATAACAAAGATGCTCTCAGGTATTACAGTTCTCTGCATGGCAAAGAAATGAAACACAGCAGGTTCTGAGTGCTGCTTTCAGCTGATCACAAGGGACGTGGTAAAAATCTTTTCTAGCTGGTTTAACTGCTCCTGTGATCTTGTCTGATTGTTGTCATACCACTTGCTTTTCTCTGGAGTGTTTCAAATGGATGCTACAATTCATCCTGTATTTTTCTATGTGGAGAACTACATCTGCAGCAGGACCTTTGTCACTTTGTGTCTCTGATGAGAAAATCATTAATTTATATATTTTTCTTTATGATTGTCATTCAACTTTTTTTTTTTTGGTAAAACAGATGTGATAATCATACTAACAGTGCAGTGACAGGATTACACAAATTTGATTAGTACATAATGAAAATTGCCTGTAACATAAGTATTTTGCAATTATGTAAAAAGCACAATGCCATCTGGGCCCTGCTCATATTTCTCTCTCTTTTTTTTTTTTTTTTTCTTCTAATAAATGAAAACTAAAAATAAAATTTCACTCTGTAGTAAAATGTGAATTACAGCAACAAGAAATTATAAGCATTTTGTGGTTTCTCTGAGCATTTTGAGACTTAGAAATCAGTCCAGCAAGTGTTTAGCCTGCTGAGTAGTGCCTATTCACAAAAGGAAGCATTGACTTTAATGGTGTGACCTATCTGATTAAAGATTATTTGCAAGAGCCAAATGTTTCCAGGTCTGGTAGGGAATGGTGAGAGATTGATTCAGGCTCCTGCAGAGTAATCATTTCCTATCTTTCCTTCATTCACATGACCCATGAAAGTATAGTAAATTGTACTGCTCCAGACTACAGTATATCACATCATTTTTGTTATTACTGTTATGTAGTGCATGTGTACACCAAGGGTTTCTGAACAGCACATCCCACAGTGGGCATGAGCTGGCAGCCAGGAGCCTGGCACCCTCTTCCTGCATCCCTTTGAACTCATGATTTTGGAGCACTGAAACCAGTCATTTGTTTCTTATACTAAACACTCAGATATCAGTGAGGGAAACTGGCTTGTCAAAGACCCCTGAAAATGCTGAGGTAAATGACCTGATGAGAATCCCAGTTTGAGCTGATGAGGGAACTGAGATCACCAGTCAGAGTTAACTGCATCTCAAACATTTGCTACATCCTCTGCAAGAAAAAGTAGTTTATCCCAATCCTTGTTAAAACAGTGGTGGATGAGAAGGAAGGTAATTATCCTTCTATAAATGTTGAAAATTAGATAAGAATTTCTGGTACAAGGGTCTGCTGGGTTTGGTCTTTTATCTCTGCAGAGCAGTATTCCTTAGGCACCAAAATACATAGTTAGAAAAGTTCTTGCAAGATTCATGATTCCATGCATGTATAATGAATTCAAACAAGAATTATATAAACCTCCACAAACTACTTTCATCTAAGTCTGGGAAGTCCTCTGTGTTTTTGCAGTCAAAATGCTGTTTGAGATTACTTTAACTGGATGTAAAGAATGGCCTGTTTACATAAAGAAAAATAGCACAGTGTTCCTCTGCAGCTGCAGGGAGAGCTGTAAAGAACTTTTACTCCTGGTGAGCACTAGATAAAGCATTTCTCTGAGCTGTTTGTGGCCCCTGGCAATACAGTGTCTTCATTTTCCATTGGGAAGATGGCACCAAGTGTAGGGTAAAGGGATGATGAGACATAATGGAAAGGAAAGCTTCATCTCTAAGGCAAAAAGGAGTCAAGTGGACAGGCTGAACCTCCCTCTTCTCGAGACTCCAGGAGGTCTGTCAGGTGAAGATGCGCTAAATGACAAAGAAGGGTTTATGTCAATGCACCTGAGAACAGTTTGTCATCAAGTGATGGAGAAGGGAAATGACTGGAATAAGATACAGTCCAAAGCTTTGGCTTCAGTATTCAATACATTTAAAAAACAATAACTCAGTAATGTTAGTTACATGAGGCAAACAGAAAATGAGATAAAATGCTAAATAGTTTACCAAGATTAGATAATGCTCAAATAATCAGATATCTCCCTTTGATAGCAGAAGAGATTGCGCAGACAAAGGAAATGCAGTAGATGAAATCTGTCTGAATTTAGCAAGGGCATTAGACATAGTGTCACGTGGGAAAACACTTGTGAGTGAGAAAAATGGAGGATTGCTGTAACATCTGTAAAGTGGGGAGGGATTTAGCTAAGGGGAGATGATAGCCAGCTGCACTCAGCAGGGAGGTGTCATGCTGAAGAGAAGCTATTAGGGAAGTTCTCCAGAGTTACTCCAGACTTACCATTAGTATTTTAATTACTGAACACAGCATAAAAAGTCTATTGAAATTCTCCACTAAACTAAAGTTGTGACAAGCACAGATCAGGACTGTGAGGATCCAGGAGGGCAGTGGTTTGTCTGAGTCCTACCACACTAGAAATGGGTGTTACTCACTTGGACATGTGCTACTGATTAATAAAGTCTTGTGCTATAAACTGGGAAGAAGATGGCATCAGATGGGAATTCTAGGCAGATGTGAATGGAGGCATCTTTTCAGCTGTTCTACTCATCACTTCCTCTTGGAGAAGTGCTCTCATGGGATAAGTGCAAGGAGGAGTAGGAAGGCATGTAGGTATTTCCCACTTGGGCTTTTGCAAATGAGAGAAGAGCTGGAAGTCAAGGAGTGGAACAAAGGTCATCTCAAACTGCCATTGCCACTGTCAGCAGCTACATCATGGGAGAGAAGAGAAATGAATTCTATATATGTGAACAACAGACAAGAGTAGAAGATTATTCAAGCCTTCGGGATTCCCTCTTCCCTGTATTGAGAGATGGTCTTTGCCTACATTTGCTGTCCCCTGGGACTCCTTTACAGCAATTCCAGCTGTCAGTGCCCACCTTTGAGTTGGCTCACTTAGTGAGAATCTCTGATATGATATTCCAGTTAGATCTTCACTGCCACATGGACCAAAATGTAAAGGCAAAACATTTGGTCATTTTACAACTACATCAAAATTACTTTTGGTCTGCTTGAAAGCCTTTCTGACTAAAACATTTGCTGAAAGACACAAAGAAATATTTCATTTACATACTCCTGAGAGAAGAGTTACAATCATAGTCGTACAAAGTTGCAAAAACCCCTATGTTTGTCTCTTCTGAGTTTCAGGGGAAATTTTAATAATAATTAAGATGTGTAACCTGTTTTTTCTTAATTAATCTGAACTGACTTAACAAATTTTGTAGTTCTGGGACTATTTCCAGTTTGCAAATTGTTAAAGTCCATAGTAGTTTATGATAATTCTTGTGGAAGAAATGTATTAATCCTGTGGAAAACAAAATACTGGCATTTGTTTAATGAAATCATTATCACTAAACACTTATCATCTGTTTAATGAAATTCAGAAATTCACAGATGGTTGTTCTCTTATACAGCAAATGCATGTTTAGCAGAAACAATGTCGAGAAGTAAACACAATAATCAGTATTACAAATCTCTCTTTTTGCAATAAAACTCAACCCAATTTTTTTCAAACACAGATATGGACTCTCAGCCCTGAGTAAGATTATTTATCTGTTTTAAGAGTCCCCTTTGAAATTAAAATAGGAAATAATCTGCTTTTTGAAACAACAGATTAAAACAAGCCCAAAAGGGCAAAATGCTATCCTGATCCAGAGACTCGCTACTCTCCAGATTTCTCAAATCCCCAGCCACCATGTAGATAATAAACTTTGGTGAGGCTGATAATTAGACTGAGGAATTATCCAGGATTACAGTGGCAATAATTGTTATCTCCTATCCAAAACTGGTATAAGTTTAGCCAGTACTCATCACAAGCACATTTCTTTTGTTATGCAGAATATATAGCTTTGCAATTTTCTCTCTTGTGCAGATTTGGCCTGCCTGTAGGCATTTACCCCTCACTGCCTGATTTTGTTCTGCTCTGCTTTAGATGTTCTTGGTTATTTAACCGTTCCCATATGAAATTCTGGGTCTGCCTGAAGTCATGTCATGTTGAACTGAAGCTGAGAAGTTAAAGTATGTGATTTAGCCATACAGCACAGCCTCACTCCTCTCGCACATCCACAGAAGTTTTGGGGATAGAGCTTGACAGAGTGTCTACAAAATCAACTTGCTTCTCGACGTTTTGTCCTTGGATTTGTTCTTCTCATGTACAAGGACAGCAAGCAGGAGAATAACTAATACAGGAAAGGAAGCTGTAAGGGGCATTTACTTATGGGGATTAACATGATACAGCACAGTGACTTTGCAATCTGCACTGTAAAGTACCAGATGTCCCATTACAGTAATTCCTGTAATTTAAAGGAATACACATACAATTCTTTTTCTTTGTGCCCTGCTTTACTCTTGTAAATAAATTCTGTATTGTTGTCCTGCTGGAAAGGCCAAACTTTCCTGTCTGTTTGAGATTCTGACAATCTCAGCATGAAAAAACATAGATCTCAAGTACAGCTTTATTCAAGAGATAAATGTCAGGTGAAAGCAACTCTTTCATTGAAAACCTGGCAAGATCTAGATGCATTAGACATGGAGTTGCTTACACTGGGTGAAATTTTAATTCATTAAATATAGATTTCATCTTTTTCCACTTTACCACTTCGTGGAACTGCCTGAAGACCTACATGTCAGAGCACTCTTCCAAACAAGCTACATGTGAATAATTTCATAAACACATTTCATACATCCAGGTTTAAAATTCACCCGACTCCAGAGATAACAGCATGGACTTGCTCACACTTTTCCCAGTCAGGTGGAAGAACAGATTTCTAGGTTTCTGTTACCACTCTTTCTGCTTGTCCACGGATCAGGTCTATGGCTAAACTTGCTCTCAGTTCAAGGCAAGGCTTATGGGGATGAAAAAGGAAATCTGGGTAGAAGGGAGAGAAGGGATAAGTTCTGTAAGCCTTGGGGGAAATAGGGGATATTATAAGTGCAGCCAGATTTTCTATTGCTTTGCTACAGTGACTTTCTGTGGCTGGGAAAAGTGCTGCTAGAGGCAGCATAATTCCAGCTGCATGACTGCCAGAGAGCAGGTAGGAAAAATGAGAAACCCTGCAGTTCAGAGACCAGCCTGCCACTGAATAGTTCTTTGCCAGCTGAGGGAGATGGGGCAGGGGCATGAATCACTTCTCCATCCACTCTACAGGGCAGACTTATGCTATGAAAAAAAGAAAAAAAGTTGCTGAAGCCATCAGAAATATTATGATCAGTGGAAAAAAAAAAAAAAAATATATATATATATATATAACCCCTTTGGATTTCTTTTCTTCAGGAATTTTTGCAGGAGCAGTCCAAGCCAGAGCAGTATCAAGGGTATTTTGTCTCTCTAGTTAAGAGTAGCATAATTAAGGAATCAAAGACAACAGCGGCTGCCACACTGAAATCTCTAATATTTAGGGCTAATTTTCATAAGAGTGAAACTGGAGAACTTGGCCTTACAAAAATATCCCCATGGAACCTCAAAACCAAGGTAATTATTGTGCATTTTGCTTCCAAGTGCTTCTCTGCCACTTTGTGTTTCTCAGACTTGTATTACTGAAAGGAAAAAACTGGGTTTTCTCGCCTCTACCACATAGTTAAATCTTTGAAAGCTTTCTATTTTCATCTAGCACAGATCCTTCTCTGCCTTATCCCTGCCCACCCTCCAAGCAACAGCAAATCCAGATTATGTGTTAAAAACACAAAGCATTCAGTGCATATGCATATTATATTTAAATGATTTATCTTTCCTGATGTCTCCCTTTAAATTTTGTCTTATTTTTTTCCATCGGGAAACAAGTCTATATTTTTTCCCCCTTTACTTTTTCTGAAGGTCCTGAACTCTGTCCTTTTAGCATTGCTATGCATTTAATTTAGTTAAGCAAATTTAATTTGTATCAGTCCGTTTGCTGTTCCTGCCAGTGCACTGAGCCTGCTATTAGCACATGGACTCTGGGAACAGCACTGAGGTTTTAATCTGGATGTACAGACAACAGAGGGATTTATAGCACTGGCAGACCCTTCTGTTTGTGCTGGACCATGAGCCGTCAATCATTTCCAGAGGCTCTTGCCAAGAAGGTGAATGGCCAGATGTCTTATTTTGTAAGTTTATAACTCTTTCTAAACAGAGGAATAATCTTCCTCTAGCAGACATGAATGTCCTTCAGATCCATCACCTCTAGTTATGAAGCTCTACATAAGACAGTGCACTGGCTTTCAAAATACCCACTGAGTTCAAGTATGCCACATCCAGGAGACTGAAACAGTAAGGTTCAGTTAGTGAGCACATTTATGGACTGAAGTTTACTCTGTGACTTTTGATTCAAGTCAAAAGTCCAAATGTTTGCATTTAGAAATGTCTGTTTGGGAGTAGGTTTACATCACAAGTCTCAGTAACCTCAATTTACAAAGCATCAGTTAGTTTCAGTGTAACAGGAGATAAGGGACACTTCTGTTCAATATATTTTAAGAAGTCTGAAGTCATGGGACAACTGAAAATTGTAAACACTCCTTATAACCCCATCACCATCCCAGAAAAGTAGGTTAGTCAGTTGGAGCAATGCCACGATCATAAATGTAGTTGTGTTGGGGATTTTTTATTTTCTCTCAGTTATTTTAAAATAACATCAAAATAAATGACTGAAACCCCACAAAGTAATAAAATAGAAAATTTCAAACCCATTTTTCAAAGTAGTTTTCCCCAACCCCCAAATCCTCATTATTTTATTCCCAAGATATTTTCCCAATGAGATTCTTTTTTTTGGACACAAATTCAGAAAAACAGCTTCAACCTTCTTTGGAACAACAATAAGGGGGGGAGAATTGAACTTTTCCAATAACTTTATCCTGCAACTAAATAATCACTGAGCTTCCTCACTGGTCTTATTACAGCTGTGTGATTGAATGGAACCATTTGATTCAGACACATGTTCCAGAAGAACAACTTCACTGCCCCTAAATCTTGTAACCTTAATACGGATTTTACTGTAACATGCATTCACGAGTAGCTTCCATTGTCCACAAGCAGAGCAATTTGTTCAGCAAAGAGCAGAGTGGAGCCTTTAGCCTAATTTGAATCTGCTTTTACACATCCCTGAATGGAAAAAAGATGGAAACCCACTGCTGTAAATAGGAGAAAGATGATGTAGCAAACAGAGTAAATATTTTTCCCCACTTTGTTAGTGAAGTGCTGACATCACATAAATGTCAGGAGGTAAAAATGGTAGTCACAAAGTGATAGAATAATATAAAAAGCAGTTCTGCTCAAAGAATAGTCTCAAAACTGTGTTCTGGATTCAAGGGATAAATTAGTGTCAACTTTTCTCACATATTTTTCTCATATAAAAATCAAGTAATAACACAGTCATGGCATCATTTGGTGTGTGATTTGATCAAGGATGGATGAGGCAATGAAGACTGGAGCTCATTGCTTAAGTTGTTCTATAGATTTACTGACAAATACAGCAGTAGCAACAAGAAGCATAAAGGAAGAGGAGAAGAAAGGGTTAAGTATTTTGCATGCCTGAGGTGAAGTTTAGGTGAAGAGAAATTAAAGGGCTTAAAGGCTTTTGACAGATTCCAACAAGCAAGCACTGCATCTAGAGTTTCTAAATTCCTATCCATGTCACATTTACTGGCTCACACTGTCTTTTATAACACAAAACAAACCTATGTTAGAAAAAAAGATTTTGAGGATTTCTGCATCCTGTGTACTCTAAAGAGCAGCTTGAAAGGAAGATGAACCATAGGAAGCCAATTGACAACTTTGTCTCCTGTTTATTGAAGTGCATATTTGCAAAGAGGAGATGTAACAAATGGAAGTTGGATGAACTATAAAATTAGTATAATTCTTTAATAGCTGAAACTGTAAAGCATTTGAAGTGTGAAGTTTCGACAGAGCAAGTTTTTTGGACAATTGCTGTTCTCTTCATTGAGTAAAACTCAAATGATGACTGTGGAAGACTAAATGGGCACTGGTGAAGCTTCTGGACACAGAGGTCCAGCACAATGGATTCCTTTTCATGGATGTAAAAGCTGTTAAAAGTTTTTCAGCTATATCAAACAGAAACAAAAATTACAGGGAATAAAAACATTCAGGGCTTGGTTCATATGTTTGTACATGTTTGTCTGGTTTTATAAAGTCATATTTGCCATATATTTAATTATATCTCTGTCCACTGAAAGAGGCTCCACATTTAGCTACTGATGATAGTGTTTAATCGCAGTTGGTGCTCCTCTGGTGCTCTTTTCATAAGCAAATTGGACTGTGCCCCAGCAACTGTGGAAGAACTATACTTCACTGCTATATTTTTTTCCCCTGTGCTTATTGTTTGAGCATCTCTTGTATAATTTCCGTTTCAGTTCCTCAAGAATATTACTACAGATGCAATCTAAGACATGATAGGATTTGCTCTTACATTCAGCTGGGCTAATTTGATGAGTATTTTTGCCAGTATTCTTGTGCTAGGAATTAGATAGCCTTTGTGTAGTGTAAAAGTCACAAGAAGGGAGATTGTGAAAATAACAAAAAGCTTTTAACTGCAAGCTGAAAATAGAAACCACAGCACTTGACAATCTTTTGAGCAGAAGGGCATTTTGAAAAAGAGCAGTTTGTAAAGGCAGAAACAGAGGTCAAGTGACAAAGAACAGGTCTGTGTTACAGGGAAGGCAGCTGAAAAGTGAAGGTACTGCACTGCAAAGCAAACAGCAAAGGAATTTACTGACTTAACAAATCTTTCACCAGGGACTCTGCAGAGAAGTTACACTTTTTACCTTTTGTTGTTTTTTTTTTTTTTTTTTTTTTTTTTTTTTTTTTTTTTTTTTTTTTTTGTTTTTTTTTTTTGTGTGTGTGTGTGTGTGTGTGTGTGTGTGTGTGTGTGTGGTTTTTGGGTTGTGTTTTTGTTTTGGTTGTTTTTTTTTTTTTTTAGGAAAAAGGTGCATATACATTTCAGAGCAGTCCGTTATGCTGGTAGGCTTATTCCACTATTTAAAATTAGCCTTTATATCCCTCACTTATTTTCCTTATCATGATTTAGCAGGGTGCTTAAATATGCAATGAATCCTTTAGCAATCAACTGAATGACATTGCTTAAATTTTGGCAACTATTAAAACACCTAAGTGAAATGAGGCCTTAAATGAGATTTTCTATGTGACCAAGATAGGCCTTACATAGATATGCAGAGATGACATGTAATGGTGACATCAGTTTGTGAAATATTAATATACCTACATGTATTTCAAAGTCACATTGATTCATGCTGCTAAAAACTTGTCTCACTGTATATATCACATATAAAATCTGTGGGTTTGGCCTGTTAAATGAATATCACTTTCAGATGAATGAAACACTGTATCAGACAATGTAAAAGCAATACCTTTTGAAGAATATTCTATGACAAGGTCCAGAACACAAGGTTTTGAAGCAGAAAAAGTATTTTTAAAATGTCAATAAGGAAATGAACACTTTCCCTTGATTTTTGAAGGGCTAGTCACCATTCTTGTCACATGTTGTTACATCTGAAACTGAAATGTCATAGTTGAGAAATGCAATATTCCGTCAAAGAAACAAAATAGGTGTCAAGAAATAAAAAATTCAATCAAAATAATTGTCTACAATGCTGAATTTTTGTTGTTCTGTTTAGCACAGACCCATTCTTTTTTGGCCTTACTTTTAAAATTTATGACTAATAATAACTTAGATTTGTAGAAACCTGGAATAACTTAGCTGGGTAAAGACCTTGAGATGTCTACAGCCCAGCTTCCAACAGTGTCAGTTATGGGGTCAGGCCAGGTTGCTCTGGGATTTATCCAATTTTGTCTTGAAAACCTCCAAGGACAGAGATGCCACAGCCTTGCTTTCAGCTCTCAGTGGCCCTCCAATCAGTGCCTTCCAGCTTGCTGATGTCTTTCTTGCACTGGACTATAGAAAACTGGACACACTGTCCTAAATGTTTTACAGATGCCCCTGTTTGTTGTTTGGGGTTTTTTTGTTTGTTTGTTTTTGGTTTTGTTTTTGTTTTTTAATTTATAAAAGTGGAGTGTTGCTTATTTTTTATCACTAACTGTCAAGTTGTCGTGGGGGTAAATGTTTCCCCAGCTGAAGGCAGTGTGGGATTCTCATGGAGTTAGTCAGGGCAGGGTCTCACGAGCCTGAACCTTTCCCACCCCTCCTGGCTAGGAAGCAGTGCAGAGCAGTGGAAAGTCACCCACAGCCTCAGATGAGAACATCAAGTGTCTCTGAGGGGTTGGAGATGAGGATGGACAAGGTCAGGCCAGGATTTGTTCAGGGATGGAGCCTGTCTCAGCAACAATGGTCAGGCACTGTAGGGCTGAAATCCAGCAGAGCTATAGGTCAGGCAGGGACCGAGGAGCAGAACTGCAATGTACAGCTGATCCCCTGGATCAGAAGTCAGCCCTAGACATGGTCTCCCCATGGTGCTCCCAGCAGGTTCTCCCCACGGGCACCCAAGGGAAGGGGCCGCCCTTGCCTTCATTGGTGCCGTGTTGACCCTCAGCCCCCACACTTAGATCTCCCAGCGGTGCCAACCAACCACTTGTCTTCAAAAGCTCTTAGATTTGGTTTTGTAAAAAAAAAGAAAGAAAAAAAAAAGAAAAAAAAAAAAAAAGGCAATTTTTGTGCTTAGAAGGATGTCTCCAAAGTAAAATTTACATAAAACAAGGTATTAGTTTTCTATTGTTCTCCATTAAGATTAGGAATCCTCATATGACACAGCCAAGGTACCATGGGAAGAAGAAACAGACTTCTACTCCAACCTGATGGAAAGATTTTGAACCCAGAAAAAGTCATTTCAACCTTATGATACCCAAGATAGCCTAGTTTTTTCCAGAATCTTCACTGCTGACCACCTGTAAAGTTCCGAGCAGACACCATTGCTATTTTGGTTAGTTTTCCACCAGAATGTGAACTCACCCTTTCTTCATGCTGGAAGTAGAGGATCTGTCTGTATCAACAATCTACTACAATATTTTCCACATAAGGATGTCACTCTACAGTTGATGACACTCCAGAGTACACAGCTCAACATTTTTATTTCCAATTAGTGAGATTGTGACACTAGGTCAGTGATACAATTGTAGAAAAGCACGCGTAGAAGCAATAACAGACCTGCTAGGTCAGTCCTCCTGGGAAAAACACATCACTAAGTCTGCTTCCATCACTCACAAGATGGTTGAAGCTGTAAAAAAGAGTAAGATCATTTTGGTAATGGATAAACACACTATGTTGGATAACAGTTGGCAAGGGAAATCTTGTTTTATCAATCCAGTTGCAGTTTTATGGAGATCCAGTGGCTAATGGACGTGCAGAATGCATTTCAAAAAGATTTTTCATAAGATTCCATAACACTATTAGAGAAACCAAGTTGGCAAGAGACACTAAGTGAAGTTTTGGACTGACACTGCTGAAATTGTAGGAAAACACATTGCAGGAGTCAACAGTGGGAACCATTAGGAATTATCATGACTCTTATAGCTGTAAAGAGCTTATGAGTTAACTGATCACTTCTCCTTCCTTATACTTTCTCACAGTTGGTTGTTCAGGTTTGGAGACTGAATTTTGGACATGCCTCTCCTTTTCTCCTTAGGGAATTGGGGTTCAAGTGCTCTCCTGTGTCCCTCATGTCTGGTCATAAATGGACCCACATCAGACTCATTCAATTAGGCCACTGGTGTCAAATCTCAAGTAATCTGAGGTCCTTACCACTCATTGGCTAATATTCTTCTCACTGTCTCAGCTTCCTAGAGAAAACTCCATGTTATAAAGAATCACATTGCTGTTTTGCCCACAAATAAACCTTTGAGCAGAAAAACACTTGTTTCTGGCTAAACTGTGTAGATTTCATAGAATCATAAAATCGATTCGGTTGAAAAAGACCTCCAAGATCATCAAGTCCAACCCTTGGTCCAACTCCAGTCCATTTACTAGATCATAGCACTCAGTGCCATGTCCGACCTCAGTTTAAAAACCTCTAGGGACGATGAATCCATCACCTCTCTGGGCAGGCAGTTTCAATGTCTGATCAAGGTGACTCACCTCCTCCCCAGACCTGACATGATTCCTTTACCATTTCCTCAGTAAACTGCAACAACAGACTCTTTATTATTGAACACAAATATCAAAAAAATCAACACAAATAACAGCCAAAGAGCATCCAGCTCAGTAGGTTTCTTTTGTCCCACAAAGTTTTCTTCCTACTTGAGTCATTGGTCTATCTGGATTTCTCATAAGGATTTCTCTTCATCTTCCAATTCCCTTCATTCTCGGAAGATTAGAACTCCACACTTCTCACCTGTATCTTCAGGAAAATTCTAAGGGTGAATACAATATACATAGCTTGGTCTGCATGTGTAACTGTTACAAAGCAATATGAAATAGTCATACTTAAGTAAATGGAATTTAAAAATCTATTGAAACTGTACTATCACAATCAGTAACACATTTAGATGAGAACTCAAATTAAGTTCAATATGAAATATGGTTATCATAACAGTTGAGCTATCTCTAAAAGTCTTTCAGGTTAATAAGTAATAACATGCTATTCAGAGGCACAGATCCACACCCTCCCAACAATGCAAGCACAGATTTCTTTTTGTTCAGTGTCTCATTATACCTATTTCACTGTAAATAATGTTAGTCCTATAAATTCTCTTTGATTGTTATTTACACTGAGCTTCTGAACTTCAAAGTGATTGTGGAGCTCCATAACTACTGCATGACAATGATGTTCATATCAAATAAGTTCAGCTTAAAATCTGAGTGTTTTTTTTTTCTCTTACTACTTCCAGCTCTACAAAATCAAGCCAATGCCCACACTGTGATAACGAGAGCTGGGTTTTTCCAGGTTTGCCACATGGAATCTCAACCAAGGGTCTGAAGGACGTGTTACAGGGTCATGTTTGCCCCACTGTGTACTTACGCATCCAGAGCTTCTGACTGCCAAAGTCATCTGCCTAAGAATCAGCTCTGACATCTGGACCCAGTGAATACACACAGCTCAGATGCTTTTTTTTTCTGTATTGCTACTGGCAGTAAAGGTGGTGTCACATTTTATCCATATTGTCTTCAGGTTATGTGCCACTGTCTCCACACAATGCTAATTCCCACCACTACAAGGACATTTTCTGTAGAGCAGTTTTCTCTTGGTGTAACTTCAGGGATGAGCAAGTGGCAATAGGGTTATGAAGGTGTTATTGAATTGTTACTGCTGGCAATAAAATGCCAGCAGAGCAAAGCACAGTGACTGCCATATTCCAAACTGAGTTACCAGCTCTGACAACTATGAGTACGTATCTTTTTGCTGATAAAGTGATCACACTTGACTCGGAGGCCCTGGGACACTGTGTGTTTGGAATGATACGTTACAACTTTTATAGCCACTAATCAGGGAAGAAATGTGATTTGCTATAACTTCCTTTAATGCAGACATCTGAACGAGATAAGCTAACTGCACTCAGGAAATTTTACAAAAACTGAAATTCTGATCCAGAGTTTAACAATAACCATCCACACCTGCAGTAATAGTTTGAGCTCCCTAATCTTTACTGCATGTGCAATGCACTATTGTGGTAGCGTAGTATATTTTACAGTCATTTGTCTTTCAGCACTAAAAATTTGAGTAATGTTAACCTTCTTTAGGTTTGATGTAAATTTAACTTGCTGATATAGCAGACTCGAATCTTTCCCTGCGTAAATTCCGCATTCCTCTTCTGTCTTGACCTTTGAAAATCTTCCCCATGACTACCAATCAAAACACTCTAAACATAAGAAATTCTTTCAGATCTTGCTGGAAGATTAATCATTTGGTATTCCAAAATATTCAGCTGAGAGTCTTTTAGTTAATTAATTTCCTCAAATCTCATTCAAATAGTATATAAGTAATAAAAATTGACAGAAATGATTAGTGGCAGTATCCTGCATTTGCAATGGAAAAGGATGTGAATACTTCCTCATCAAAGTTATTCATTCCCTGAAATGTGCTTTTTGTTTCCTAAGCTATGTACAATAAGAGACTCTTATGCCTGGAAGCAAATATATGACATTTAGAATCTGATTCCCCCTAGGCAGAATTCAGAATTCTTTACTGTATGTCTGGACCCCAGGTATGAGACACAGAGAATCACATACCACAAAATGAGACCCGGGGCAGCAGCTGTGCTGAGCAGAAAGCTGACAGAGACCATTTACGCCCAGAGTGCAGCCACCTAGGTGTTGTCTTAAGGGAAAAAAAAAGAAGAAAAAAAAAAAAAAAGGAAAAAAAGAGATAACTCTGGACACAGCTTTAAAACAATTTAAAATACCTCTGCTCTGGCTCCTTACACAAACTAGCTTGTTTTCAAGAATACCAAGACTCAGAGATAATCCAAATACAAGAGCGGACAGGTTTAAGAAAGAGCTGTCAAGCTATATCCAGCAGCTCTCCCAAAGCTCACTGGCAATTAGCGCAGACACACTCTAAACAACTTGCCAAATTCACGCCTTGCCATACTCCATAATATGGGATGAAGGTGCATACGTGCGTTTGCTGAGTGTTCACGCCGATCTTAGGTCCCCATTCTTTCCCCTGTTGTCTAATGGAAGGTAGAAAGGTGATTAGATAAGAAATAATCAAAAATGGGGCTCTGGGATTTGCTTTTTTAACATGATGCACCCACTCACACAGAAGCACAAAATCCCAGGTGGTCACTACTCCCACAAATGTAGTTTCTCCTTTTTATTGCACTGGAAACACATGTGTCTAAGGGAAGGCTCTGAATTTAAGCAGAGGGAGACAGGTCTTTAACAGCAGGGTCATGTGGTTGTTCATCCCCCAGATGCTGCACTTTTCCCCAGAGAGTTATTTTATTTTTATTTCCCTTGTATAACAAAGATTCATCAAATAATCATGTTTATAATAATTCCTCCTTGGAAAGTACCTGCAGGGTTGTTCAAGATGAAAGACATGTTAGAAAAAAAACATTCATTATGATCACGATATTGGGATTTATCATTTGCAAAGTGTATGGCTAACAGTCTTAGTAGCTATTCCTAACTTTATGTTTGCACTCCCAGTAATTGGTATCTCTTTTGGGATTCTTCAGCAACAGATGGGTGACCATATGGATAGGGACACTTGTTTATCAACCCTGTTATTTATGCACCTACAAGGCTACCTAGGGAAAATAAACTTCCCCTATATTTTATTAGGAAGAGAGACATAGAAGTATTTTCATTCCATAGTGGCAGAAATTATGTTTTTCTTGTCCCTTTTCAATAGAAGTTAGAGAAAAAGCTTGGTTTTGGTTATTATTTTTTTTTTAATAACTTCTTAAAGAAAGTGAAGATTTAAACAGTAGGAACACAAACAGCTATCTGTGCAACTATGTAACTTTTTCTTCTCCAAAGAAAGAGCATAGAATGGTAAAGGGGGAAAAAAAAAGTGTCTTGCAAGAAGACTGACTCTAATAAAGAAGAGAGTGTTTGACAATTGGAGAGTGCACCAGAAATACCAACTGGAAAACCTGCATTTAAATCCCACTCAGAAGGATTTTGATCTATAAGAGCTGTAAATGTTTAGAAAACGTTTAGTCACTCAAAGTTAACAGCTATCTGCACTCACACAAGTGTTATTGAGATCAGTCCTTGGCCTGGAAACTGTAGTAAAACTAATAATGTTAGAATAACACTTTAGGCTAATGGTAATTTACATTACTTAATTTGCCATTTACCTAAAGCCATTTCATCCACCAGAAAAAAAAAACTAATTTGCTGTTAAAAGACCTTTTATATCCCATTGACTTCAGTGGACATTGGATAAACCTTTAGGAGTTCACAGAAAGTTTTAAAAAGGAATGGAGACGAATATTAGCCAGGTTCAACACTGGTGAATTGAGACAGTATGAGCATTGAAAGAGGCTGCCCAGGGCAGTGGTGGAGTCATCATCCCTGGAGTTATTTAAAAAGATGTGTAGATGTGGCTCTTGGGTACACAGTTTAGCAATGGCCTTGGGAGTGCTGGGTTAATTGCTGAACTTGATCTTTAGGATCTTTTCCAACTTACATGATTCTAAGTGTAGGGTGATAGCCGTGATATGAATTGAGGGAAATGCCTCGACCCCCTGGAGGGATGCTTGCAGGAATGATTAGCTCCCTGAAAGTGCTTATTGATGGGGTTACGGAAGAATGGAATGTTATGGAAATGACATGGCCTTTCTTCACTGCACCCTGCAGCACCCTGCAGAGACCCAAGGAGCCATCCCTTAGGCATCTGTCTATCACCCCCAAAATATTGACCATAGTCACTCAACCTACCTAAAGGGGGAAAAAAGGAATAAAAAGAGATTGAGCATGAGCAAAAACTAGGGAGAAAACTTCCACCACCTTTGGGAGGGGAACTTATGAGCTATCCTGTCTCCCTCCCCCACCTCATCGGACATTGCAGGGGTAAGCAACCAAATTCTTAAACTATTTTCCTATGCCTTACTAATTATAATTTGTTGTAACTCACCAGGTGTATACATGTTAGTGGGAAGCAGCTATATTTGTCCTGTTGTTTTTGCTTTGGGTTACTGAATGTATTTAAATGTGGTGTTGAGCTGTTGTGATTCGAATTAGTAATCCTCTGTTAGTTAAGTTTGTCATGGGAAGGATATACTGCTGGAGTTGCCTGTAGAGAATGTGTTTTGTGCCAGTTTCTTTTGGTGTTTTTTTTTTGTCATCAATTAAATACAATCCTGCAGCTAAATGTCATCGACTAAGTAACCCATATAGTCATTGTCACATACTTGTATTAATAAAAGTTATTTTGGGAGCTGTTCTTGCTATTAAGTGTGGTCCGCAAACTGAGTATCAAAGACCTTTCCAGGCAGTGTGCTGTCCTGTGTTGTTTCTTCAGGTGAGATGCAGACAGACTGATCTGGGTTATATAAAGCTTTGATGTTCTGGGACGCTTATAGTTAATAAGTTCTTCCTGGCTAAAGTGTGGTCTTCATAGGAAGGTTGAAAATCTTTCCAGCCTGTGTTGTGTCTTGTGTTCAACAGGCAGTGCTGGGGTCATAAAGTTTAGATTATTCTGAAGATGCTTAGAGCCAATAACTTAATATAGGTGGGACTAGAAATCTTTGCATTTCTGTCCCCCTCCCCCCTTTCATGTGACACTAAGTGAGGAATCAGATGAAACATTTTATACCAAATAATTGTTATATAATTACTGTAAGCCAAAAAAAGAGTTTTTTCTAACACAGAGTTAATAAAAGTTAATAATTGCATTACTAACACATACAACAAGTACCATTTCACAAGGCCTTATATTGAAAAGAAATGCAACTATTTTGCTTTGCTGTGTATGTCATCAAGTCTGTATGGATACACCAGATGAGTAAACCTTCCAACACCATCAAACCAAGTAACAAAATGTCTACTCATATGTTTTAATGTAAGCATTAAACCTAGTCTGATGTCACTATTGGACTGAAGGACTGAAACATGGCAAAATGGTATAAGCAATGAAAGAGAGTTATGGCTATGCATTCCTAGCAGGACTATGCTATATTCCTGCTGTATTCATCCCTAGGCATCAATGTCCAACCTCAAAGGCCTCTTCCAGTCTCTCTTAGACCCTGTTCTTTCAGGCTGCAAACCTTAGTGGACCAGGCTGACAGCCTGTTTGTCTTCCCATTTCATGGATAAAGGGAAGAAAGACCAGGGTATCTGTGTCTCATCTGGACACAAAGTCAAATGCAAGCAGGGCCTGAAAGTGAATACAGAAGCTCTGAAACACAACTCAGATTGTTAAGGTTTTTGTTTTGTTTGGGGTTTTGCTTTTAGTTTTCAGATAAAGCTCAAGAAACTGCTTGATTTTTGTTTAGCCTCTACAGCCACTTGAAAGAGAGGTTATAGCAAAGCTGAGCTTACATTTTCAGATTGTTGGTTTCAGCAACACAGCACTGCAGGGAGTTTTCACAAAGCAGTTCACCTTCAAAGCCCAGTATGCAGGAATGCCTTATTTCCCCTTTGAAGCTCTGGAAGGAAAATAACTAGATGGTGGGAAACAGGGGAAGTATTCCCCTGTTCTGCAATTCTCCATTTAATTTGTCTGAAATTCTGCCTTACTTTGATATCAATCGAGTTAACTCAGCTGTGAAGTTAAATTTAGGTAGGAGGTTTGCATTGGCACTTCTCCTCCTTCCCTATAATCCTCCAGTAATGCTCACAGTAAACGCAGCAGCAGGTTGGGTACCTAAGTACTGATTTCTCACAACTACATAAACCATCCACACTTTCAATGACAGAGAGAACAGAAAGTGTTTTCTAAGGTCAGAGGTTTCTTCCTGTTTACCTAATAGCCACACTAATGCAGATTTCATGTCGAATTTACGGCTATGTCTATACAGTACATTAAACAGTGCCAGGAAACATTCCCAGACATGAATGTTCAATTCTCTGTATGCACTGTTAAATCATACAGATGGTCTCTGGTGCTGTTTTGGTCCATGCCAACCAGCAGTCCTCCAAATATGTTGGGAGTTAGAACAGGGCAGGGATCACTCCTAAGAGGAAGTTAGGATGTAGCCACCCTGGTTTGGAAGCCACAGAGTTTCAGCAGTGTGTACACCAGCCAATAGCTTCAGGAGCAGATGATCTTCGTTACTTTTGACTTATTATAGTAGTAGCCTGTGAATTTTTGTATGAAAATGTATATATCAAGAAAGAGATACTTAGAAAAGGGTGAAATTGATAGCCATCACAGGCCATAAAAAGTGCATCCCTGTTACAGTAGGCAGCAGTGCATGTTATTAAGGCAGTTTATGAAAATAATGGATATAGGAGATGAAGAAAAGTCCAGACAAGATGGATCCAACAGTAAAATACACTATGACGGTGACCAAGCACTGGCACAGGTTGCTCGGTGAGGTTGTGCAGTCTCCATCCTTGGAGTCTTTCAAAAGCCATCTGGACACGGCCCTGGGCAACCGACTCGAAGTGGCCATGCTTGACCTCTGGAGGTCAAGCTTCAATCATTCAGTGAGTCTGTGATTACAATGAAGGAAAATAATTTCAATGTCTTCTATTTTAATTGTGTCAATAACCACAAAGAAGATGAAGGAAAATGTCCTTCCTTCTGGACTGTTTGGTAACAGAATCAGTTGCCTTACTGTGACTTTATAAGAGTTAGACAACAGAGAGTTTTACCCATGGAAATACTCTTCTGCTGGATATGCTCCTATACTACAGTTTGCAGGAAAGTGGGAAAGAGACCAGTGAGCTAAGGGAGTAGAACAAAGACTTAAAAACATCTTTGCCACTTTTCCGTTGTAGTGATAAAACATGAAAACCTAGTACTGACTAAGTCAGCTGGAATATGACTTTTTCCTTTAAAGGCAGAATGTATTACATTAGAAAAGGTAATGAATTGTCCAGCTTCTGCAAGGAATAGAAAATGTACAGGAAATAAAAAAAAGAAAACTTCTTTGTCATGAATTGACAAGCATGTTATTAAAGCTATTTATTCTCCAGAAGTAAGTTGTCATCCTGTCATCTGAAAGGACTGCAGAAGCAAACAAGTACTTGTTGTGTGTGGACATCTGACCACTAGAAACAGGGCTGAGATCATTGCACTCACTTTCAGCCACAGGCTGTAGCATAAAAGGTCTCACATCCCATAATTCATCAGGCTTATAAAGTCAGAAATATGGCCACATCTGTGGTCTTATTTACTGAATACACCTGAGTGTTAAAATACAAATAAATCAACTTTGAGGTAAAATCTACAAGGGAAACATTTCAGATTTGTGTTTAATATTTCAGAGATTGATCTCAGAGGTCTCTTCCAACCCTGATCATTCTATGATTCTAAGAGGGTTATTGGCCCCTTATCTCTCATTTCTCAGAGGGTTTGAAAGACATGTCTATATTACCTCCCTCTCATATCAACTGCACCACATATTATTGTCTCTAAATAACCTACATTTGGACTAGGTACAACAAATATTTTTTGATAACTAAGTAGAAAGATTTTGACCTTGGACAATGGAGCAATTGAAGGTATAGGGAGAGCAAGAGTTTGTTAAATGACTGGTGTCAAAGGAATTCAAGCCAGATCAGGGTGGAGATGGGGGAACCGGTGTTGCCAAGTGAAATAGAAGTGGAAGGAGTAAATCAAATCGAACTCAGCTCAGCTAGTAGATACGTCAGGCAAAGCAGGTTTCTCTTCCTGGCTTTGAACTCACTGTGCATGCCCAGAATTGCCCTAGTTAATCAGCTAGGACCCTAATTCTTGCTTTCTACCAGGGCTGTGACAGGGTAAAAGGAGTAGATATAGTAGGTCCACAGTGTCTTGATGAGCTCATCTGATCTCTTCAGAGTCACATGATCAGCACATCAGCCACTGGAAGCTGCAGATTATGTTTTCAGTGATATCTGGTGGCACTACCAACATTTTCTATACATCTTATCAGTTACTATTCCTCTCAGGCAGCAGACTGCACTAGCAGGGGAAGAGGATTTCTGTCCCTATTGATGGCGAGGATGATGTTCAGAGAACTTCTTTGAAACCATCGAGACTGAGAAAGACCTCGGACCAGTCTCTCATTTTGTGGGTTGGAGCTTCTAACCACTTCTCTTGAAGGTACAGGGGTGACACTGTCACTGCTTTTCCTGCCTTTTTAAAAAGACAAGAGTGAACCATCATCACATGAGTTCTTTGAGAGAACGATTGTAGGGGCTTTTCCTAAAGAGAGGACTTTGGGCTGTAACTTCCAAATAGCTAGTTGAAACTCTCAGAAAGGCCTTTGTTGAGACTTCTCATCTCTGGAAGATAGTGAAGGTTGAAAATGCCTAGTAGATTCAACAGACGGCATGGACAGAGGCCAATCTGAGCTCTGAAATGCGGGAGCTGATCTAATATCTCATGGCCACTAGGAGTGACCTACCAACGGCTATATGCTCTCATTGCATTCCACATCCACGAGAGACCTTACATCTCACTAATTCGGGAGAAAACTGTTCAGTTGTCCTTCTTAGAGCTGTTTTCTTCTAGCATAAGAGAGGGAACAAAGAGAGAAGAGGAGAAAGAAAACTGTACCTCTGTCCAATTTTAGGGTTTTTTCGTGAAACATCATCCCCATAATGCATATTCTTAACTTGCTTTCTCTGCCTAAATCTCCCTTTGCATCAGAGGGAGAGTCAAACTTCTGAGAACTGGAGTCAACCCCAGGCACCAGGGAATGCCACTTATAGGTACTTTAGCTGTACATTGAATTAATTCAACAGGAGTCAACAGGCTACTGTGGAAGAACTCCCAATGCCCAATAACTACAGGTCAAACCACAGTGAACAGATCTGAGCTCTGCTGCACTTTCCTAATGACCCTCTGGCTGATTTAAATTTTCTTCTTCATTGCTCAAAGATGGTGAGTAATGTAGAGAAAGTGATATATCTTGACATGTGGAAAACACTTCGGGAATCCCCCAAGAAATGAGTATTTTGTTGCATAAATGAAAACTGTTCTCACCATTATTTTAAAAATAGGCTTTTGTGTAAATCTACAATAAACAAATTAGTGACTGACCTCATGAAAACAGATTTTACAAATGGATAATTTAATACTTTACTAACTCAGTTATTTAGCATTTTTAGTCTTGTTATTAATAATGTTTGGACCATTATTAATCCAGGTTCTTATTTAATTTTGTGGCATTAGAATTATGTCAGACTGGAATTGTATTTTCTTTTTTTTAGTATGTATTAAATGGTAGTTGTTCCTCTCAGGGAATTCCTAATGGGAAAGAGGTGAGTGTCTGTGCCACTGCAAGTGCACTGACTTATGGAAAAGATGGGAGAGCTGAACGGGATAAAGAAGCAGTAAGTGAAAGTGGAAGAGAGGTTATTGAAAACAACATATTGTTTCAGCATTAGTCATCAATATGCATAACTTAGAGCTAATCAATAGTGGTAATTACAACTCCTTACTGATCTAACCATTATCAGATGGCAAAATTATATAAATATCCATGTTATTGGAATGGATTGCCAAGACTATTCACAGCTATATTAATATCTATTGTGACATAATGGTCAAAATCCTTTTCATATGTATGTGGCATATTAAAATTTTAGTTTTGGTGCAGAGATCTGTTCCATTCATTTCAGCATAATTCAGCTGCTGCTGAATTTTCTGATTACTTAACCCTAAAGAATTATTCCTGCTAAACTGACATTTTTCTCTCCTCTAGTCACAATCTACATTCAGAATAGCAGGACAAGCACTAGGAGGTGTCAAGAATTTATAATTTGCCTTCAGTGGAAGTTACAGATGCTTGATACTTTTCAGGTCATGAACCACCGTCTGCTTCTCTAGCTTCTGAAACACTGATGCTGTCTGTTGTAATTTGAGTTCAGTTTCAAATCATGGACTTGATTGTCAATTGCTGGAGTTAATGGCTATCTTGCCATTCATCCCACATGGGCAAGAGAGAGCTATAGGCAAAGAAAAACAGAGATTTATTTCTCGTGATTGCATAGAGTATTCTTTGAGGGAACTAAGCTGGGTTTATAGAACAGATTTTATGCACAAGTCATAAAAGTAATTTACAAATAGCATGGGGCTAAGCTTCATGTCCAGCTCCCAGTGCTTCAGATGAACTCTTGTGGTAAGATTTGGTTGCCCTTTGCTCCAAGTTCAAGGCTCCAGGTAGGCTCCAGGTAATCAACAAAATATTTGTTTATCAAAATAAAGAAGTAAATACTTCTGTAAATAATTGTCACAGCACCAAGCACCTGACAGACTTCAAGAAGCATTTGGACAATACTCTCAGGCACATAGTGTGATTCTTGGGTAGGGTCCTGTGCAAGGCTGGGAGTTGAACTCAGTGATCACTGTGGGTCCCTTCCAACTCTGCATATTCTGTGATTCTGTCATTTAGTTTAATTATTCAGTAAATCTGGCCATAAAAAATGTCAAATTTGGCATTTATAATTGATGCTTAAGTGATCAAGCTTCATTAAGAATTGGCATACATAACAGATTAAAATTTGAAAAGAGATAAATATATAAAGAAATTACTCCAATGTTCACACATGGCCATGTGTTTCTGTGCCTAGAGATTAGATGGGTGTTTTGAAGGGGGTCACATGAATTTCAGATATTCACCTCCAGGATCTATAGTATTTCTGATAAGTATTTTCCAGGCATAAATGCAGAGTTGCACTGACATTTCAGCAAGGGTAAGACCTGCTGCACCAATGTTTTCCAGTTGATCTCTGTTTGAAATTTCCCAAATGGGCTAACCAACCAAAGAGTGGAGGCTGTGACTTCTGTGACTGAAAGGGCATGAACACATTGCAGCTGAGTAGAATTGCACAAAATCTTCTAACTCCACTCACACTGAAGTTTTAGGCAGAAAAAAAGATGTGACTTAGAAAACATTAACATATGGCAGCCATAAACCACTGGGCTCTGCAAAGCAGATATACAAAGCAGAAGAAAGGTAAATGAAATGTCTTGCAAGATGTTACGAATGAAAAATAGTTTCATTGAAAGTTGAACATTAATGAAATCTCAGCACTGGGGTGACAATGACAGCGTACCACTGTCAAGACCACTACAAGTTCACAGCTCTCTATTTATTGTATTTTTGGAAGGATTTTGATCTTGAGAGATCTTCATCACTTATAAATGAACCAGTCATTAGTAGTCTTTTATGTATCTCTGGAGAGCTATCATAGCTCTCATTAACTGCTATATCTAAAGAACTGAAATCTCCTGTTGCAGTGGCATGTGTTTTCAAGTCTGAATCCTTACCTGCTACCATGTCCTATCTCACAGAAGCAGAATAAATTAGGGTAAATCACAAACCTTTCAGCACTGTCTCAGTGCTTAGGGTATATACAAGATATATTGAACTTAACCACTGAGTTTCAAAGATATCCTCAAGAAAATAATAAAAAAGTAAAGGACTGATACAAAATTTTTCTTATGAACTGATGGAACAAGGTTTTTTCCCACCAGTTGTTGGTGATTTAATCAGTCATTTGCTAGCTATGAATGTGGTTATTTAGGTCAGAAAAAACCCCTGTAATAACAAGGTTTTTATGCAAAACCGGTTTGGACAACTGGAATACTATCAAAAAAAGCAGCTGTTTTCTTTCTTCATTTTTTTGTCATGGCTTTTCAGAGATTAAAAAAAATAAAATAAATGCAGAAATGAGTTGTCACGTAATTCTCAGCCTCCACGCTGCCCTTTGCATGTTTTTTTTGTCTAAGACTGTGTAAAAACACAACATGTACTTAATAAATGAAATAATTTTGCTTCTCTCAGTCTTACAATTACCCTTTATTTTAGCTAGAAATTTAAAACATATCCATACTGAATTAGAGAACAGGTCCAGCTTGCTAAGTCTTGTCTGCAACAGTGGCCAGTAGCTGCTGTTTATAGAAAGGTATAAAATCAGACTAAGGGTCCAATGGTATTTTCCCTCATCCACCTTCCCAGTTTCCAGCAAAAATATAATGGGCTGCTTGTACTCATCTTTTCACCCAATTTCTCCCCTTCCTGCTAACTTGAAGGATTTCATGAAGCACTAAAAGTGCACAATCACTGTCCTCTTTTATGGGCACAGACAACATTTTCCCCCACCCCCCTCTTTTATTACATTTATAGCCTTTGCCTGCCAAGATACTTTTATGGCAGTGGGAATGATTGCCTCACTCTTGATAAAGTCTGGAGTATCCCTTGGTGCTCCATATAACTTTTCACAATACTCTTAACAACAGCTCGTCGTGCGTCCCTGAGCGACTGACGCTTGCACAACTCCCCTAATGTGGTTTCTGTTATTGGTAGAGAATATTCTCTTTACAGCACCTCCCACACAGGGCTGTGCACCAGCTCTTTCCAACTTCTGCTCTTGTTTGCTTCACTTGTCCTAACTCCTGGGCTTTTGCCTTTGGAGACAATGAAAATTTATATGCTTGCTTTGCACAGTAACTACGCAAACAATTTAAAGGAAAACATTTCCTTTGCTGCCTCACATTTCTGTTGAGAGTATTGTGTGTGGTTTTTTTACAGGGTATATCCCCAGCACTTTTTTTTAAATGTAACTGGAAACAAGGCATGCTTACCTCAAAATACCTTGTACAGAGCAACTTGCATTGCTACAAACTCTTGGCTTTCCATTCAACTCAGCCCTGTTGCCAGGTTCATCTGTATTTCCCTCTCACAGAAGACTACAAGTATACTTTTTGTACTGAAACGTGTGAGCTAAAGGCAACAAAAGACCAAGCAACAATATAAAATTGGTTCTTCTTAAGAGATCTAAATGGGAAAGAATTATTGAAGATACTGTTAGGGCCCCTTGCTGAATCATCAAACTATTTTGCAGTGGTAATTGAGACACCATATAAATACTACATAGATATCTCTTCAGGCCCTCTTCAAAGAGCAGTTGTATTCTATTAAAGTGCTTTTCTTGTACAGGTTAATCTCTCAGAATAAAAGTGGAAAATGCAGCAACAAAACAAGATGATATTTTCACTACTCAATAAACCTCTCTTCCCTTGTCTGTAAATAAATGATTCCCAGAGGCACCCTCTCAAGGGCTTCTGAAAACTCAAAAGGGCAAGGAAAGGAATTAAAAAATATCACAGCCTGCTCCTACACATTCACAGTGTTTATTAACACAAACAAACAAACAAACAATTACGTCAAAGGCCATCCTGCTTTATACTGCATTTACATGGTATGGGAGTAAAATCAGACTTAGACCTAGTCTGCCTGTAGAAGCACACGCCTTCTGCCCCCATCGGCTGACATAAAGGTGAGAACAACCTTCCTGTTGATATGCAGGGGGGAAAGCGGGGTTTTTTTTTGAGAATAAGAATGGCAGATCAGGCTGGATGATCAAGACAAGTCCTAAGTGTGAAGAAGGGGAAGAGAAGCTGCATTATCACCTCTTGTAATTTCATGTACATCCCTCACTTTCTTTTTTTCTTGCCCTGTTGGTTTTTTTGTTTTGGTTTGGTTTTTTTCAGTACCAGAACTACATCTACAGCATAGCACCTGATTTATTTTGGATACTAAGATAGTGTAACTACCAGTGATAAAAATACATTCTCATTGCAGCTGCACACACAGGAAAGTATTTCAACACTCAGAGTTGGATTGATTTCACATTATACTTTAAAAAAATACAAGCCTCTCTCCTAAGGGAAGTGAAATCTTGCAGTATAATGGCTGTATTCCAGTATCAGGGTACTTAGATAAATTTCTTTTATTTATCTATTTATATACTATCTGTATATATATATATCTGTTTTGATACCTTTGTTCTCTTTCTCTTCCAAAATGGTGTATAATTGGTATGGCATATTTTCCCAAACAATATACAGTTTCTTGCCCAAGATGTCCTTCATGGGCCTTGTATTTCCTCTCAAAAAGAGTGTTTAAAGGAGTCCATAAAATGCTTTGGGATCTTTGAGGGATGAGAGGAACTATATAAATCTTAGTAATTGCTATTAGAAGACCATTGAGTGAGTTTTCTAGAGGCAACTCTAGTATGTGGTTTGGATCTTTATTGATAAATCATAGAAACCTGCATTACTATCTGCTTTACTATATGTGAAACAACTGTTGGATGACATCTTGTATTTCACCAGTTGCTTTCCTGCAATTTCTCAAAGAAAGTAAGAGAATATATGGCCCACCTGCTGTGAGAACATCTGAAATACCACAGACAGTAAAAAACCTTTGAGTAAAGTTCTTCCAGAGAATCTTTTGTTGATATGCTTTATAGCGTATAGAAATACCTTACATATACACTCCCTTACATATATATTCCTTATGACCTATACCTAACATATATCTTACTCAGTTTTCAGACACTATCTCTAGTTTTCCATTGAAAAGAGCTATGCTTATATCACTATTCATTTTTTTATGTGCATGAGAATTCAGTGAGAATATTATTTTTAAATGTTCTTTTTTCCTTTTGTTTAGGTTTCTTTTTTTTTCTTTTTTTTCTTTTTTTTTTCTTTTTTTTTTTTTGGTAAATTTTCATTTAGGTCTCCACAAAGAATCAATCAGCCCATTATTACCTCATTGCTATCAAGAACAAATCTATCTTCTGCAAGAGTCCTAACAAATGACTAATCTTGTATCCTTCACTTATGTAAATAAATTGTCAGATGTTAGTGGAACTAATTACAAGAGAATTGCTTTCTGCTTTCATCAGGACTTCAAGGCCTGATTGAAGCATGGTCGATAGACACCATTGTCTTCCAATAACATTTTTATTCCAGATGTTTATTCAAAAAGGAGTGTCCTCTTTGAGGTGTGTGAAAGAACTTTAAAAGAATTAATTCCTTTTGTGACCTGGAAGTGGGCTCCAGCCATCCTAAAGGCAGGTCAGTGGTTACAGCAACGGCTTGGTGGTTCATCTGACGCATCCTCATCAGCCACATTTTCCATAACCCACATAATTCTCATCATTAAATTCTGTTTGATTCCCTAAAAGCATTCTGTGCCTTTGATTTATACTCAATTCCTTTAGACCCACAAAGAAGACACTTAATTGTACTGTATGTACACAGTGGAATGGGACCTTAAGGGATAGGTTTTTAGTAACTCTGATGACACCTTTCTAGTTAGTGCAGTGTAACAGGATCCTATTTAAGATTGCTTTGTTTAATTATTTAAGAGCCATTATGGTTACTGGATATACTCTAAGTGTAATTTATTAACTCATACACTTGAATTATCCAAGTCTCTACATCCACTTCACAGAATTACAGAGGAACTAGAATAAGATAATGATATTGAAATGCTACAGAATATTCCCTCTGCTGAGAAGTAGAGAAGCTCTCTTATCTCTCACAGCAAAGGGATTCACAATCTTTTTCAAACTATGCACTACAAGAATCATTTTATACTAGCAGCAGCTGTTCATATAGACAGTGTTGAAGAAAATATGTGCATTTTCTATACAAGTATATGCCTGTGTATGTATAAGTAAATACTTACACATATATATGCATACACAGATAAGTCTTCAGTGTAGTACTAGAATTCACTTTCCTTCTTTATGTGTAAAAAATGATATTGCATCCATCTGTTCACCTCTCTTTTTCTGCTCTTCTGAAGATGCTTCTTCATGCTCTGATCCTTGTCATTTTTTTCTACCCTTGTCCTTTCATGTTGTCTCTACATTTTCTCTAAGCTAGATTGCCATGTTAAAGGTTTCCTTTCTCACTGTAAATACTGCCCATTCCCCTGGATCCCTCTTCACCATTATCCTTGTGCACACTGCCTGCCTGCCTCATGCCTGTCTGCACGGGACATCTTTTTCTTCTGGAAAATGACAACTCTGGGAGCAGCACCTTGAGAGTGCTCTGATATAGTGTCTGCTCTTGCCATCAGCAGCTGGATTCTCCTCTTGTCATTTGGGCACTTTTGCCCAGAGCTGTCATTTGCAAAAAGAATACAGGCATATGGAGCAGCAGATAAAGAAAAACAAAACATCTAGACTAAATAATGTGAGCAAACAGCCCCCGAAAGCTATAGCAAGCATTCATAGACCATCTCAGTGTCATAAATTCATTTGGAACTGTTTAGAAACAAAAACTTTCAGTACTTAAGGTTCTTACTTACAGTAGCCCCTTCAACAGAATATTCCTTTAGTTACAGCATGTATCTTTCTTAACTCAAGATGCTTCCCACAGTTCTGCTGTGCTCCAGACAACACGTCATAAACATCAGGAAGGTGCAGCAGAGCCATTATTAGCCCTGGATTCTGGGCTGCAGCATCCCTGCTGTTCAAATATACTGGCAGAGGACAGAAAACTGATAACAGTAATTCTACAGAGCTTTTGAGCCAGGAGAAGAAGAGGATTGCGAACAATTACTGCCTTGGAGGCTCAGATGTTCTAAAGCAAAAAGGGAGAAAACTCATAATTTACCTGGACTGACCACTTCTGCAATAAAAAAGTAATTTGCTCTAAATTAAGAGCTTGCCAAAACTGAAAAATTAGACAGGTATACCTGAGAAAGATTATTAGCAGATACAGAATGCTTTCCTATGTAATCACTAATGCCCAACATCCCTCTTACATTTAACCTTTGTGTGCTACCAAAGAACAGCATCAACATTGTCCTTCCAGTACATGTCTGTAACCAAAAACTTTTAATATCCTTCTTCCATCTTGCTCAAAGCCAAGATATTTGGAACATGGAAAGGCTTAACCACTTATTAAACAGCACTATCATGTCAGAAAATATGTTCTTTTCTGCAGGGCACTAGTGAATTGAATGTGCAAGAGAGACAAAGTGTCTAACAAAGAAAAAAGCCACTGCATGACAAGGATTGCTTCTCCTTTCCCAAGGAACTCGAAAAGCAAGGAAATCTCCTTGTGGAGTATAAATGAAAGCAAGCCTAAGACAGCAAATGAGGCAATGGAAAAACACAGAAATAAAGATGTAGAAAGAGTCTGGTGGGCATGCAACCTCTTTTTTTTTTTTTTTTTTTTTTTTTTTAGGTGGGGGTAAATATTGCTTCAATAGTAAATAAAAACTTCAAAGAATCTTAGAATTATAGGATGGTTTCAGTTGGAAGGGATCTTAAAGATCCTCTAGTTTAACCACTCTGCCACAGGCAGAGATGCCACCCACTAAATCAGGTTGCTTAGAGCCCCATCCAATCTGGATTGTTGGATCCAACTTGGCATCTAATTGCTTTGATTACCTGCTGGCTCAAGATGAACTTGACTCTTCCTCTTTTTCTGCAATGTGGACTTGGAAAAAACAGGTCACACTGTCATGTTTCACACAACCATTGCCCAAATATGGTGTACACCAAGTCAAATAAAGAACACAGCTCAAAATCAGGCCCTGAGACAGGAACTGATATTGAGAATCAGAGAATATCCTGAATTGGAAGGGATCCACAAGGATCATCGAGTCAACTCCTGGCCCCTCACAGGACCAAGCCCAAGAGTCACACCATTTATCTGAGAGCATTGTCCAAATGCTTCTTGAACTCTGTCATGCTTTGGGCCATGACCGTTACCCTGGGGAGCCTGTTCCCATGCTCAACCACCCTCTGGGGGAAAAACCCAACCTAAACCTCTCCAAACAAACCAGCAGGCTATTTCCTTGGGTCCTGTCACTGGTCACCAGAGAAGAGAGGCCCACCTCTCCACTGTTCCTTGTGAAGAAGTTGTAGCTGCAATGAGGTGTCTTCTCAGCCTCCTCTTTGCCAGGCTGAGCAGGCCAAGTGACCTCAGCCTTGTGTGGCTTCCCCTCTAGGCCCTGCACCATATTTGTACACGCCCTTTGGACACTCTCTGATAGCCTTATGTTTTTATATGGATAAGAACATGAAATAAGTATAATTATATAACAATAGGTTATATTTAACACTGTGGGAAAGCTGCCATTGGTGACTGTTCCAGTGAAAGAAAATGCAATAAATAGCTCTTCCATGGCACTATTAGCACACCTTTACTGCACAACATAGGTGCATGCACACATATTGACATAGAGAGGTCAGAATGAGCCTATATTCAGCTGAACTACCCCACAGCTTTATCATATCAACACCTGCACTATCTGTGGAGACACAGCAGTGCAAATGGTTCAGGGCTCCTACATTCCTATGTTGGTAACTCTCATCTGCCTCTGAAACTGCTGCTGATACAAATTCACACTACTTCACATTTGTTTCCTGTCTTTAAAGCTATGTCTAAATCCATAACTACCAGTGCATATATAGTCATGAGTCATAGAAAAAAAAACCCCAGCAATTCTAGGCTCTTCAGTTTCTGAAACCCAACCTGAGACACGTTGACCAACCTACTTACTCCTGCAGCTCTTTGCTAATTAGAGGACATGGGGGCTTCGGGTCATATTCACCTTTTTTGTTTTTGTTTTTGTTTGTTTGCTTGTTTGTTTGTTTGTTTGTTTGACAGAATTCCATTCAGAAAAAGAAGATGCAGCTAAGAATGTACGGATGCATGGCCTGGAACATCCAGGGCAGATACTTTCCCATGGTCATATGAGATCCTAAGTACAGTACTAAGGTGAGGAAAAAAACCCTCACAAAGTAACTCTAAAACTGAAATATACCATGATTTCAACAGAAAACTAAATTATTAATAAAAAAGTTATATTAATATAAAAATTAAAAATTTATTATCTTGCTTATTTCAGTTTCAAAAAAAAAGTGATTTTTTTTTTTTTTACATTTAGCAAAATAGGCATTTAATTAGGCTCTATAATTCAAATATATTTGAATAAAAAAACATGGAAAAAAAGGCATGTCCACCTCAACTCATTATACACCATTGTTTGAATGAATACAGCTTTTCTCCATAGCCTTTCTTTTAACAGTGACTTTCCATGAATCATCTCTAGCAGGACTGAGGCATTTAGTAGGTTTTGTGCAGACAGACGAAGTGGACCTATGTGCTCCTGGAAAGCTGTAAACAACACAAAATCCTAATGCATATAATTAAGTTGAGGGATACAGACTCATTATATCATTCCTGCAAAATGATGCAAAGTTGCAAGCAATCAGATTGCTCAGGATGCTGCAAAAAGAATTGCTCTTGACCCAAATTTGACTTAAGGGATAGAATGCTTTGTGCCTCTTCCTAAACAATCTTGCCAAGGCAGGATAAGAAGAAAACAGTGTGTTGGGGTTTTCAGAGTCTCAATTACTGCAATTATAGTAGAATAATCCTATTAAAAATCAGAAAAAACATCCTGCACATGCAGATATGCATGTGGCTACATCTTATTGTATACAAAAAAGAACAGGCTGCTTGTATCCATCCAGCATTCAAAATCTAAAAGAAACAAGATCATTTAGTTCAGCCAAAAAAGTGGCTGTAAAATTTAGTCATCAGGAATGAATGAGAGAGGAAGCCACCGGGAGGCACTATTGCCACTTAGCAAGTGCATGATAACCTCTCCTGCTGCTGCGGGTCTTCGACCATCAGCTAAACAGCCTTGTGTGCAGGTCAACTTACGAACAAGAACAACACAGTACTGAAAATCAGGGGTTTTAGAGGCTGGTGCATTTTTGCCTACCTTAATAGTGCTGAAAGTGTTTACTATTTTACAATAAGAATGATGTACCAGTTTTGCTAGTTACGAGACTGAAGTCATTGTGGTTTGCTAGTTTTGTTTTGTTTTATTATACAGCATCATCTAACTTTGTCCTGAGCAATCATGGTATAACAAACACGAGGGCTATAATGAACAAACCAAAATTTTAAGGGATTATGAAAGACCTTCTTTTTTAATTAGAAATTAAGGAATGCCTACATAATGAATTCAAAAGTGCAGAATGTTATGACAAAGAGTAAACTGAAAGTGATAATAATATGACTCTCCTTGCACTTGAAAAAAACCCCTTAGTTTTTTGTTTTATTAATTTTCCACTGTATCAAACCCTTTGACTGTAAAAAACCAAAGCTATGTGTAGAACAGATGAAAAATCAGAAAACACAGAAGCCTGAGATATCCTGTTCTTATACTGCCTCTCATCAGAATAAAAGTCCCCAAAATCCAACTTCTTTTTTCTTCCAGGTACAACCAAGTAAAAGCTTATTTTTCATGTAATTAAGAATTCTTTCAGCAATTTTAAGAATATTTTATGTCTTTTTTCAATTCTGCATACCAAGATTCCAAAGGAACTGCATAAACTCTCACTTATATAGTGTCACAGTCAGTGAAGGGTCTACTTAGTATTCTTGTCATAGGCATTTATTATATTTTTAAAAGTTGCCATAATCTGGAAAAATATGGCATTGTTTAGGATTTTTGTTATTTTATAAGAAAATATCATACGAAAAATGCCATTTAAAATGCTTTATGATCTATATGGACAAGAGGTTTATTACTGAAACTGATCATGCATATAAAATTTTCCTTTTCTGCTGTTACCAACAATATTTCTGAGGCAAGGTATCTGCCCTTTTTCAGCTGAAGATAGAGACACACACACCTCTAATTATTGATAAATTTGATACCATCTCCCTTGACTGCCCAACAATCAACTCAGAAAGGTCTGCTTATGGCATAGAGTATGGAAATATTTACAATGTAAAGAACTCAAAGTGAAAAATTTTAAGGCACATTATATTATTTAATTCACCACACAGAATACATTGAGAGAAAACACAATAGACATCTCATTTCAAACTCCTCCTTAGTGTAGAGTTTAATGTTAAAGCTAGTGGGTATATCAGATGTCATCTGGCATATCTGCCTGTGCCACAAGCATGTGGTCAGGCAGGTGGAGACTTCTGGTTAAGTTACTTTCTACTCAAAGCTAAGAAGAAGTAAATCAGCTCCAGGCTTGATAGCTGTGTTCCTGTGAGAGTGTGTCACCTGAGATGATGCTTATGAGCATAAACCAGAGCCAATGACCTAAATAGTTTTGGTTCCATACCTGGCTTGTCCTCTGCTGTGTGTCAGCATAGCAGTGTTAGCCCAGGTCAGATCATGAAGGGCACCAGATGAAGGTGGTTTGCTGGGGTGCTGACTGAAATCTAATTGCTGTTCTGTCACAGCTTATCTCTGCACAATTTTCTGTTCTTTGGATCTTCATCTCCAAAAGATTAATTCTCTAATTATCACAGTATTGTAAAAATAATTCAATTTATGACTGCCATACACTTCAATACTGTAGTAATGAGGCTTACATGAAATACTTCAGAGAGGTCCTTAGAAATATCTTCTACAAAAGTGCATCAAGCTGGACAAGCAGAGATCACATGCCACAGGCACAAATCCTAAGTCAAGAAACTGGGGCAGAAATCCAGCTTGGCTGAACAGGGAACTCCTCATGGTGCTCAGGAAGAAAAATAAACTGTATTAATCTTCGAAGCAAGGCTAGGCTTTTCAGGAAGAGTACAGAGAGCTGTGGTTCATTTATGCAGGGAGAAGACATAAAAGGCCAAAGCTCAATTTGAGCTGAAGTTGGCCCATGTTGTTTTTTATAAGAAGAAGGACTTTTTAGGTATGTTAACAGCAAGAGAAGATCAAAATAAAATATTGGATCAATACTTGTTTAAGGTGATTTTCTAACAGGATGAAGAAAAAGAAGTGGCATTCAATGATTTTGGTTTTGCCTCATTCTTTAATAGTACTGATAGACCTTGGGTTGCCCAGTTCCATAAGTTGGAGGACCACAAGTGTGGCAACAGCAAATTTTCATTTGTGGACAATGAAATTGTAAGGACTCACCTGTATCATCTCAGTGTTCACAAGTCCATAGAGCCTGATGGGATTCATCCTGGAGTTGTTAAGCAGCTGTTGGATGTTATGGCAGGACCAGTCTCAATCATCTGCCAAAGGTCGTGGGAGACTGAGGAGGTCCTTGCTGCCTGGGCACTATCCAGTGTTATTCCAGTCTACAAAAAGGGTGTGAGGGAAGACCCAGGGAACTATAGACATATTTGTCTAACTGAGTTCCTGGAAAAATTATGGAGAAGATTATACTGGGTACTGTTGAAAGGCATTTAATGGATAATTCAGTCCTCAGGCACTGTCAGTGTGGGTTCACAGGTAGAAAGTCTTGTTTAACTAATTTGATACTCTTCTATGTTAGAGTCACCCACCAAGTGGGTGAGGTGAAGGTGGTGGATGCACTTTTACTGTGTTTGGATACTGTCCCTTACAGTATCTTTGAGACAAGTTGTCCAGCTGTGGGATGAGTGGGTACACAGTGCACTGGGTGAAGAACTGGCTGAAGGGCAGAGCTCAAAGGGTTGTAGAGAATCTGGCTGCTGACTGGTCACCAGATGTATTTCTCCAGTTTCAATCCTAGTGCAAGTCTCGTTCAATATATTTAGCAATAATCTGGATGCAAGAGTTGAATGAACCATTAGCAAATTTGCTTGTGATACCAAAATGAGAGGTGTGGCTTTTTTTGAGAGACGGGAGGCCTGGTAGAGGGATCTAGACAGATTGGGGCATTGGGCTATGATTAATGGGATGAAATTTAAAAAGCTGAAATGATGGATTCTGTACCTAGGAAGAATAATGCCTGGCACAAGTCTAAATTGGGAAAGAAGGGGCTGGAGATCAGCCTTGCAGACAGGGAATTGGGGGGTCTTTGTTGGGCAGCAGCTCACCAGAAGCCAGCAGTGAGGGTGCCCTGGCAGGTCAGAAGACAAACTCCATCCTGGGGTGCATGAAAGCACAGCACTGTCATCCAGGAAAAAGAGGTGATTATCCCACTGTGTTCAGTGTTGGTGCAGCCTCACCTGGAGCCCTGTGTGGACTGCTAGGACCCAGCTGTTAAAAAGGATGTGAAGACCCTTGAATGCATCTCAAGGAAGACAACAAAGCTGGTGTCAGGGCTGGAAGGCACATCCTGTGAGGAACATCTGACGGATCTGGGTTTGTCTAATTTGGTGAAAAGGTGGCTGAGGGGTGACCTCATTGCTCTCTATGGCTTTCTGAAGATGGGAAGGGGAGAGGGAGGGATGCTGAGCTCTTCTCCCTGGGATCCAGTGACAGAACAGTGACAGGGAATGATTCAAAACCATGCCTGGGAGGTTTAGACTGGACATTAGGAAGCATTTCTTTACTGAGAGGGTGGTAAAACATTGGAACAGGCTTCCTACAGAGGTGCTCAATGCCCCAAGCCCGTCAGTGTTTAAGAGGCATTTGAGTAATGCCATTAAAACATGCTTTAACTTTTGGTCAGCCCTGATTTGGTCAGGCAGTTGGACTGGACAGCTGTTATAGGTCTCTTCCAACTGAAATATTCTATTCTGTTTAGTTCTATTCCTGACTCACAGACCATGATTACAAAGCAGCTCTGACCCCACACTGCTTACTGTGCTGCGAGTCTCCAAGAGTCCACTTGGGCACCTGCGACGACCTGTGTGTATGTTTTCTTCACTGTGTTAATGAGACTTAACAAAGCTCAGTTTAAAAGTTGCCGTTTCTGACCTTGATGTCAGAGATCATCTGCATGTGGGAAACAGTTTCATTGGTTTTATTAAGTAACTTAGTTGCACATTTAGCCTCAGCCTTCTGGGGTTACAGGCAACCAGAACAGGTTTCTTGAACCAGTAGCACCCAGTCCTTCATCAGACAGCATTTAGCAGATTGTATTTCCAATGTTTTTACTACAAATTAAGCTGTTCAGGGTAGATAGTTCCAGCAAATTTGAAATCTGACCAAATGAAACTCACCTACCTTCATTATTTGGAAGATTAATTTGTACAGAAAGGAGGTTTCTTTATTCTTTTTCTAATTCCCTAAAGGATAATTGTTTCTACGAGTCAGGGGGAGAGGAAACTTATAAATGACTGTTGATGGTTGCAAACAGAATAGTCATCATAATTAATAACTTAGTAACATTCTGTACAATGTCATGACCAGGCAGAATCTTTCATCTATAATTAATTATACTCCTCATTTTCAATAGGTGGGCTTTTTCCTTTTTTTCCCTTTTTTTTTTTTTTTTTTTTTTTTGGAAAAGGAATGACAGTATTTGTCTTGATCTATTAAACTGTTAACGAGTGATGCACAGTGAAATTTTGGGTTTGATTCGCAACAATGAAAACTGAATCAAATGCATAAGTCCTGAAAATTACCTTAAAACTAACCAAAGCTTTACTCATTTTTATCAAGATACAGAAATAGAACCTTTTCATATAAAAACAAGTTAAGAAAATAAGCACTTACTTACCTTTACTGTTGGAAATCGCTGTCCATTTTTCCCATTGTGATAATGTTGTAGCTGTAGAGCTAAAAGATAGGCTTGGAAAACACTTGTTATAAAATTTACTCTTTGGAGAGTTATGGGATTTATACACTTTTTTATGGAAAAGGGCAAAACAAAAACAATGGGGAAAACTACAGTATATAAATAGACCACGCACCTAGTTATGTACTATAAATCATGTAGGTGAGTATTTTTAACTGGGGAAAGAAGACACAAGAACAGTGAAGAAATATAGCTGTTTCTAAGCCCTAAGGTGATGATATTCTGTTGTTCTGGAGACACTAGAAATGCACGTAGACATTGAGTTTACTTCTCAAAGGCAACTGATAAATGAGGGAAGGAATCCCAAAGGGTTCCTTAGTTTAACAAAACCAAAAGTAGTCTTCAGTACGTTGTTTTTTCCTCATGTCTTTCCTCAAATAAAATGAATTATGCACACAGATTGTTTATTGTGAGTTTGGATGCTGTGGAATTTCTGTTGTAACAAACAAGGCTTTGAGGACTTCCCTGTAAATGCTTTTCCTGTTTATTCATGTGAGTTTTATCAATGCTTATCTCAACTTCAACATCCTATCTTCCTCCCAAACATTATTAGGTTGGAGATGCTGAGATGTGTTGTAAATTGTTACCTCTTTGCACCTTTCCATCTGCAGAGCGAATGGAATAGGAAAGTTTGCATTTTTGCAGGATCGATTGTGAGGGGTTTTTTTACATTCCTTATATACTTAGAAAATGGATTCTCTGGCTATTTAGGTTAATTTTATAACTAAATTAGCTATAGGATTTAGGAATAGCCATGCACAATTAAAATGAAAAGTGCATACAAAAAAACAACCTGAGGATATTTTTATGGTATCTCCATTCTGTACAAAAATATGGATTTTTTTTTTTTTTTTTTTTTTTTTTCCAAACAGACATAATTCTGCCTTCTTCCCCTGATAGCCTGAAGCATGAGTTCTGTCAGGATCCAGAAAATATGTAGAGCAATGCCTAACACTCAGACAACCAGTCTGGAAGACATCTCCTGAGAACAGTTGGGACACACACTCAAAAGGACATATGCTGCTAAAATACACTTGGTATCTTTTTTCTTTAAAAAAAAAACCCAACCCAATCTGCAGCAGTATCTGTTATTATATTAGCCCAGTAGCAGCAACATTTATCCAGAAACTGTTGAGAACCAACTTGTATGCTTTGGGAAGACTTTCCTCTCTTGGAAAGCTACTCTGCTCAGCAATTTACTCTTTCACATCCATTTCCCTCTTTTCCTCCTTTTCAACATAGGCAAATTTTTTGAATGTACCTACAGGCAAACTTTCAACATACCTACAGGCTACTATATTTTCCATTCAATAGGTAATGGATTTGAAGAAAAAATAATCATGAAGGCAAGTCAAGACTCCAGTATTCCACACTATTAAGTTCAAGACATTAGGCACTAGTGGCAAAGTATTTCTGACTAAGAGTTAAACCCAGCAGGTTATTTTGCACAAGAAGGGCATCACAATGCTTTTAGCACAAGATTTTTTCCATTTTTTCAGGTTAGACATCTTTCCTTATAACTGGTTTTAACTCTGGACTCTGAGGAGGTCATGTAGCATCTCCTTTGCAGAACTACCTGTGGTGCCTAAATGGCAGGGAGGACACAAAAAATTTACTTCTCCCATGCTCAGAGTTTTCCACTGGAAACCACTGAGGTTCTAGCAGTACCCTAGTGAATCTGAGGGTCTTTGGATTGTCTCCACAAGGGAACATTTTCTCCCCACAGCATTGCAGAGAAAGCATATGGTAGGCTTTGGCTTCCATTTCTCAGGACCAGACACCTAAAAAATAACCATTGCAAAAAATCACTGCAGTCCTTTATCCATCTGTCTTTAGTGCTGGTGAGAGACAATTTTACTCCAAGTTGCTCATACTGAAGGAGTCCTACTTAACTGAAGTACTGCCATAGAAAATAGCTGAGGAGATAAGATGTTCTTGGAGGATATCTTTGCCCACTGAAGCAGATGATGGTACTCCACAGACTTACAAAATACTGAAAAAGCAGGAAGATGCAGAAGGTTCATTTCACCTAAGGTTTCTGTGGCTCTCTGTTCCCACCATAAATGTGCTCATTAAAATCCATCATAAGAGGTCTCCATGTATCTTTGCAGTTAAACACCTGCATAACCCTTGGCACAATGAAGTCATAGCTATTACCAGTTATGTTGGTACTTATTTTCATCTTATTTTCATCTTAGTTTGCATTAAAGAGGTTACCAAAGCACTATAAAGTCATTAAATATTATCAAGACATGAAAATCTTGGTGAAGAACTTCAATTCCTACTGCAAAAAAAAAATTCAGTTAAGCCAGAGGAGCAAGTATTTAAATTTTTTAAACATTTTTATAATTACTAGCTTTATTGAGTAGACTTAGTCTGTGAAAACAAACCAGTTTATGATAGATTTCTTTGCAACTAATATCAAGAAAACAGCACTTTGCCACCTCAGTAATTTACAGAAGAATAATTTTTTTCTGAAGTCAATATATTTGGATCCTTAATGAGGATGTGAAATCTAGGTCTTTCCAATCATTTTTGTCTGTAAAAGGAGATGGTGTCTTTCAGGGACTTTTCATAAGTTAGAAAGAAATTCTCCTTGGACGGGAAAGCGTTCAATTTGGTTTCCTAAGCACAAGAATCTAGTGCTATTAAGTTCTAAGGTATCTATCTATCTATCTATCTATCTATCTATCTATCTATCTATCTATCTATCTATCTATCTATCTATCTATCTATCTATCCATCCATCCATCCATCCATCCATCCCATAGGGAATATATATGTATCTGGAATATATTATACAGAGAGAGATGTTACAGCACAAGATCTATAGGTAGCCCATATTCATCTGCAACAGTGACTGGAGGCCAAGTGTGCTATTCCAGGTTTTTCAGATCACATTAGACAAGTTTGGCACCTGCTTCCCCCACAGGTGAATACTGCACCAACTTTGTGATGAAAGAGAGCTCAGTCCTTGGTGTGCACTCGGTGCTGAATGAAAAGTGGTGGCCTCACTGCCACCATTACTGATGGACAGCAGTTTAAACAAAGAAGCCAGAACCACAGTTACAGTTGTCAGCAATTCTAACTCACCCTCTATTCTCCTTCCTTCACCCTTAAAAGCTGTGTTAAGATCCTAGTAAGATGTAATTGTTTTTCATATACAGAATTTAAGCTATACATTTTTATTGCTCAGACACAGCTAATGCAAAATCAAGTTTAGAAATCAGTGTTCTGGTTTAAATATCCATTGGTAGATTCAGAATGACAGTAAAAAGATTTCACTTCCAATTTCTAAAAAAAATGGCACATGGTTCTGGTGACCCTGTTTTAAAAATGTAGGAGATTGTTCTTTCACAAAATAAATAGCAAGTCTCATTTTCCAAGAAATTCTTTGTTGGTCAGATTCAAAGGGCTAAAAAGGTTCTCCAGTGGTAGAGCAACCTCTGCCTGCAGGGTCACTACTGCATCAGCATTGCAGGAAACTGACTTGTATAGTGTACTAAAATTATATCCTGCAGGTAACAGAGGGATATGAATAAAAGGTGTATTGCCCCAGTAAATATTGAAAAAGAGTAATAAAACTGGGGGTTCAAACTACTACTAATACTACTACACAAAAACCCCAACCAAACAAAAACCAATCAAACAAACAAAACTCAAAAAAACCCAGAAAGCAAAAACCAAACCCAACTATCTTAACAGAGTTCTACAGATGATTTATTGCATGCTGCTCTCATAGCTTGTTATAAAGGAAATAGTGAAACTCAAACCAAATTGTCCTACATTATGTTCATAATAAGCATGTCTTCTTTGCAGAAAGAAATCAAAACATAGGCTCTAAAATCACCAGATAATCCAGACCACATGTAGCACAAATAAGGTTATGGACCCTTGATCCACTCTAACATTCTTGCTAGTGCTGTGCTGTCTTTAAAATACTGTTTTATCAAGCACTATCAGCTCTTAATCCCCTTTCCCCCTGTGTGTTAATAAGGTTCAAATAGCAAAATAAGCATTTGCAATAGAACTACATTTCCCAGAGTATTTTGCAAAGCAGTTATTTTTCAATACCTCTCAAGACACATATAACAGAAAAAAAATTTCTCCTTGAACATTTGTCAGGGAATGGATTACAAGACCCAGTTGAATCAGCCACTAAAACTGGTATTGTACTGCCCTCACTTCAGGGTTTGAAGGTACTTGCAAATACAGACAAAAGATTAAGTTTTTACAGGGGTTTTATATAGTCTCTACTGTTTATATACGGTACTGTTGCATCTGTATAATGTTGTATATTGTTACTTATTTATTCATAATAAAATTTAAAAAAGGAAAGAAAATTCTAAGAATTTTCTCAGCCCAGGAAATGTTAAATGATGTGACAAAGGAAACATCTAGGGCTATATAGTGACCTTCCATTTTGGAGGCCTTAAAAATTTTTAAAAACCATAAAGGATTTTTTATATGAAATAATGTTTTTTCCAAATTTTTAATGCGTGTCAACTTCTATTAATTTCAAATTTTTTAATATTGCAGCCAATCCCCTTTTTGGTGTGTGGATTCTAAGATTCTGGAGGATCAGAAATAGATTCAGAATTCCAGGGCTGCTTTTTTTTATCCATTTGGATAAAGAAACATGTTACAAATAGCACCTGCTGTGTGTGAGGCTTCAGGGTTTTTTGGTTTTCAAGGGTGATTGTTGATGGCTTTTTTAAAATCACTCCATTTTTTAAAATTATTCCATTAAAGACTCCTGCTGTGTCAGCAGATCAGGATAAAAGTAATCAGTACAAAATGATGTGTGGGTTTCTTTTCTTTAATAAAAAAACAAACCAAACGAACAAAAACCCAAAAGAGAACAGAATTTGAGAGTTTAATGTAAATAAGGAAAAGCATTCCTGATGCTACCACAAATGAGTGGTTTAGGTTGCTTAAAGAATCACCAGCAAGGAATCAGCAAAGGCAGGTTTAATATAAATTTATTGGAGCTCAAAAAAGTTTGGTGGCAAGGTTCACTCTACTGTTTACTGTATAGATAAAGCACACAAAGGAAAAATAGTTGAAAAGTAACCTACCATGATTTTTTTCTGAGACCAGGGACACAACAGGGTAAGTAGGGAAGAAAGTAGGGGATGCAAAGGGGTAACAGAGACCATCCTATTGATTCACAAGACTCAGAGTGGAGCCCCTTGCCAAACTCAGCCTTGGAGGTCTAAAGGATTTAGCAGCTCTTATTCATAATAAGACCACAGAAAATATTTTCCATATATAGGGAAGCGTAATATAGTGGAGGGTAAATTTAGGCTTTTATCTTTGTTTAGTATAATAAAGGGTTACCAGGCCCTTCCTTAGATTTGAAAAATGCCACATAATTATTCACATCTTATAGGTAGGGTGAATATTAACACAGGATGCAGGATGTGTAAGATAAACCTGTATAACCTGAATAAGTGGGATAAACTTTGTATATGTTGTCTTACAGCTTCGGGGAAAAGCTCAAGTCCTACAGCAAGCTCTCTCCTGGTGCACTTGCATCCCATAATGCTTTACATCAAAGGAGATGTCTGAAGGTGTAAGAAAAGGCTGTTACAGGGGGCATTGCATCCAATTTTTGGCAAGGCCGTTCAGCAGATATTAGTGTTCCCTGGATTCTTTCCTTGGGCAAACTGTTGGATTAGATGACCTTGTGGGGGTCTGTTCCACTCTCCTTTTCTTGGGTTATGTATCATGCAGCTCTCTGTAAGACTGTACTGTCCAGAAAAGAAAATCCTGTTGATACTTTCCCTGCATGTAGAGGATAACAGCATCTGCCAAAGCAGTCTTTTATAAAGCTGCAGTTGACCACTGGCCCGTTGTGTTAAGGAAATTTGAATATTCATATTTTCTTCCATATGAAAAACCAGCAAGACTTTAACACTGCTGTGGCTAAATACCATAAATCTTGAAATGAAAGCATATGTTTCTTTCACACATTCCCACTTTTATACTTTAATTTGTCTCAGCCTACCTGAAGTGTTTTTACTCAAATTAGTTCTGTTACTAGTATAAAATTATAGCTGTTCTATTTATGTGCTATTAAAAAAAAAAAGAAATAGAAATGAATCTGCTTATACTTAGGATTGGATATTTTTAGGATTGCTTCCTAATCTTGCTATGGAAATCTAATGCAATACAGAACATAAGAGATCATGTTATTATACTTATAGCTATAATATAGGCAATCAGGAATTTAAAAAAAACCCCAAACAATAACGGATATTAAAAATCTAATTATTTGTGTCATTTAGAACATTGCATTTGTTTTATAATACAACAAAGAATATGGCACATTTGTGTAACACATTCTGTTTATTGAGAAACAAATCTGAAATGAGATAATTTTAACTGCATATTGTATCATGGGAGCAAAAGATCTGTGGCAAAACACCAAGAGAAAAAAAAAAATCACAGTAATGAATGAAAAAATCAGTAGCTGAGAAACTTACAGCGAGGGACCCATTTGTTCTTTAGGATTGTTATGCTAATTTTCAGGACTTGCTGCAGCAGCAAAGTTGAGATTTTAGGATGAAGACATCAATTACTAACTACTAATGCTATAAAGATATCATTAGCTTCTCAAGGTAATTTAAAACATCCATTCATATTCTACTTTTCAAGCACTGCACTTTTACTTGAACTCTGTAAGAGGTAAAACTCTTCAAAAGTCAATAAAATTTAACAGTTTCCTTAACAAAACAAAAGTGGTTTCCTTGGAAAATATTATGTTCTAATCCTCTACTAATCTAAAAGAAAAGATAATAAATTATCTCGAGGCCTTTGAATAAGACCCAGAATTGAGGTATTAGACTGTTGATGTATTATTTTTAAGGAAGTATGTGCTTAGATTCACTTTAAGCCTTACTAAGCACTTCTTACCTGAGCTTCCATTCATGGCTGTTCACTGCCAAAATAAGGCACTGCATGAATAAAATTCAAACTATCGATTTTTAGCAACTTATTTTTGACAAAAATGTATTTCTCAATTTAAGTCACAGAACTGCATTAAGTCAGTATCCCAAGTTATTAAGGAAAATGGGTGAAAGAGGGACACTACATTTAATGAAAATCTTCTAGCAGTAAAGACATATTTTTGCCTTAACATTTCACTTCCTACACTGATCTATAATGAAACAGTCCTGCTATAATGCAGTCCCACTTCTTACTTTCTCTCATTTTGCTAAAACTTAATACATGGACAGAAGTGCTGCAATATTTGTGGACGTATGGTCAGGACTATTGTTTCCTAATTGAGTTCTAAATTAAAAATTAGAAATCAGACCATTATCATCTACTGAAGTCTCATGCACACTTTTTAGAAACAGGTGGGTTTGGTTGGATTTTTTCCAAGTGACTTATCTTTCTCTTCTCATGGCCACATTTCCTTTAACATCCCCCAAAGCAACAGTTCTCTCAACTCTTCTTACAGTGCTCTTTTCTGTCCTGATCTCACATTTAGATTCTCACAAATCTGGACAACCTCTAGAATTGCTCTTTAAGTCTCAAAAGCCAATCTCCTAACATAAAATGGCCAGAATGTATTCCCAAACCACTTTCCCTTGGGATTTATTAGTGCTCTATATTTAATACTTTTGTAGACTTTTTGTTTTGTTCTGTTACCATACCCTTTGCTTACAATCCATGTTTCTGGGTTTGTTGGTTTGTTTGTCTGTTTGTTTTAACAGTGTAGGTAAAATCTGATTTTCATCTCATAAGGTTAAATTTTGAAATTATCTAACTTCCTTAAACACTCCTAACACTGCAAGAAGCGAAGGAGGCCGTCAGACAGTTGACAAGATACCACCTTATGACTGTAAAACTAACCTGAGGAGTTATGACAACTGTTGTGATAGTTCTCTCTCCCATAATCTCCACATAATGCTCCCTGGTCCTGTGAGCGCTCTGCATAGAAACAATGCATGACAGTGAAACAATTGAAGGAAGCATGAATCTTAAGCAACAATTTTAATTGCTGCTTCCATCCAGACTAATTGATCACAATAATGAAATAAATACATGGCTATATATTTCATATTATTTTAATAAAACATATAATTATTACAATTAACTCCAGATTGCTGTTCTAATGCAGTACCATATTGTAGAGCAGCCACTTCCAATATCAGTTCATTTCTGATATACAAGAAAACCTAAAAATAATATCAGGTGTTCCTGACATGGAAGGTACCTCATCTGGTAATTTCTCATTGGGTGCATCAGGCAAAACATTACCATGAGATATTTGTCCCTCTCTGTTCTGTGCTGGTGCAGCCTCATCTTGAGTCCTGTGCACACTTTTGGGAACCACAGTATAAGCAAGACACAAAGATACTAGAGACCATCCACAGGAGGGCTACAAAGATGGTGGTTGCATCTAAACTTACGTGAGAGACTTAAAGAGCGAATTTCTTGTGAGACAAAATTTATAAATATAGAATGTGACACAACTCTGCCTTGCCACCACAGGTACTTTTTTCATTACTAATAACTATCAGTATAAATGCAGCTGAAATATTTTTCTAAGCAACTGTTTTGCATATATTGGCTACTTGCTTTGTGATATTACAAAACTAAGCAATGAGATACACATGTAACAGTCACATCAACATTTCAGTGTGGAGATGGCATTGATTGGTGGCTTGAAAGCATTGGTCCTTAGAAACAGACCTACTTTTTGTTAAAAGTGCAAATGACATTATTTGGAGCTGGACATAAAAACACACCGGCCTTCTCAGCGAGTGCCAGTGAGCTGAGCAAATCTCTGTTGGCAAAGGTATGATGATTCTCCTTCTGTCCCTTAACTCTCTGCATCAGCAAAGATACCAGGAGTACTGAGAACATTTTGTACTGCTTGCTCCTTCCATTGTACATATGCCTGGCAGAACGGGAGCATGTATGAAATCCATATTTCACATACTGTTTTGCCTGTGTGCTTTGGGCAGGAGCTGAGTCTTGCTGTTTTACATGGTGAGTTCCTCTTTCACCTGTTGCCTTGTAGAAGGTACAGAAGGAGGATGATCACATTCCTAAACAGAAGATGAGTTGGTTCAAATGTTTTATGCTTTTAGGTTTTGTTTGTTTTGTTTTGTTTTGTTTTCCTTTTTGCCACTAGTTCCTTTGGGACTCTCCTACAGCTGCTGCTTTCCTTCATAATCTAACTTCAGGCATGCAGAGTCTTGAAGGTCATTACTTTTGTTTGCACTTTGGTCTTAACATAGTCTGCAAAGTTTTCATGAAGTATATTCTGGCTTATCCTCCAGCACTTTAAACGAGATTTTTTTTTTCCAATAGAAAATTGGAAATTTTACTGTTATTCTTCTTTCCTCTTAAGAGAAGGTTAAGAAATGCTTTTTATAAGACTCCTTCATTATTACTGTGTCTGAGGTAACTCTGTTTAAAAGCAAATGCAATCAACCACCATCAACAAATGGCCTCTATTATATAATAACTTTAGTTTACTCTGACTCTCTGAGGATCTGAGAAGTCTGAAAAACATATTTTTGGATGTATTATCAAATAAAAGAAATTACAGTTTTCATGTAGAATAATGAAAGAAAAGGACCATGGGAAGACCAGAAAATAAATATTGCAGAAAAAAGTGGTATACAGAAGATATTAATGGAGCAGATTTCTTTCATGGTTGTAGTAGATAATATTTTTCACCTTGCATAGCCACTGGTTCCACAAGGTAACAAGGAAAAAAGTATTTTCAAAGCTCAAGTATCCAGTAAACTCATACAAGACAGGAAAATAGATTATCACTTTGAATTGAGTTCTCTTTCTTTTTAAAGAAAACATCACCATACAAAGATAAATGTTGTGAGACACATCAAGGTCTTACTAAGACAACTGATACGTTATGCCTCCTGAAGTCTTTCTAGCTGGGAAAGACAGTCTGTGAAAGACAAGCTTTTAATAGATTGAATATAAGAGAAAAAAAAATAGTAACAAACAATTTCACACTGCAAAAAGCTGTCCTAAGAACAAAAGAGAACATTCACTAGCCCACAACACAATGTGCTAAAAAGAAGTGAAAGCAGGAAGAAGACAGGTATAACAAAGATAAGGACAAACTGGATTTGGCATCACCCACGTTCAGAGCAATAAAAGAGATATGTGGGAGGACCAGATGCATGAAGGTCTGTAATAGATGTTGATTGCCCCAGCACTAGAGAACACAGTCACAAAGTGCACAAAGCAAGCCACCTTTATAAGCATAATACACAGGAAAACAGGAAATTAAAGAGCACACCATTTTGTAAAAGCTCCTAGCAGAGGAATTTAGCAATAGTACAACATTTCTTTATAGCTACAGTATAAGATCAAGAAAGGAGTAGTAAAGAAGTATTTATATTCAAATATGACACAAGAGAAAAAGAATATCCAGAAAAAGTCTTTTGCCATGACAATGTCAGTTTCTTTTGCACCATTAGAACTATACAAAGTAAGCATTAACAAGTATATAACAGAAAATGACAAAATCTAGATTTTTAACAAATACTTGCACAAAGGCAATACCAGGACAGAGAGCTGTAAAATCATTGAACCTTATTTAAAACAAAATTAGAAAATACCCTTTCAATCTCACAAAATACTTCAGAGCAGAGAATATAAAGTTCATCAACATGCCTACAGGCACATTGAATGACTAAGGTATATGTGTGTGCAGCTCCAGGACTATGTACACTGGTACAACTGCCATTAGCAAAATGCCTAGAGAAAAGAAAAAATCCCTTTATATTATGGCATACATGAATATAATGAAAAAGGTGGTGAGCTCACTGCAATATATTGCCTCAATTACTGCACTAGAAACTGGAGAGACTGATCTGATATAGTGTGTTTGCTTTTTAGACCTAAAAAGAACAATAAAGTAGAATGATAAAATTTACCTGCTACAGATGATGTAATCACATTGCTCTACAGGCCTCATACATTCTTTGTACTGTGTTCTACTTGGATACGAAGAGCTCAGGCCAGGCAGAGTGTTTCAGCTCTCTGGGAGATGGCAGTTCGAGAAAATGCTTTTTATCATGACTGCTGCACATGAGATTTTAAAGGAAAGTACAATGACACCATAGAAAGACTTCTTGGAATTAGAAATTATCAATATTATATTGAAACAACAACAGATTATGGCAAAATCCTAATGTCATAGTCAAAAGGTACAAGTAGATGCAATCTAAATTCCACTTGATGAAAAAATGGTGTTAATCATTTTGGTTCTGCCTAAAATAGAGATGTATCTAACTGTACAAAGTCTAAGCTTAAAGCCAGTAAAAATATTTCCTTATTACAAGAGCTGAAAAGTATAATGAAGTTGATGACTAAGACTGGCAGAAATCTAGATCAACTGGGAAGGAAAGGATGAAAATGATCTGGGATCACAGTCTGAATGATTTCACAGATGATATTTTCCATAACACAAAAGATTTAGTCACTTACTGATTCTACTTTGGTATTTTAGCTCAGTCAAGGAAACACACTGTAAGGTCCATACATAATACGAAGAAGTTAAGAGTAGTCCTTCATTAATGTAAAATTATGGTTATCAGAATAATAGATATTATGTGGATAATATATATCTTTTTTTTTTTTTTTCCATCACAGATATGGGAGCATCATCATACAGGAATAATAGAATAATAGAAACTAAACATAATCAGCTCAGATTCAAGAAAAATCTTGATGAACTTTTGGCTCTTTCAGTGTAAACTCTATATTACAATATGAAAAATGCAAATGTACAACTTGAATGAAGCACATAATCCTTAAAATATATTCTGGATATGTTTTATACCATTGTGAATTTTCAAGATTGGACAGGAAGTCTGAAGGTCATCTGGTCCAGCCCCCTTGTTCCAAAAGGACCATCTGGAGCCAGATATGCAGAACTATGTCCAGAAAACTTTTGGATATCTCCAGAGATTGGAGGCTACACAAACTGCCTGAGCAACTTGTGCCAGTGCTCTGTCACCCTCACAGCCAAAAAGTGTTTCCTGTTGCTCAGTGGGAACCCCTTGCATTTCAATGTGTGTCTCATGGACTCTTGTCCTGTCACTGGAACCACCAAAAAGAACTTGGCTCCATCTTCCTTGCACCCTTTTATTTATGTGTATTAGTAGGACCTCCCTGAGCCTTCTCTTCTGGCTGAACAGTCCCACCTCCCTCAGTCAGACCATTCAACACCTTGGTGGCCCTTTGTTGAACTATATCCAGTATGTCCATGTCTGCCCTGTACTGTGGAGTGCAGAGCTGGACACAGCACTCCAGGTGTGCCCTCACCAGCATGAAGCAGAGGATGAAAATTACCTCCCTCAACCTGGAAGCAACACTCCTCACCATGTAGCCCAGGATACCATTATCCCTCTTTGCATCAGGGATACATTGCTGGCTCATGTTCAAGCTGGTGTCTACAGCACCACCACGTCTTCTTTCTACAATCTATTTTTCAGCAGGGTGGCTTCTGGCATGTGCTACTGCCTGGGCTATTCCTACCCAGGTGTAGGAGTTTCCACTTCCCCTTACTGAATTTCATGAGGTTCCTGTCAGCCCATTTCTGATATCAAAAAGTAAGACATAAAACCAATGGAATGCTTGGACGAACAGGTTCATCATGCTACAGTGACTCAAAATATGGTGGAAGAACACATATGCCTAAAAGTCTCTTTTTTTTTCTTAACACATGACTCTTGTTTCCTCCAATCTTTGTCTTAGAAAAAAATGTAGGAAAAGAATGAACAAAATATTCAAATAATAAAACAAATCTTTTAAAACGAGCAACTTTAACTTGGCAGATAATAAGTTTGATTAGTTACAAAAAGAGCCTATACTTTGAACTATGGGGCAGAAGATATAAAAAAGTTGCAAATTTTTGGAAAAAAAATTTTGAAAACAGTTAATGATGGATGTTTTGATATGACAGTATACTCTTACCTATTTTTTAAAACTTTAACACACATGCAAGTGAAGAAAAAAAAAAAACAAGCAACAACAAAAAGCAGAAAAGACCACAGGAATATTGGAGAAGGGAGTGCAATGCTAATTTCATCATGCCTAATAGAAATTGGCAAGTGACACACTGGAATATTAAGGAAGCCAGCACCTACTTAGCAACATGCTAATCAGAACTGTGGTGAGTCACATCAAGGACATATTCACTAGATGTGGTATTTGTGACAAACTATTTCCCAAAATAGTCCCTGCTTCTATAGGTCTTCAGCTGGTGGCATTTTAATGAGTTGAAGTCTCAAATAAATAATGATTCTGTAACAGTGTGTTGTGGTCTGAGATTTAAATCAAGAACCCAGGGGTTAATCAGAGGCAAGCAAAATATACCACAGAATCACAGAATGTTTTGGGTTGGAACTGACCGCAGCAGGATGACAGTCTGTGAGTGAGATGCCTCTGTAGCTGAAATGAGGGTGATGCATCATCAGACTTCTCTTGATCGGGCATCCTGTAGTAGACACCAACCACAAGGTTGATTTTGACTAAATTAATATCCACTTATTTTGATTTTTTTTCTTCTGTGAGTTGTATTTCACTTATTCAATGATCACATTAAGTTTTCCGCTGAGCATGGTGCACCGGCAGCCCAGAAAGTCAACCATGTCCTGAGCTGCATTGAAAAGAGTGTGGCCAACAGGTTGAGGGAGGTGATTCTCTCTCCTTTCTGCTCTTGTGAGACCCCACTTGCAGTGCTGCATCCAGCCCCGGCATCCTCAGGACAAGATATGGACCTGTTGGAGGAGATCCGGAGGAAGACCATAGGAGGCCACAAAGATGAGCAGCAAGCTGGAGCTCCTTACCTGTGATGACAGGCTGACAGAGCTGGGGTGTTCAACCTGGAGATGGGAAGGTTCCAGGGAGAACTTATAGCAGCATTTTGGTACTTAAAATGGGCTTATAAGAAAGATGGGAACAAACATTTTAGCAGGACCAGCTGTAATAGGACAAGCGGTGATGGTTTTTTACATACAGGAGAGTAGAATCAGACTAGATATAAAGAATAAACTCTTTACAATGAGTGTAGTGAAACACTGGCACAGATTTCTCTAAGAGGTTGTAGATGTCCCATTGCTGAAAACATTCAAGGTCAGGTTTGAGGGGGATCTGAACAACCTAATCTGGTTGAAAATGTCCTTGCTCATTGCATGGGGAGAGTTAGACTACATGACCATTAAAGGCCCCTTCCAAACCAGACCTTTCATTGATTCCATGGAAATGACAAATATTTAGCTGTACTTACCATATTAGGAATAAAGACTTAATGGTGAAATTACTTCTTGTTATGTTGATCCAGCAAAGAAAGAAAATGTAACTTAAGTAATTTGTACAAAACCCACATACAAGAGAGAGGATGCAGCTCAGTTTCAGCCTCTTCATGCAGAGTCCCCTGATGTCCTGTGGATACAGGAAGTACAGAAGAGAAGCTCACTCCTTAGAGAGAGGGTACCAACACATGCTAATGTTTTTATTACATATTAGTATGAATTTCGGCATCTACAACTTTTGTTTATAGACAGGCATGCACACTGTCAGGTCAGACAACTGGTTTTTTATGAGAAGCAATGGATATTAGTCTGACATGGCTCCTGACTGATGTACACCTACCAAACCAACTTCATGAGAATATCACATGCATTAAACAGCAGAGGGGATGTCTGAGATCCCCTGTTTACTGTTGGAAAGTAAATACATTTAAATTATGAGTTTAAAAATTTGGACTCACAGCTTTTCAATATTCATGAATAATAAAGCTTATATGTACTGGGCAGCTCCTTGAGTAAATTGCATTTCAAGCTTTGTATAGATTTCAGTAGCAAGAAAGCAATCAATCCTTAAGAAGATGGTGTTTCCTGCCTTTCCTGGACAGTAAGAACCATGCTCAGCAAGCTCATCCTGGCTAACCACATCTTGGGCTTCTTTCTATGGCCCAAGGCTCATAATTTCTCATCCTTTCTGCCCTCCTCTTGTTTTATTGCATCCTAGTGAATTTCATTGGAGAAAACAATATCCCACACTTGTTATGTGCAGGTTTGAGTTTGAACAATAGGATACAATGTGGATAATTTTATAATTCTTATATTGTCATAGACCTGGAGAGAAACAACTCTTCAGACTTCCAGTAAGTCTTTCACTGTTGAGAGCCAGAGGGAACTGCTATAATTTGGGAAGAAATACTGTTGTTTCTTGAAACACCAAATGTTATTTAATGAGATACCAGGGAGAACATGACTCTTTCCAAGAAAGGTATATTGTGTTTTACACCATTTGTAATAATATAGCTACCTTTCTGTCAGAGTTCCTGCATGCTTTAGTGGAATTTTAAATACATTTAGGCTTCACTGGCAGAGATAGGGATTATTTTGCTCCAGGTCATTCAACAAAGATTACACTCCTACATATTGTTCTGTGTCAGAGTTGTATGTGCCTGCCTGTTTCACAACAGATGGCTGTATTTCAGTACTTTTAAATAGAAAATGTATACCGAAAACTGAAAAAAAAAATCACATTCGTTTTAATTCAGCTTCTTCCAGTTGCTTTTATGCTTTAGTTGTATCTATCAAGCTTGATGTCATATAAAAGAATTTTTTAAACAGAACTTTGTAAATTTGTTTCTGCTCATCCTCAGTGAAGATTTATCTGGAATGGCAGCAGAGAGAATGTAAATCAAGTATATTTCATCTTGTACCATATCAGACATTTTGTTGTGAGGTATTCCAGTCTGTGAAATACAACAAGGAATAAGATACTTCAAAATATGGTCCTTTTTTTGTTGATGTTTTTGGGGTGAAAGGGAGCCTTCCCCTCTGCTTCCAAGCTTTAAGTGAGCATTTTCCAGAGCTTTTTTCCTCCCCATCTTGCAAGGATATGACTAAGATACATCGCAGATTTCCTTCTTGCATGAAATACAAACGTAAATGTGTGGTTATTTGATTCACAGATATAAGAGTATTTTCAGATATAAGAGTATTTTCACAGATATAAGAGTATTTTCAACTCTGGGTCATCACTTAAAGTTTCTTATCAGCTTTTCCAGTAAACGTTGATTTAAACTGCCACTTTAGCATTACGGGTTTGGCTTCAGTGATTTAGTAATTTTCCTCTGCTCTGCCCTTGTGCTCTGTGACAGAGAGTAGCTGGTCTGGCTTCCTCGGGGCTTTTGTCACCCGAGATTCATTGATGAAACACCTAAGGACTAATAAGAGCAAAGCCTCAAAGCTAAAGATCAAAGTGAGTAATGATCTAATATAACAAGTGTATCCACCGGAAAAAAAAATAGGAAAATAGGCTTGAGCAAGGTCTTTTGAACTTTGCTTCTGTTTCCCTGCTTTAAAACAGGCTGAGCCACGAACCCCCTTCGAGCGGCACGTCCCTGCAATTCATTGGAAATGAGATTTTTCCGGCTGGTGCTTGGGAAGGGTTTTGTATTTACTAGAGGCGTAAGTACAGAACGCTGCATAAAGAGAGGATACCGCTGCTTGGAGGAGAGAAAAAAAAAAAAAAAAGTTAAACTCGCCTTTTCACTCCTCCTTTCAACACAAATTTGTCTTTGTGAGGTCCCACAGGGACGAGGTGGGGACGCCTTTCTGGCGTCCCGATCGCTCTCACAGACCCTGCGGCCCCGGGGAGCGGCCCCGGCGGGGGCTCGTGGGTCGGAGCGGGCAAAGGCTGCTGTCCCCTCAGGACAGGGGCTGCCGTGGAGGTTTGAGGGGCTCCACGGCCCGCGGGATCCTCGGCACACACCTCCTGCCCTCCCGGCTCCCCGAGCGGAGCCGCTGTGAGAGCGCTCCCTCAGCGCCGTGCCCACACCGGCCGCGGGGGGGCGGGACAAGCGGTGTCCACCAATGGAAAGCTGCGGTCCCTCATGTCTGACAGGCCTCGTCATCCAATAGAAGTCGCCACTTGATTAAGAGGGGTGACGGGGGTGGGGCTCGGCTGTCACCACCCATTGGGAGGGGTCAGGGGAGTGACCAGGGTAGGAGGCGGGGCTTAATGTAGCGGGGGCGTGGCTTAAGAGAGAGTATATAAGCGTGGCGCGGAGCGTTCTGCATCCTCAGGCGGCGCTGCTACGCCGCGGCGGTGTGTGTGTGTGTGGCGGGCTCTGTGCGCTCCAGCTGCCTCACGCCCTCTTTTTTATTGTGTGCGGGGTGCCCGGGGGGCCCGTCCCGCCTGGATCAGCGGCTCCCGGGCTGCTTCTCTTCCCTCGTCCCTCCCCTTGCGCCTCCGCAGACGGATTTGTACGCGCCCCTTGCCCGGTAAAAGGGGGGCGACCCCCGGCCCGCGCCCCTTCTCTCCCCGCTCCCGGCCGGCGACTTGCGGCGCTTCCTTCTGGATGCGTTCCCGCAGCCCCAGGCGGGAGGCGGCCAGGGGGAAGCGCTGCCTCCGAGGATTTACCGCCGCTTGGGACTCGGACCTGAGCCTTCCTCACGGGAACACCCGGCACCCCGGCTCCGCTGCCGCTCCGGGCCGCTGCCATGGACGAGAAGTACCTGCCCGAGCTGATGGCGGAGAAGGACTCGCTGGACCCGTCCTTCACGCACGCCCTGCGGCTGGTCAACCAAGGTGAGGGGCGGCGGGGCACGGCCGGGCGGAGCGGGGTCGCCTCGTCCCGAGCGGCGGTCGCCGAGGATGCTCAGCCGGGAGTTCACCCTTCCTTTGGCACCGCTTGGAGGGGTTGTTTGCGCTCGGGCTGCTGGTGATACGCTCAGTGAGGGTCTCACCCCTCCCTTGCACCGCTTCGTGGGGTTTGTTTGTGTTCAGGCTGTTGGTGTTCGCCGGCTCCCGGCGCCTTCCCCTCCCTCCGTCGGGCAGCGCATCGCTCCGAAGGCAGCGCACGCTGAATCCCTTCCCGCATTTCCCCTCTTCCGCGGGTGTTTTTTTTGCTACGATCGCTCACTGGTCGAGTTATAGCTTAGTCCGAGTTGAATGGTCGCATAGAACAGCTGGGTCTGCTGTGCTCTGCTCGGGCTGAGCGTCAAACCCAAAAAGGTTTTCCTGTTCTGCCTTGTTTCTGAACAATAAATAGCTTGTTGTTAATGTGTGTATGAGCGTTCTTAAAAATGAGCCTACAACCGATGTCCTTTCCTAGGAACTTTGGGCTATGTAGCTAAAATATTAAGAAACCAAAAATACCTTTTAGTAAATCTTTAAAAAAACCCAACAAAGCATGTTTTCTCTTCCAATTATATAACTTCAGATAGTAAATGATCCCCACCCCTTCTGCATCTGACATGTCAGATGTGCTTTAAAGTGCTAGCTCTTTGTTTCAGTGATGCTACACTGACAAGAGAAGTCATTCTGTGTGAGTTACAATATGAATTAATGTACACTTGGAGATACTGTGTAACTGGCAGACGACTTTCAGGTACAGCGCTGGGGAGACTCGATACAGCGCTTGGGATGTTCATGTGAAATAAGTTGTGAGCTCATCTTCTAATATAACTTAGTGACAGCCCAAATGATTTTGGCTTCATTTGCAGTGATTGCAAAGCTGTGCTGCTGTACTTTACAACCTATAACATGAAGAGGCTTTAAATCATTGTGGATTCTTTTAATGTCTCGTGGATTTTGGTGTGTGATAGTGCAAATACCTGTCTCTGAACCAGAAGGAAAGAGACTCAACTATTGTCTGAAACACTCTAGAGTTAGGGGTAGCTGTCACAGTTTCTGCTATGGAATGCATATGCCCTGTGAGTTGTACCTGCATGTCCTTGGGTTGTTCATATTTTGTGTATTTTTCCTAGCTTTGAATTTGTAAAAGTGTCACTGTTGATAGTGGGGGAAAAAAGAACTATGTTAATGAACAGATTTGTTATGTTTGGTGTAAAATTGATGCCTGTGAATTAGTGAAGTTCCTTTCCAGATAGCAAAGAGAATCCTTTTTGCGTATGTAAATTATTGTAGGGAGTTACAGAAGTGTGTGATTTGCAAATGGTGTTTAAGGAAGTATATCTGACTTTATGGCTGTTATCAAAGTGACTTTTTGGGTTTATGATACTTTTTGAGGTTCTCATTGAAATGAGAGTCCTCATTAGAGGACTGAAACTTTTACCTTTTATCATGGTGTCTGCATGTGTACATACAGCTCCATAAATAAAGCATATTATCAGTAGAAAAAGTGAATGTAAGCAGATGTGAATCCAACCTCTTGCAATCTAGTATGTCTCTTGATGTTCTTGTTTACTTTGAAAGTAAAGTCTTGCATTAAATCTAAAGTATTTAGATTTAAGGATGTTAGAGAGAGGTGAAAAAAAGATTAAGGAGGGTGACTAACTGATTAACTGCAGTTCAAAATGGAAATTTGTGTAAAGTCTGTGTAAAATAAATATATTTTAGTTGTAGATTCACCAAAGAACCAAATAAGATGAAATGACTGTATAATACAGGTGGGAAATATGGCTACAGGAGAGGGTGTTTTAAAAACTCATTCTGCCATAACACTAATTTTAACATGGATTGTTCATTCACAATTATAATAACTATGCACTTAAATGAATGAAAATTATATGAATGAAATATATATGTAATAGTTTTTTGCTTTGAATGATAGTTCAATGTCAAGGCAAATGAAATGGCTTGTCCAGTTTTTTAAACTGGGTTAGTTTAGCTTTTAGTTTTTGAGTGAAGCAGGTTTCCAAGTTTGACTTCTTTTGGGTATCTTTGTGAATGTCTTAGCAAAGGTTTTAAGTGCTTTTTTAAATAGCCAGCTTAATTATGTAATAGCATTTTGATGTCTTAATACTATTAAATTTACTGTCTGTATTTACCTAACCCAAAATACTGTACATCAGCCAGGTTTCTTCAGAAAGATAAGATTGATTTGTAAGAATTGCATGGTTGAATTAGGAAATCTGTCTGAGATGCTGAAGGAATTAAGGTACTGCTTTGATAAGAGCTGCATTGCTAAAAATTTCTAATCATGTTGAAATTTCATTTCTAGGGAAGAGTCCTGTGTCTGGACTCCTGAAATCTGATAATTATAGTTTTCAAATGGAAGTGGATGCATTTGTGTATTATGCTTATAAATATAAATTATTATTTGGATACACACAAATTACATCATTTTAAATGATACAGGTAAAAAGTGGAGCTTGAGTTTCTTCAAGCTTTGGGGTAACATTTCAGTTGAAGAATGAAGTGGAGATAACTCAGATGCTGTAAGAACACTTTTGTAGATAGTATTCTTAATCTGTCTTCCTGAATTAACATATGACAGCAATTTCTCTGCCTTAAAACTTTGGTTTCAGCATTTTGAAAACACTAAAATTAAATATCAGTACCCTTCAATGTTCCTGCATAGTGCATAGAAGTGCTAATTTTTCTTGCCTTGTCTCTTTGGGAGACCTATTGCTTAAATTTTGCTTTAAACAGTCACAAACATTTGGCTGCTGTTTAAATTTTGGAACAGGAGGAATCTTTGTCATGAGACTAGACTACATCCCTTGCTCTAATTAAGAAGATTTATTTGTACACTTGAACATTAAGCCATCCCTAAAAGGGGATTTTTTTTTTGCCTGTAAACCATTAAACATGTTATAGGTTGGAAGTGGACTTATTTTGCATGTGTAGTAAAGTGACCATGCTAATAGGATTAATTTGCAGCTGGTACCAGACAATAGGAACTGGTACATTATGTCCAGTTATTAGCTTATAATTTCTGTAATTGAAGAACCTTGGGGACGATGAGGTTCTATGAAGAAGCAAGAGCTTAGTACATTTGTATTTGTATTTCTGCTATTTGTAGCTTTCAGGTGCTCATTTTTATGGAAAACCTGAAAAATATTTTTGTTTGTGAAACTGATGCTAGTTCTGAAACCAGGGCTTATTCTGAAGGCTAACTTTGCACTTGAGGTTGTATGTAAACATTGGTAAATGTGCAAGTGTAATGTTGGTTGTCATAATTTTGTTCATGAGTAATGCTCTAAAAATATTGAAAGATCTGTAAGAGACAAGTTACTTTATCTTTTTTCACATCTATGTATAGTATCGATTTATGACAAGTTTTTTTGTGAATGTTAGATGGAGTTTGTGAAACTGCAGATGGAAGAAGCTAACTGTAAATAAAATGTGATACCAGACACATTTTGTAACAGGGGAGACGTTGAGATGAGTGCCTGGCAGTTGTTTGATTTTTGTAAAATTAAATGTGTAGGCGAGGAGAGCCCTGTCATCAAAGCTAGGGCTGCTGAAATCCTTGTCAGAAGATAATGAGTCCTGGTGCCATTGCTGAGACAACTCTTCCCTGTAGACTGGACCTGTGGATTTCTTCCTTGCAAGTTTATTTTAGCTGCTCTGAGATTTGAGGTAATGTCTTAAGTTGGCAAGGCTTCCTCTAAGCTGTCAGTGAGATGATGCACAGGAACACCAAGCTTTCTTATCAGTAGATGGCTGTAGGTGCTAGCTGTGTGGTCAATGGCTTCCCTGAGCCACATGTCTAGGAGTGATCAGACAGGACTTGTGTCTTCTGTCAGGTTTTTAGCAGGCGTTCAATAACCAAACAGAGCAGTACCTCTCTAAATATCAGGGAGAATGGGATGAGAGGAAGTGTACTCACTTCTGCTTTGAGGAGGGTATTAGTGGTCTGTTTTTTTATCAGTTAAGGGATGGCTTTGTAAAAATGGTTGAAGTAGGAGCTTAATAAATTAAGATTCCATATATGTTACTGATTTTTGTTGTGGTTTAACTCCAGATGGTAACTAGTACTGTCCCCTGATGGGATGTGGGGAGAATCGAAAAAAGGTAAAATATGTGGGTTTAATAATTGAAATAAAGTAAAATATAATAACTGCAATAAAAAGGGAAAAGAGGAATAAAACCCAAGAGAAATAAGTGATGCACAGTACAGTTGCTCCCCACCTGTTGACTGATGCCCAGCCTGTCTCTGAGCAGTGATCAGTGGCTTACAGGCAAATCCCTCCAGTTTAAATGCTGGACATAATGTTTGATGGTGTGATATATCTCTTTGGCCAGTTTGGGTCACCTGTCCTGGCTGGTTGCACCATCAAACCAGTGAATGCTAACTTGTGTTCTACTTCTGTTTCTTAAAGCAGCATGAAAAGTAAGTCTTGGAGGGGAGAAGGGGTATTTCAGAGTCCGTCCCTCATCTCACCCATCTGTGTTTATTAACACTTCAGAAGTTCATGTTTTTGTCATGGTTGCTCTTTGCTTTTACTGCAGTGTAACTGTATGTTGACAGCTGTAGGACTTATTAAAAATTAGATTTCAATCTTGGTCTCCTAAGAGGCTGGGGAAGTGATTTATCAGATATTCCAGTCATGTTAACAGGGCTTCTGTGAAATGCAGCTGAAGATAATCATACTTTCTTCAGCCCTGGGCTCATCTGCTCTGGAGCATGACTGAGCCTGCAGCCGCTCACCGGCGAACACAGTTAGTCTGAAGCTGACTTCTAATTCACTTGCACACTCACTTTGGCAGTCAATGAGAGAGATCAAATTTAAAGGTTTCAAATGCAGACTGACATGGTTTGTCACTTTCAATCCTTTTTGACACGAGCCATGCAAATTAAAACTGTAACCTTCTGAGTACTTATTTACTGGAGGAATCAGAAAGAAGGTCACAACACTGAGTGGCTGCTCTTCTAGCCTGTGGCTTGTTGGACTTCACTTGCATGTACTTAAAAATTTATGTATGTGACCTTTCTACCCTCTGAGTTTTTTCCCCCTTTCTGACCTCAGGTATAATCAAGAAACAAAATAATTTAGGATGCACTTTGATTTGAAAGAATCAGGTATGAAAGGTCAGAGTTGAGTAGCCTCTGTTAAGTATTCAGTGTAGTACTGCATGACTTTTTAATTACTATTTAGTAGGTTGAGTAAAAAGCATGTTTAAATGGATTAACTGGTAACTGACACACCTAATATTTTATGGTGAATTAACTGACTGTTCTTAGCTGAGCTCTGCAGGAATTTTTCAGGCTTAATGTTTACATTATTAATGCTGTTTTTCAAATAGAAAATTATGAAGGACAGGACTTTTATACTGGGCAAGAGGACTATCTTGGTTAAGGTTGTCTAGCCCTGAATCCTGGGAAGGCAAGTCTCACCCATGCAATGGGGGCTGTTTGGTAGGGGTTGTAGTAGTTTGGGAATTACTTTAGAGCCACGTATTTCTAGCTGAGTGTGGTTTTTCAAGTATAACACCAGCTAGAAAATTAATATCTTTATGGCCTTAAGCTAAGGCCACAAGGGCATATGGACTCAGGAATTTCATTTTCTTGTGACATTCTAGGTATAGAAGTCTGTATGTCTTAATCTTTGAGGAAATCATGGAAAAGATACAAGGCTTTGCAAGCTTGAGAAGGCCTGTAGACCTCTTGCTAAGCTGATTGGTGTGTGAAAGTGATCTTTGGCTTGTGTGCCTGGCTGCCTTCAGAGGTAAATAATAGCTGTTATGTTAAATAAGATGTTATGAGGCCCTTTAAAGTGGTGGTGAAATGTCTGTCAAAAAAAGTACACATGAAATAACAGTGCTTTAGCAATGGATGATTAACTCAATCCAAATATGAAGAGTGGTGGAGTTTGCTTGTCTTGACATCTTTGATTCCGAGTGAGGTGCATTTGTGGACATTTGATCTCAAGTAGATTGTGGAGCACTTTGAACTATCAGTGACTTGGTCTGCACGGTAGATGTAGGCTGGCTGTTCATGACAAGGAGTAAATTAAAGAGAAGCAACTGGAGAGGTGGTATGAAGGAATGTTGTTAAGCTGAGTGATGTATTTTTGTGTCTCTGCAGCTGAGCAATGCATGTTTTATTCTTTGTGTGTGTATTTTATCTTAAAATATTCATTTGCATGAACTCAACTTTGTCATATTTATCACTTATTGTTCTTTTGTGTTGTGGTGTTGTTTTTCATCATTCTACCTCATTGTCAACATAAAATTAATAAGAAACTAGGAAGCTAAGTGGATTTCCTTCCTTCCTACTCTCCATCTCCAGTTGCTACACTCTGGCTGCCTTTCATTTCTTATTTTGATGTGTTTATCAAACTTTTGGCTTCAGGTAGAAGCTCAACAGCAACAAAGTTGCAAGGCAGAAAACAAATGTCAGTTTAATTCTTGTAGATGGTAAATCTTCTGCTTTTTTTGGCTTATATAGGTTTTCTTTTATGAGTCTTTATTTTCAAGGAAGAATTTTTTGACAAAGTAATTGGAAACCTAAAAGATTAGAAATCATTTCAGTAAATTGTACTTGATCCAAAAGAAAATTTGTTTTAACAACTGCTGCTGTGCTGATCTTAGTATAATATGACAGTGAAAACCTGAATTTGCAAGTTCTTTGAGGTTTTACTGTTTTCTTCAACTTTATTAATCCCTCTGGATTGTTCAAAAGGAATAGGCAGAGGAGGATGCCTTTTTATTGACAAGAGAAAGAATACAGGATAAAGTCTTGACTACCCTGTGTAGTTTTGTACATCACAATATACAAAAGATATAAAGCTATCAGAGGGTGTCCAAAGGAGGACTAAAAATCTGGTGAGGGCCCTTGAGGGGAAGCTGTATGAGTATTGGCTGACTGACCCTTGGTCTGTTCAGCCTGGAGAAGAGGAAACTGAGGGGAGACCTCATGGCAGTTACAACTTCCTCATGAAGGGAAGAGGAGGGGCAGGCACTGATCTCTCCTCTGTGTTGACTAGTGACAGGACCCAAGGGAATGGCCTGAAGTTGTGTCAGGAGAGATTTAGGTTGGATATTAGAAAAAGGTTCTTCACATAGAGGGTGCTTGGGCACTGGAACAGGCTCCCCAGGGCAGTGGCCACAGCGCCAAGCCTGACAATTCAAGAAGCATTTGGATGATATTCTCAGGCACATGGTGTGACTCTTGGGATGGTCTTGTGCAGGACAAGGAGTTGGACTCAATGATCCTCCTGGTCCTTTCCCACTGGGGATTATGCTATGATTCTATAAGTCAGAATTGCTTCTGCTCTGACGGTACTGCTGCATTTCCTGAATGTTTGAAAAGGAAATGTGTCTGCAGCTTGTTACTGTCTCAGATCATTCAGGGAAGCATCTGGGAAGCAGATGTGTTTGAAAGTAAAAAGTTTTAGATTTTTTCAGCCATTTTTTCCTACTGTTTTGAGATAACAATGTTTTTAAAAGATATAGAAATGGATGAACTGCTTTTAATGGTGTCATTCCTGTGATGTGTCTCCTTTTCTGGTTGCTGATGATGGACGAAGGCTTTTGTTACTGGTTCCTTTTGATCTGTGTCCTAATTAACTAGAAGTGATCAAGTACCAGTCCTTATGTAGCTCTGGTCAGCAGCCCAGTTTCTACTACCTGAGATCAGATCCACAGTATGAGGTTTAAGGAGCTTTCTGTTGCCTTTTTTCTGTTACCAAGTAGAAATTATGGGCTGCCCTGTATTCAGACTTCAGTGATACAGCTCCATTGGGTAAACCAGTGAAGGAAAATAATCACCCTTTTCTCTTCCACCCACCTCCAAACTAATGCTAAATGATAAATTTCACTTTTGTGAAAGTAGGAGCCACTAAAGTCCGTCATGTCTGTTTGGTTCTTTGGCTTATGCTTAACCATAGCCCGTAGTCCTTACTGAGATTGAAGGAAAACAGATTTGTCTCTGCTAGAGTTTCCTTCACAGAGTTGGAGTACAATGTTCTTGATCCATTTGCTGAGTAATGGAAGTTCAGAAACCATGTTTTACTTAGTGTCCGACTGCTTCATGACCACTTCCCGCCTGCTTTTTTAGGATCAAGAAGTGTTAGTTTTGAGGAAACTTGGTCACAGATGAGTTTTCTGGTTTCCTTAAAGGGATTCCCCGAAACCTTTGTGGTGGTTGAAGGTGCTTCTTAAAGCAAAACAGCTTGCACTTAATGATTCGATTCAGTTTCTCCATTTAAAGCCTTGTGCCTGGAGGAGCTAAGCTGCTTCACTTTGTGCTTCGCAGCAGATAGGCTGCAGCGATACCTTTAGCTCTAGTTAACACTTGCTGTTTGTGTTGAGTTATCCTGGTAATATCCTAGGCTGGTCTGCAAAGTGAAATGCAGCACCTTAATACTGAATCTTAAAGACTGCAAAAGACTATTGTGATTCAGTTTGTCTTGTGTAACAGAAATTGTCTTAAACATTCTTTTCACTTATCATATACTTTTGACCTTATTATTACACCATGTGTCCATTATCTGGAAAAAATGATTAGGTTTTTATTGGCCTACTGTATGAAAGTGTACAACAGAAGATGTTTCATGTTTGTCAGGTTTACTGTATCTGTTCTTAGTCTTTTTCTTTGTGCACCTGTGTTTCCACAGAAGCCTGTTAGTATGTGAAACAAATGTTGGGAATAAGCGTAGTCCATTAAAGTGAGGAATGTGCTGGTTTTGGCTGGGCTGGAGTTAATTTTCTTCTCAGTAGCAGGTATTGGACTAATTTTTGGATTTGTGATGAAAATAGGGTTGTTAACACCAGGATGTTTTCATTACTGCTGTGCAGTGCTTATGCAGTGCCAGGTCTTTTCTGTTCCTCATGCCCTGCCCCTCCACAGTGAGGCTGCTGGGGGTGCACAAGGAGTTTGGGAGGGGACGCAGTCAGGACAGCTGATGATGACTGACCCAAGGGATATTCCAGACCATATGATGTCATGCTTATCATACAAAGCTGTGAGAGGAAAGGAAGAGACAAAATTGTGTTTTCTTCGCAAGTCATTGTTACATGTGATGGAGCCTGGCTTTCCTGGGAATGGCTGAACAGCTGCCTGCCCATGGGAAGTGGTGAATGAATTCCTTGTATTGCATTGCTTGTGTGCATGGCTTTTGCTTTACCTATTAAACTGTCTTCATCTCAATGCACGAGTTTTCTCACTTTTCCCCTTCCAATTCTCTCCTCACCCTCCTGTGGGGAAGTGAGCACCTCTGCGGGGCTCAGCCGACAGCTGGGGTTAATCCATGATAGGGAGTTAATGACCTCCGAAGTTGGGGGGGGGGGGGGGGGGGGGGGGGGGGGGGGGGGGGGGGGGGGGGGGGGGGGG
>JAWWEV010000083.1:145112972-145154680 GCA_035583235.1 Hafferia zeledoni
TCCCCCCCCCCCCCCCCCCCCCGCCTTATTTCTTCTGTGTATTTGTGAATCTCAGGCTATGATGAACTGTTAACATGGGCACACTTTGAAAGGAGCAGAAGCCTTCCATGGTGGGTTTTCCAATAGGATACCAATACAGCATTTTATACGTAGTGATGCAGAAATCCTGGCAATGTAGCTTACGCAGGAAGGTCTTTGGATGCTTCTCTGCAAGGAAGCTCTCTATTATTAGTAGGGCATTAGGTGTCAGAGAAGGCATTTTTCAAGTTTCATTTTGCAGAGAACTGTTTCTAGAGGGCTTTGAGAAGTCTTTCGTGTTCCTTCGGGAGCGGTGCCACCCGCAGCACCGCGCGGTGCCAGGAGGGGGCGGCAGCGGCCCGGCCCTGCGGGGCTCCGGGACCGGGTGGGAGCCCCTGTGGAGAGCCGGGATCGGGCTCCGGGAGCGGGTGGGAGCCCCTGTGGAGAGCCGGGAGCGGGTATGAGCCCCTGTGGAGAGCCGGGAGCGGGTATGAGCCCCTGTGGAGAGCCGGGATCGGGGCGGTGGGGGCTGCACTTGGGTGCTGGGTGCCACTGGTGTCTGTCAGAGCTGCTCTCCCAGCCAGATGTGTTCTGTCCGTTCTGCATCCCAAAGCCCAGGTGTGTCCCTGTCCTGGTTTAAGCCCAGCAGGCAACTCAGGCGCTTGCCAGTTTCCCTGCGCTGGGACCCGGAGGATAATCGGAAGTGTAAAAGCTGGAAAACTTTGGGTTAAGATAGGGCGACTTGATAAGCAAGGCAAAAGCTGCGTGCAGAAGCAAAGGAAAACAAGGGATCTATTCATTGCTTCCCATGTGCAGGCTGGTGTTCAGCCATCTCCAGGCAAGCTGGACTCCATCATGCCTAATGGCTTGGGAAGACAAATGCTGGCACTTTGTACATCCTCCCCATCCTTCTTCTCCCCACTTTATATATCAAGGATAACAGTGTATCATACAGGGGGATGGTTTTAAACTAAAAGGGGAGAGCTTTAGATTAGATATTAGGAAGAAATTCTTCACTGTGAGAGTGGTGAGGCATTGGCACAGGTTGCCCAGAGAGGTTGGTTGCCCCATCCCTGGAAGTCTTCAAGAGTCAGGTTGGATAATAGTTCCAAGAACATGGTCTAGTGGATGGTGTCCCTGCCCACTTCACGTGGTTGTAACTAGATGATCTTTAACATCCCTTTCAACCCAAATGCTTCTATGAGTCTGTGGATTGCTATTGAAATAGCCTTAGTCTGTAGTGTTTTCTTCATGTATATTTGAGACAAGGTGGACTGTTGTCAGCCCTCTTTGGCAAGTGTTAAATGAAGTTTTAAAAGAAACTTTCCTAGATTTTTAATCTTCAAGCTCTTAGAATATCACTTCATATTATCAGCTGATTAAATGGAGAGTGCAGGGGAATTACCATAATGTTATCTATAAATGATTTGTTTATAGATGCACTTATACAATTTGCAGACCTGAAATAATAGGCCTTGTTTGGAACACTAAGTAATAGTTCACATAGTTCAGTATAAGGTTAATTAAAAATGCTGATGTATATTTCATTACCACATCAGTGGCAAGTAGCTGGCTGTGGGATCAGTTCTGTGAAGAATTCTAGGCAAATTATCCTTCAGATTAATGCCTGACAGTGGGAAATGGACGTGATTTGCTTTCTTAACCAGTAGATCACAGCTTCTTTAGGCTGAAGTGGTACACTGAGCACTGTGCTAACATAATGTGTTTTCTGCCTCTGAGTGGGTTGTAGGTCCTGAGTGCACTAATCCCTTATCTATGCCCATGTGTTCAAAGCAACAACCAAAGCTTCCAATGACTGGTTGCATAGGCTGGAAGACTGCCTGCTGTGATGGCTTACAAGTTGATGCTGAGTAGTTACTCTAGGCACTAACTAAAGTGCTGGGGCTGCTGGATAGCCTCCTGCTTGGTCTTTCTGCTGGGGAAAACAGTGAAATGGATAGGAAAAACTGAACCAAAAGTACTCTTCTTTCCTACTTGGATTAAGTATAATGTAAAGCTATAGTTTTAATTCTGTACAGTCCTTTCAGAATCTTTTATTAACTTAATATTATTCCCCTGGAGTAATACCTGGCTAGAACTCAAACTTGTAGTTTCCATTTGAATAATCTTTTCAGTAGCAACTATTTATTATTTCTAAATCTGTGTGAGTGATGCTAATCATGTAGGTATGTCTTTTCACCATTTGTATGAGGTTTTTGGGCACTTCATTTGGATTGTTTTGTTGATGTTGTCAAAGCTGAGATTTTAAGCCTTTCTGCAGAGTTATCTGAAAAGGGCTGAGTGGAGGGAATGCAGAAAGCAAACATAGTCCTTTTATTCATGCTTGGTACCTTAAACATGGCTGTGCATACTGTCAGTAATGGGTGCCAAGCTGTGCTGTAATAAAACAAATGTTAGCATTTTTTTTCTTTCATTGTATTGATGACTGATTAGCTGTTTGAGCTGTATCAATTATAGTCAATCAGCTTTTGCTAATAACCTCTTTTCCCTTTTCACCCTACAGTATTCAATCCTCAAGATAGCCATCCTGACATGGGAGACAGTTTTACATGTACCTAATTGAAATCCCAAGACAATAGTGAATGTAATTTCAAGCTAAACCACAAAATGAAGAAATAAGAGCAGATGGCCCCTTAAGGAATAAAAAAAAAAGAAAAAAAAAAAGAGAGAGAGAATAGATGCTCCTGGCCAGCTACATAGAAGCTACATGCTTCTTGCCAAGAGGTACTGTCAATAGATTGTTATTATGCAATGGTAAAGTACAAGCTGTATGAATTTAGTGAAAAAGCTTTTCCTCATTCCCAGCCCTTTCTGATAATTCAGTGTTATGTTCATGTTTTTAAGATGATAGTTATAGAAAAATAAAATAGTAACTTGTTAGGTTAAATTTGTGTTGCTTTAGAAAGGGATACTGTAAAAAGAGCAATCCTGGGAATGTAGTTCTATTTATGATCAACAAAGATTATAAATACATTTCTGGTATTTTCTGACCCTGTGACACACTGATGATTGAGTCTAAACCCATATACCAAATTTGGAAGAGGTATTTGTACCTGTGTTTATCCTGATGCCATGAGAAATAGCTTATCTTCCCTGTGATTGATTGTTCTTTTCGGATATTTTAGTGGACAGTCAATTCAGTTAAGCATTTTTATTTCTTTGGTGTATGCAAACCAGCACATTGTAGCCTTTTAGGTGGTTATTCTGTATGCAACTGGATATGTCATGCACACCCTTGCTCTAAAATCAATGAATTGAGAAGGGGAAGCGAGATATGAAATTTAGTAACACATGACCCATTCTTTAAGAAGACTTCATGGATCCACAAGTATCCATTGTGACTGTTTGGGTTTCTTGTTTTTGCACTTTTTGGTTTGTTTCTCTCTAATAGCAAGGAGTGATAGAACAATCTACCCCATTAAGTGATTATTGTTCAGCTGTCCTTCATTCTTTGGTCACCGAGGCTCTGAATTTCTTAAGCAGCTGTATTTTTTTAAAATGTATCCCCTTTGTCCTCTGCCACAACTAGAAGGTAACTTCATTCTATACTTCAGGAAAATGGAGCTTCAAAATTTTCTTATCCATATAGAAGCAATTTGAGCATCACTGAACCAAGAAGTAATGGCACCTCAGGTACTTGAGGTTGGCACTTTTCCTACTGTTTCTTGGCAGACAGAAGTGATGAAGGAGCAGAAAGAAACCTGAATATATGGAGCTATGAAGGCAGTTGGGGAACAGGCAGGGCAGGTGTCTGCTTGGTAGCAGTTTCTGAAGCTTCCCAGTGCAACTGTTTCAGTTTAGGTTTTGCTGTCTCACCTTAAATGTAGCCGAATTTCTCAGGCTATGAATTGTTCCATTGCACTTGCAGGTGTCAGCTGCCTTGTGCATATGACACTCTGTAATAGTTGATTTTTCTGTGCATAATCTGTAGAAATGTATTGAAATCTGCTATTTAAACTGTTTAGTTTAGGAATTACTCTCCTAATAAAGTTCATAATACACCTCTTCGCTCATCACAGGGAAAAACGTGTTTGGTGAAAGTTGGGATTTTGTAATTAGCTGCATTAAAATTAAACCAGTAACATGTCTGCAGTTAACTCATCATATAACTGTGTGACATTATGTGGTTGCAATAAAACTCAGGCATCACATTTCCACTTCTATATAAGCACTTGATTTTAAACTATCTTGAAAACAAATTAGTAAGAAAATGAACTTTCAATATCTTGACTGCTGAGTATTTGCACGGAACTTACAGGTATCCTGCTTCTTACATCTATACATCTTAATCATGTCTGTTGGAAAGAAACTTGACCTTGGGCTTTTAAAAATGCTTTTTGCCAAAGAAATGTGCTTTTTTTGCTTTTTTGTAAACAAATTACTAACTTGAAATATAACTTAGAAGGAACTGCTTAGTTTTATTTAAGGTAAACATGAAGATATTTTCTTTAGAGGGATTTTAGTTAAGACCTGTTTCCTTTGGCAAGTTAAACCATTCCACAAACACTACTTAAGCTGTAGTATATTTTAACTTTATAATGTGTGTTTCAGCCAGAGCTTAGTGGCAGCACTTAGTATTTACTTCAGATACTTATGCAGATATTAAACATGGTCTGTTTATTTTTTTTCTTAAGTTGAGTAATGTTCTATTAGGTGAATGCTAGAAATACTAGTTTAAGAAAATGCTTTCCTCAGTGAAGGTGCTACATGGGCTAGCACATGGCCCTGCAGAGACCAGGCTTAGTGTAGCTGTGGCTGCTTTCCTGCAAAAAGTTGTCTGTTGAAAGATGTTTGTTCCTCCCCTTATGAGTTGCTGCTGGAATGAGTCCATAAACTGGACTTGCAAAGTTTACAGCACTTTGAGGGGAGTGTAATCTTTTAAAATTCCATTAAGTGATTCAACTAATTTTATGAGAATACGCTTAATAGACTAATAATTGGGAAAAAATTGAATGTGGTATCAATATGCTTAATTCTGTGTAATATGTATCTTGATACACAGAAAATATATTTGCATTCACCTGCTACTGAGCATGTGGAAGGGATAGTAATTAATGTTATCCCTCTGCTAGTTAAAAATTAATTGGCTGCTAAGCTTTTAACATCCAATTTATGCTAAGGCTCATACATAAAATTTCCACTCAAATTTCTTTAAGCTGCACTTTCCCATAGGACAGTAGATGTGCAAGCTGCCTTTTATATGTTTTTCCTGCCAAGTTGTGTTACTGCAGCCAAGGACCGTAACGGATGACAAATAATAAAAGTACAGCCTACAAAAATTTTGTAAAAAGTAGGGATTTATCTCTTTTATGTGCTGGCAGTGGGATAAATAGCCTTCTGAAGGAATCATAAAATGGGGTTTGGGTTGCAAGGAACCTTAGAGGTCATCTAGTTCCAACCCTTCTGCCATGCGCAGGGCCACAGTTCACCCGACTTGTTCAAAGCCCCATCCAACCTGGCTTTGAGATTAGAGGATTAGTGATGTGTTAATGTAATCTAGGATGGTGATGCCTAAAGATTTAGTGTATTTTGTTGGTTTTTAGAACTTTCAGGATTATGTAAGTTTTATGGGTTGCTCACCTATTAGAAATCATTGGGCACTTTTGTACAGCATTTCTCACACTTTCTCATGCCCTGACAAGGCCATAGTGTTTGTGAAGAACCACCTGCAGATAGCTTGAAGACAAAACACAAGAAGAAGGCCTAGAGGTCCTGGAACTTCTCCAAGGGGCAGTACTGAAGATCTCTCTGGGTGGGGCACCAAGGTAAATGAAAACCATGGTTGGTCATAGATAGCTCATATGTTAATTGCTGGAAGGTTATAAAAACTGTAACATCTCTGGTCACAGGGTGTGCAGACCTCTGCTGTACACCTAGAAACTTCTAATAAGGGTATACGATCTTTCTCCACTAATGTTGTATCAAGTATCTATTTTGCAGGAAACTTTAGGCAACCATGGTGTGTTGAAATTAGTCCCCTTTATTTACATGTGTTAACTAACTTCCATAGGTTTACTTCATATATCTGTGGATCAGAATACACAATTGCTTTCAGATATTTGGGTTGTTACCTTTCCCATAAGTATTCTCTGAAAGCGTTTTTCAAATTCTTGAGTGTTTTTTTTATGGTTGTTTTACAGATTAATGTACAACCCATCCATTTTATGTCCCATGTGGTTGATTTCTTTCTATACAAGTTTATCTTTGCACAGCTTACTTACATATCAATAGTTTGTGCTTTAGTAAACAAAGTTTCAGATACTGTGTCTCAGGAATCTGAGCAATTAACATCAGAGGACCAGGAAACTTTTTTTAGAATCAACAAGCTGAGAAAATTATAAACAGTAAGTTGAATCAACAGATAACTCCAGCATGTACTGTTTTCAGTGGTTAATCTTTCACTGGCTCCAAAGCAGTGGTTACATTCACTTTCCTGGTTTACTTGATAAGTGCAATGTCACAAAATATGTAGCTGTTTTCATCAGTTCTGTAGTAAGATTGAGGTTATGCTTGTTGGTAATGGTTAAGCTGGATCAGTGGTTATGGGTTTCTATTCCTAACGGTGTCTGTTTACACTGAGCTTTATACTGAATTCAGTATAAGAATTTAGAAACATTATAGGTACTTGTGCTAAGCTCATCTCTGTTGCTTTCCCTAACTCTGTGTGAAATATGAATAATGACAAATGTCTATTGCACAGAAAATGTATTTTAGACAATTATGTTCTGGGAAGCAGTGGGAAGAGCTATGTAACTTTGGAATAATGTGCATTTTCCACCCTGCAGAGTACAGGAATGGTGGGACTATGGACAGGGAAGGCAATGGACTGCTGTACCCTGGGTATGTCCATATAAATTTCTCTTGACTGTTTGTGCATATATAATCCTGCAATACATTAATAACATTAATTTCTAGCATGCTTTCAGGTAACAAATCATGGCTTTCTGGGCTACAGTATTTTATGAGAAATAAATCTTGGGGGGAGGGAACAGAATTTTCTAGAACTAGTATTTTTTTCAAAGTACTGAAGATGGAACAAAACTTTCCTTCAAACAATCATTTTGAAACTCTTCAGTAAAACAGCAGAAATCAAACAAGCAGCTTGCTTAAACTTGCATGAGTGCTGGGTAGAGAGGAAGGATCACCACTTCCAAAGTGCTGGTAGTGTTGTTCTGGTGTCAGCCTAGGTGCTGGTGGCCTTTGCAAGTGCACCTTCCTGGCTGGTGTTCAGCTTGTTTGAACAAGTCCTCTTCTGCAAAACTGCTTTCTGGCTGTTTGGTTTCCAGACTGCTCTTATACATGGGGTTAATCCTTCACAAGTACAGGACTTTGACTTCCCTTTGGGCTGCCAGCTCTTCAAGGTACTTCTGAGTGTCATTATAATGTTCTGATATTTTAACCAGTCCAGTTTTCTGTTATCTGTAAACTTGATGAAACTGTACTCTGTGCTGTCAGCCAGACCATTGGTGAAGATATTAAACAGCATTGACCCACTATTGTCCAGGCTTCCTCTGGGCTGGTGGTCATGCCTTTAACACAACACTTTGAGCCAGGCAGGTCAGTTTCTGGTCCATGTCTTTAGCCTGTACCTCATCAGTTCTTGTGAGGATGGTGTGGGAGACAGTATAGAAGCCCTACTACAGCTGGGGTGGATGAATCAGCTGTTTTTGTCTCATCTGTGGGGTGCTCATGTTGTTGATTGCTGTTTGGTTAGGGGCGACTTTGCTGTCACAAATTGATGGGAACTACTGACACTCACCTTGTGCCACTGTGTTTAGAAGTGATTTTCCAGGGCTGTTTACTGCATCACCTTTCAAGGGATCCAAGGTGAGTTTTAACATCCTGTTGTGTCCCATTTCCTCCTCCCTGCTCTTGAAAATGGGACTGATATTTGCTTTGCTTCAGTCATCAGTGATGTTCCCTGATATCCACAATCTTATAAAAAGAGTGGCCTGCTGATGACATCAGCCAGCTCCCTCAGCATTTGTGAATGTTTCCTGAAATTTCTGGTTTAGTGTTGATTTCAAGTAAACTGTGACTTACAGAAGGTGAGTTCTGTTTTACTGCGATTTATCAGTGGAGTGTGACACATTACTGAGCTAAGGATTGCCAGTGTGAGCTGTACCCTTGCCTTCTGTCAGCTGGGATGGAGGGTGCTGGCAAGCTCTAGTTGCTCAAAATGATTTTTAGGGAAGTGGGGGAAGACAACACTACTATATCTTGCTGATGGCTACATAAATCTTGCATAATGCTGGATAAACATCTGTACACTTATTTGTATAACTATCAATTATACAAAATACAGTGATGGAAAAATCCCTGGTGAGGATGTGTTTTGATAGCATAGCTGTCTTCCAGTATTAAATGTGGTTTGTTTGAATCTGTCATCGGGTTTTTAGACTACATTGCCTTTGCCAGTGCCCTAGAGCTTTAAGTTTGGTCTTTAATAGTTCTCGTCTGTCTGTTTTAAAGTTCACTAGCTGGATGTGCTATGGCTACTGTTTCAACTTGGCAATAGTTTAAAATGTGGTATTTGCATGTTAAGAACTGCAGGTTGATCCATTTCTCAAGTGAGATCTGACATAGGTTTTTTCTTGTGAAAGTTGTCAAAGGAAGTCAAAGTTTGAGCAGTGCAATGCACATAATAAGGAACAAAGATTATAGACCCTTCTTGATGACTCACCAAAATGACAAGTTAAATCCCATGTAAGGGCTACTTGGCTGTGTTCATACATATAAATGAAAAAGATGGAACAGTTGCTTTTTAAGGGCTCTTGATACAAAATATTCCCTTCATTTTGCCTAAGCCCTGTACCACAAGTAGTATAAGATGCTCTATATGTTGGATTCCCTTCCGAAATAAGTCATGGCTTGGCATTTAAATCTGTATTGAAAGTAGCTTTATATCTACACTGCCAATTTCCTGTTTGCTCATGCTGCTTTTTGAGGGAACTAGTTTAGGCTCATGCTTAAAAATCCATAAGAAATTTCTTATAAACAGAATGATCACTTAACACTAACTCCATTTTGTTCCTACCACACCATATATATAGTTCAGAGGGCTTTCAGAGCTTTTCCTTTGGGGTTTTGTGTGCTACTACATAGAATAATTTATAATCACTGAGATTGCAACAGATCTCAAAGGGTTAACTCAGCACCACCATGTCCATCACTAAACCATGTCCCTAAGTGACACATCCATATACCTTTTGAACACTTCAGGAATTCCATAATTTCCCTGGGCAGCCCATTCCAATGCCTGGCCACCCTTTGAGTCAAGAAATTTTTCCTAATTAGTATCCCGTCTACATCTTCCCTGGCACAACTTGAGGCCATTTCCTCTTGTCACATGTTACCTGCAAGAAGGGTTGACCCCCCTCTGGCTGCACCCTCCATTTTTGTGCTGTGATGTGGAAATGTAAAAATGTCCTTGCAAAAGGGAATGGTACTTGTACAGAGGCTTGTGCAGTAGATATGGTAACAAGAGAGGGTCCTTTTTAAGGCACTTCCTATTCACAGAATAGATCATAAGGTGCCAGCAGTTCTAAGAAGCCTCTGAAGGTCCAGAGTCCTGCTCCAAGCAGGACAAAAGCCAATATTTCTGCCAATAATCAGGCAGTAAGATTAGGTGTTCCTGAGACAGGGAGGAACATGGCAGTCAAGTTTGAAGGGCTTGGGTGTAGTACATTGAGTACTTTGTTTCCACCTTTATGTTTAAGTTAACTTTGGATTTTTGTATTTTCTTTTTAAGTTACAGAATAAATGAGTTTTATGGTGGGGTGTTTTTTTTGTTTATTTGTTTGTTTGGTTTTGGTTTTTATTTGTTTGGTTTTTGTTTTGTTTTGATTTAGGTTTTTTTGTAGTTAGTGGATTCCTGACCTTGCTAATTTAAAACCATTCATATTTAAAGAAAGCTGTAAGCAGAAGGTAAATCATACAGGTGATTTTAGCATTTTGTTATAAGTTCAGAATGAGAAATAATTTTCAGTGGAGTGTGGTGTGTATATGAGACTGATGCCTATGTCTCATGTTGTTTTCTTCCTGAGCAAGACTGATTAGACGTCTATTAATATCTTATATATGATTTTGACATTTTCTACTGTGGTACTTTCTGCCTTATTGCTAAAATTAATCAGTCTAAACAAATTTCAGTGGAGTCATTTTTGATGTGAAGGTAATAGGTGTTCAATTAGTCTTGAATTGCTGAAATAGAGGCCCATTCAAAATATTTGTCATATTGGTGACTGAAATATATTTTCAGATCAGCGCAGGCAGTAGTACTTAGACTGTAAAATAGAACTTAAAGTGCCTGTGAATGCAATTTAAATAAAGATGGTTTTGAGTCCTTCAACAGCGATATTATTATTAACTTGAAGATTCTGAATGCTGTAGACATCACTCTAGCATGAACCACTTATTTTATTGTAAATTCAAATTAGATTCATTGTCAGTTGCTTTTACAAAATTAAGGTGGCATATGAAAGGCAGTTATTCTGAATTCAGCTATTGTAATAATGTGCATTAGTTGAAACAAATTCCTATATTTTTTTATGCACAGTTCATGCTCTTAATGTATTATTTTCTATGCCAGTTCAAAATTAGGACCTATTAGAGAGGCAAAATTTGTAATTTTAAGACTACTTTTTAAAAGCATCAAAATATTGTCTGAGTAGGGTAAATGAAGTTTTCTGAGGCTCATAAAGGATGAGGATGAGTGGAGTAACAGAGCAGCATCATTACAAATTTTAAAATTTATTGAACTTCTTTGTCTTTTAGACCTATTCAGGATGGGCTTATGTTGCCATTTCACATGTATTTAGCTTCCTTTTTTAGAATTTTTGAGGCTATTTTTGTTTGCTTGATTACTTTAGTTTTCTAATTTGCCTTTTTTTTGTGAAGATATACTAATTAGTATTTACTTTGGAAATGTCTTGGGAGTGGAAAAAGGGATATTTTTCTAAGCATTTACTTACATCGGAAAATGTTTAGTTGCTGTTTTCTGAGGGACTGGGATGCTCCATACAGTTGAAAGTGGGGAATTCTGGATCTTTTGTGAATATTTACACAGAATAACATCTTTGAAGCAAACTAGACTATGCTAGACATGTTTTAAGCTACTAAATAGCAGGAGGCTAAGCTTGTTTCTTCTGTTTAGTGCAAAAATTGGAAGGGTTGTTCAGCCTCATGATGATTAAGAGGACAGGGAAAGTGAGTAGCAGGTCTCTTAGAGGCTGCTGTTAAGGAAATCTGTGGGGTTTTTTTTGGCAAGCCTTTTGAAGTGTAATAAATCCTTAGTATGGTGATTGTAGTTCACGTTCATGCTGTGCATACTGTTTTCAGCTCAAAAGTCAAATGTTTGGAGAGGTCCTGTTTCAGGGAACTGTAAATCATCCCCTAGTGGGACAGGAAATAAGGGAATCCAGTGTGAGAGATGGATAACCAGAAGCACAATCAAGACCACTTTCCTATGACAATAATGAGATTAAGCTCTCATCAATGTTGTCAAAATTAGAACTATAGCTGAGTTCACTATCCTGTGTTACTAAACTTTGGATTTACCAGAAGTTACGGAAGGACTTTGGGTATTAAGTCCATCCAGCACGGCAGACTTCCTATGACTTGGCTTCATTGTAGAAGTTCAAATTGTTTGTCTGTTTTTGTTAGAATAGATGTTCTTCAGTGTGCCTTCTGAGACACAATATAGGTTTTCCCACAATGGAAATTTTCAAATAAACAGTATAGAATGCTGCCAAGTTTTAGCTGTGGAATAAAAAGTAATGCAAAGACTGTTTCAGAAGTTCCTTCTGGTACTCTGAACTGGAAAGATTGTAGGAAATTTGATAAAACTCAACTGATATTGTTGGGTTTTCCTTCATTAAGGAAAAACTATTTTTTTTGTTCCAAATTTCTGCTACAACTGACTTGGAAGTCCTCTTTTTGCTTTGGGAGCTTTACCCTCACAAAAGCTTGAGTGTGTTCCTTTAAGGGGCTCTTCCTAAAGTGCAAACTATAAATCAATCAAAATCTCTTTTTTTTGTAGTGCCATCATTTTGGTTTTCTTTTTTTTCTTTTTTCTTTTTTTTTTTTTTCCCCCCCCTAATGTGAAGCCATAAGGAATCATACTGCCAGAGGAGACTGCCATCTAGCTCAGTGTTGTATCTACAGAAATGGTCAATAGCAGTGATTCTTCAAGAACTAAAAGAACAGGAAAACTGTGTAAAGATACTTCTACAGCCTTCAGTTTGACTTAAGAGCTTTTTGAATTCAGTGTAGTGGGATTTTTATAAGTCAACTGTGAAGTCTTAAGAAGTTACTGAGAAATGTTGTTGCAATGTGGGCTTGATTCAATAGCTGAATGATACACTTGCTCGGTTTACCTGGTATAAATTTTGATGTTTCTTTTTCTTAGACACAAGGTAATAAAATTGCCCAAATAAAGTGAAATATTTTGGTGCTATTGTATAATGTTAGTAATTCTCAAACCTACTTTATTTAGGAGTGTTTTTAAAGGATAATGAGAGGCTTAAAATATTCTCACTTTCAAGAGGAATGTGGAAACTACTTCTAGTGCAATTGCAGTGCAGTTGCATTGGTGCCCTATTCTCTAAAGCTACAATCATTTGGATGTCCTAGAAAGAGACTTGGATTTTCCACTTGTTCTTCCCCCTGGAAGAGTAAATTATTAGGGTAAAATTATTTGGTTTTAATGGGGTGGTTGAAAAAACTTCACAATCTAAGGAAAAATAGTAGCAAGTTCATTAAAAAAATTATAGGCAAATCTACCTTGTTTGTTTCTCTTGATCTTGTGTGAAGGAAATGCTGTGTTAAGGTCAAATGCAATAAACATTTCTGTTTACTTTGACATTTGATCTTAGATTTATTGTATTGATTTACTACAGACAAATAGAGCATCACTTTGCTCTGCATTAAACAGAAGTATTTATATTGGCTTAACAGAGGGAGCTGGAATCTGGGCTTGTAGTTCTGCCTGAGGAAGATTAATGCTAACTGAAGATTAATGTGAAACAATTCTACTTTGTCATTATCTGATGTATCTAGTAATGTTATTTGGTGAATTAACTGAGGACTAATCATTACTTAGATCTCTGCTATGATTGACTGTAAAGAAAAAAAAAATCCATGCAGTTATTACAGCATCTAGTTAAATTCCTGTTGCATTAGCTGCATCCTTGGTCTGGAAACATGGGATTTTAATCTCTAGCATTATGGGAAGCTTTAATCACATGTTTATTTACTGTTTGTGATCTAGGAAATGTCATTGCTTCATATAGCTAAGCAGTACAGAATGTAATCTAAGGATTAAGAAAAGGCAAATCTTCCTATCTATTTGACCTTGAAAATCTGATTGGATTTCCTGTGTGATCTGGCAGGATTTTTCCCTAATTATCTAAAGCTTGATGTATGTGAATGATATTGTATGAGCTGTGCAGATATGAATAAAATTCTAATGCTTAGCTATATTTCATATTTCTCTAGGATTTGAGTGTAAATGAATGGAAATTTGTACAGCTATGGCAGTGGGACATGGCTGTTAGAAAAGTAATTTGACTTTAAAACCAGTGGGGAAAATTTTGATCCGTTTTGCTGAGAGTTGTTTTGCAGCCTCTTACGTGTTTCAGTAGCTTCTTCAAGCAAGTAGAAAGTTGTTTAAACAGCACAAGTATAAGAATAAAGAAGTGCTTTTTCTTAAAATGGTCAATAGAAAGTGTGTAGATATGTGGACTAGGAAAACTGATTTTTAGAAGTAATGACTGGATTCCTTTTCATATTGACTTCAGCTTCTTCAGATTCATTTTTTACCAGAGAAAGAAGGGAATAGTCTTTCAAAAGCTTTTTCGTTTTTTTTATTAACTAAATCAAAATACTCATAAATTGAGGGTATTTAACATTAATCACAGTGTGAAAATAGTCCTTCAAATATTGAATCAAAAGAACTTCTTTAAGCTAAAATATTTCAGAAATACAAACAGAAGTGTATTCATCTCCTAAGGAATTTATGCACCTGTCTAAGCTGAAGAAGGTTGCTGTGATAGAACTCTGTACTTGACTCTTGAAATACGTGTTACCCTTAAGTACTTCTGAGATGTCTGAATGTTCCTGAAACAACTCACTTCTAGGTGTAATATTTCTTCGTGATTTCTGAGATGGTCCTTAAACCACTGATTGATAAACTTGTGGTTTTCATTTTCCTGTGAAAATGCAGGGGCATTGCAGTGTATGCCATGTTGTGTATTTGGGGACAGTGTCATACAGCTCACCAGGACAAAACAAGTATTTACCTTTTCCAGTTCATAAAAAATATGGTGACCTTTGTTAACGAACTTTTATTTTGAAAATTTAGATTCTTCAAGAAAAAGTCCTGCACTGTAACAGTTGTTATAATGACTGAAAGCTTGTAAAGGTCTTGTATCAGCCTAGTATCAGTTGAACTAACAGGAGGTTTTGGTGTCCTGATCTGTCACAAAAAAGTGCAGCAGAGTGCATTAATTGAATTTTTAATATTGAATTGAGTAGAGTTGAACTGTGCTTTTCTGATTTTGGACAAGTCCTAGTCCTAACATTTAAAGGCAATACTAAATTAAGTCATCAAATTTTGTTCTAATTGCATTTGCTTCAGTCATAGCAAATGGATGTATTCTTACTAGTTTTACTATTTGGTATTTCTTTGTAAAATATTGCAAAAGGAACAGCATACTTTGGTCAGTTCTTAGCTTTTATAGTAATAGTGTATACCAACAGCAGCCTTAGAAATTAGTGTTGGGTTTTTACATATAAAACATAAAAACCTTTTAAGTATATAATCTTGTTATTCAAGAGAAATCAAAATTTTATCACTACTGCCCTTGTTATATCAGGAAAGAGGGGTGCTAGACATAGTTTATTTGTATCTGAATGCTGTGATAGTACTATGCTTTTGAGTGTGATACTTGGAAAGTTTGACTTTTAAACAATACCAGTCACCTACTTTCTGAGTGGGAACATTACACCCTATAAAATTTTAACTCCAGAACTTAATCTCACCTGGAAATGACTTCCAAGTTAAACAGATGTAACTTTACATCTATTAAATTGCCCATAATTCTCTAGTATATAAAGTGGCAACTCTAAAGAACATGCAAATTTCATTTTTGCCTGGATTTGGCTGCTAAAATGTTCTTCAGTTATTAACCTGTGGGATAAGGGTGTTGGAGTTGTTTTTTCTGAGCATGCTGAAACAAAGGACATTTCTGGAGCAAGGTTGCTTTGTTAGGACTCCTCCAGAATTTTTACATTGCTAGAATCCATATAAATCAAAAAATTTGGGGGGACTTGACAAGATGTTAAAGTATAGCTGGGGAAGGCTTTTCTTTCAAGAAGCCATCAGAGAGTCTGTGGCTAGTTTGGCTTGCTTAATTCTTCGGTCACTGAGCACTAACTTAGATTAATTGTGTTTATTTCCTGTGCTGTGCTAGTGAGGTGAAAACTTGCATGGAAGACTGGAGTTTGTTATAGGGAAAGATGTTGGCATCTTCATTTCTGTAGTATTAAATGGGAATGGAGTGGTGGTATTAATTAAATAAAATCTAATGATGCATGGATTTTTTTTTCTGTAGTAAGAAATGTGTTGGTTTATTCTGATTTTCATTGAATGTAACTTTAAACTAGATTAATTCTTTTAAAATGTACTAAAGGATGCTTCCTCCTATATTTTTGATCAGTTTCGTTGCATTCAAGTTTTTGTTACTGTCTCCTTTTGGCATAAGATCACATTCCCACTAAACCAACTTCAAGGTCTTGATAAATGTCCTTAAATTCTACTGGCCAAGTAGAGTAGAAGGGTGCTTCTTGTTATGAAAAACTATCAAGATATAAAGGTGAATGTGGAGGACAAATAGATTCCCATAGAAGAACTTTGGTGGCTCTTTTGGGATTGATTGGTTTTTTGGATGTGCTAATATATTTAATGCTGCAACCCTAGTGTGCTGGACCCAATCCAGCAAATACCTCAAGCAGTGCCTCACTTCTAGTCTCTTTGTATGCTCCTCCTGATTTCTCACTAATGAAATGAAATCTGCAACTTTTCATTAGCACACTGGAGAGTTAATATTTGGAGAGACATAATCAAGAGTCAGTTTTTATGTATATCTGGAATGAACAGAGACATGCAGCCTCGTTTGAACTTCTAAATCCCATTCCTAATATAATTGTTGGTATAATGCAAATCTCAGATTTTTCGGTATCATCTATGTCTCTCAATTACATTCCTGAAATTCTGAAAGATTAACTTGACATTTGCTTCTAAATGTACTGTAGACAGTCACCATTAAAACTGCATACTTTGTTTATAGAAGAGGCATAATATCGTTGAGTATTATGCTTTATGTTTTGTAATTTAAACATGCACAAAGGTATCTGAGAATAGTTTTTACAACTTGAGTTGTATAAAAATCATGTCCAAAGTGTAAGTTAAAAGCTAGTATAATGTTTGCTATTCTATTCAAGATGCAAATATAAGAAAAGCCTAAACCAAAAAATGCTTTACTCTATTGACTTTGTATAGCCAATTATATGTATTAACAATATGCTATATGTATTGTGCCGTACAGTATTAGTTTTGAGATTTATTTATGCTGACTGTGAAGGTTTTCAGCATTTAGATTGTTGTATGAAACTGATAAATAACTTCTTTTTTAACAGAAATTGAAAAATTCCAAAAAGGGGAAGGAAAGGAAGAAGAAAAGTATATTGATGTAGTCATCAATAAGAATATGAAGTTGGGACAAAAAGTTCTAATTCCAGTAAAACAATTCCCTAAGGTAAGCCCAATTTTCATACTTGATAAATCTAAGTGCATGTAAAAGACATTTCACTAGTATCTTAACTAGTTTTTTTTTTTAACTGTTACATTTAAAAATATTAATCACTACTGTTACTGTTCTGTAATCTTTTCTGTAAGGGTGTTAAGGAAGAAATAGTTCTTGTTGGAATAAATGTGCAGGGAAGTTGTGCTGGCCACATAAAATAGTATGTTGAGGGCAAATAAATGAATCATATTTTCAGGACAGCAGGATCTTCCTCGTCAGAATATCAGAAGGAAAAATAATATTGAAGTTGACTTTGATGCTAGGCTTTGAGACTTCCTTATTGTAGCTTAAAATGCACCATTAAGGAAGTAATTGTGTAAATTTTCTTCTCATCCTCTTAAGTTTCAGACATTGTTAGTCTTGAATGAGTTATATCTGCGCTACTAAATTATGCAGTCTGTTCTGGAGGGGTAGGGACTGTTTTGTTAATATCTTTGACCACCATGAATTCTTAACACTTCTTTACTGCCAAGTATTATCCTGCACTAAAATATTGCTGCCTGGAAGCATTTATTCAACATGCAGTAGGCTGTGGAACTTTATTATTTTGGTCCCATTTAAAATTCTAAGGTTAATGTTATGACAATCAGATTAGCATTTTTTCATTTGTTTGAAATTGCTTTTTCTTCCTGTTAGAAATTTCAAGACTCTGCTCATGGAGGAAAAATTCCTTCATTACTTCTTCCATATGTTTAGGAAGATCTTTTCTAATTATTTTTTTCTACACAGTTTGGTTTTTTGGGTTTTGTTGTTTTTTTGTTTTTGTTTTGGTTTGGGTTTTTTTTCCTCACAGGCCTATGCTGATTAACTTGCAGGGATTGCTTTGCTGCTGTTGAAAGTTTCATGAAATACTGCTATAGTGAGTGGAAGAGTGCATATCACGTTGGTACCTCTTTGGAACTCTGGCTAAAGTTATCTCTATGACTAAGTAGAGCTATATACAAACATACAGAAGCATAAAGATGGGAAGGTGAAAGATAGGGACAGCTCACTACATGGTCAGGTTTGTAAACAAGCTATTTTTCTTACAAATGTTAAGATGTAGACACTTGAGCTCAAGGGGTAGAAAGGCAAAATGGCTATTAAAAAGGGAAACACTGTTTTCTGGGAGATCCTTCTGCTCCTTTAGTGTCAGCTTTCTTTACAGAACTAAAAACTGCCATCATTTAGGATGGGTAGTAGGAAAACCCTTGCCATCTCTCAAATGGGTAGATATGCTGTGCTTCATGATCTGTAGTTCTGGCCCATAGAGACAGTCTTTGACTGTCTGAGCTGGAATAAAGCCTGCTATGTGCCATGGAATGAAACCTGATTTTGTATCTAGACAGAGCTTTGTAATTCTGTATGTCTGTTTAGAGCACTAGGATACAGCAGCACAGAGTACAACTGCTATGCAGAATAGACATGCCATGTAAGTTCCTGTATCTCCACTAGGACTTGCTCCACAGAAAGCAGAGTACTGGTATCTCTACTTACACAAATCTCCCTTCTTGCAGAGTGAATAAAATCCTAGGTATTTTTTATTTAAGGATATTTTTACCCCAATATAGAGGGGCTCAAATTTTCTTAGAAATTTCCATTTTATTACATAAAAATGGAAATTTATGTTAAAGGTTACTTATTAAAGATTTGGTATAGTCAAAAGAAACTGAAATTCCACATTGTATAGTAGTCTGGGGAAGGAGTTTCATTTCAGAATTATGATGGGCATTCTTGGTATTCTCTGGAAACCACAAGCAGTCACTGCAATTCACTATCACTTGTTTACTAGAATTGGGCTTGTTTTGTTTAGAATCTAACAAATTATGATGCTTTGAATGAGGTTACATAGCTTTAATATGGCCAGCTAAGAACCTTATCCTGGTATAAGGTAGTCTGCAGTGACTTGAGTCTTTAATGTCTGTACACAGAGGAACAAAGTGTGTTCTAATTTTTTCTCTAAATGCTAATCCTATTAATATTTTATGCTTGTGGAAGGCTCAGAAGTTAAGGATGCTTTCTCAAGACTTGTGGGGTAGATATGGGTTTGCTCTAGTCATCCTGGTTCCACTGAGCTCTGTGTGGAGGACATGTGTTGTATATTTGGCCATGTTGTTTGATTGGTGACAGCCAGCATGGTTTCACTAGGGGCAAGTTATGCCTGACAAAACTGGTGGCCTCTCATGATGGGGTTACAGTGTTGGTGGATAAAGGAAGAGCAACTGACATCTACCTGGACTTGTGCAAAGCATTTGGCACAGTCTCATATGATGCTTCTGTCTTTAAACTGGAGAGACATGGATGGACCATTGATGGATGGAACACTTGGTGCAGGAGGAATTGGCTGGGCGGTCACATTCAGAGCTGTAGTGTCCTAGTGGAGGGCAGTGATGAGTGGTGTTCCTTGGGGGTTGCTACTGGGATCACTGCTATTTAACATCTTTGTTGGTGACATGGACAGTGGGATTGAGTGCACCCTTGGCTAGTTCCTTGAGGACACCAAGCTGTGTGCTGCCGTTGACACACTGGTGAGAAGGGATGGCATCCAATGGGACCTGGACTGGTTTGAGAGGTGGGCCTGTGAGAACCTCATGAAGTTAAGCAAGGCCAGGTGCAAGGTCCTCCATGTGGGCTGGGGCAATTCCAAGCACAATTACAGACTGGGAAGAGAATGGATCAAGAGCAACCCTGAGATTTGCTTGGGGTGTTGGTTAACAAGAAGCTCACCATGAGCTGGCAGTGTGCTCTTGCAACCCAGAAAGCCAGATGGGTCCTGGGCTGCATCAAAAGGACTGTGGGCAGCAGGTTGAAGGAGGTGATTCTGCCCCTCTGCTCCACTCCTGTGGAACACCACCTGGTGTACTGCATCCAGCTCTAAGGTCCCCAATATAAGGACGTGGACCTATTGGAACGAGTCCATAGAGGCCATGAAGATGACAGGGCTGGAGCACCTCTGCTATGAAGACAGGATGAGAGAGACAGAGAAGAGAAGGCTCCAGGGAGACCTTATAGCACCTTCCAGTACCTAAATGGGTGTTTACTAGAGGGTTGGAGAGGGACTTTTGACAAGGCTATGTAGTGATTCCTCAAGTGGGCTTGGCTTTAAATTGAAAGAGGAGAGATTTATATCAGACAGTAGGAAGAAACTCTTCAGAGATCAGTGAGATACCTGGCACAAGTTGCCCAGAAAAGTTATAGCTGCTCCATCCCTGGAAGTTTTCAAGGCCGGATTGTATGGGGCTTTGAGCAACCTGGTCTAATAGATGGTGTCCCTGCCCCATGGTAAGGAGGTTGGTGTAGATGATCTTTTTTAAGTTCTCTTTCATCCTGTACCTTTGTGTTTCTTTTCTGTGGAACTTATCAGAAGGTATTGTGGTGCTCATGAAAACCTGAAATGGTCATTCATCTAAATGTTTTATGCCTCTGTGTTGCTGTTCTCTGTGCATGTGTGCAGTTTCCTAGACCATTTTGTCTATGATGGGTGTTGGTATTGGTGTGCATGTGTTGTTGATAAAGGGTAACAAGGGCTAGTTCTTTAGAAAAATGGTTAAGATTGTTTCTCAATTTTGAGCCATTTTCCTTCCTATTGACCAGTATTGGTGACTAATGCTTCAGAAGAATGAAATTTAAGACTTTAATATGGATGAAGTCTGTCTGGAAAGATCATTTGCATGTTGATATAGAATTTAGAGTTCTAGCAAGCTGGCATACTTGCCTGCATTGCACACTAATGCTTTTACCTATCGTGCAAGATCCTGAACAAAGCTATCCCTCCACTGTTTCAGGAGATGCAGTCTTTATGGTGTTAGTGACCTGAGAAACTGCTGTTTGAAGCTTACCAAATCATTACAGTAATTGATGAAGCTTTCAAACAAGTGTTGGTTTGCCAGTTTGGGTTTAATCTTAGTAACTTCCGTATGCAGGAAGTGATGAGAAAAACTAAGTTTGTTTTGACTTCATTAACAAAACAATCCTTCCCTACACAAATGATACTGCTTTTAAACTGCATCAAAAATCACTCAGATTTTTTAAATTGTTGAATCGTTAACAGGGTTAAATATCTGAAAATGAAAATAACAAATATAAGTGATTTTGCCAGCAGAAACTATTTGTTTATATTTCCCAGTGATGACTCTCGGAAGGAAAGATGCTCCTTCTGTTTATGTGTATTGATATTTTATTAATCCTGTCTTACTTTTTTCATTATAAATGAGGTCTGTGGACCAAGGCAGCCCATCAGTGTCCTGTCCCCATTTAGGCAGCTTGCTAGACCTGTCATGTATTTAATTATCCTTTCCCTCTTTAAAACTTTTCTCTGACTCCTTGAATAAATCATAATAGCCTCAACACAGGTCAGGCAGCCCAGGCTCTGATCTGGTCAGCCTGGCATGGTAATGCTTGCTCACATTACCTGTCCTGTCAGATACATTCTCATGAACTCATAGCTGGGTCCTGTGCAATTACCTCTGACAGACCTGGAAGGTGACAGGTTAACTGCAGCAGAAAGTTATTCAACTGAAGTGCAGAGCAGCAGGGTTTTTGTTGGAGAGGAATCTGGTGGACCTCACATGAAAAAGTCTATATTGCACTTTTTGGAGCATATTTGCTCACCCTGAAAAAACTTACTGATTTTTATGCAGCCTTAGAATTTTTCAGTTTGGTCCAGCTCTACAGATTCCTCCAAGAGGTCGGAATTGCTGTAATGTGGAAGTTAATCTGAGGTATTTAGGTGAGACTTGAATAAGCTTTGATAATGCTGTCTGCAGTCCTGTTGTAACTGGGACATGTTCTACAAGCAAGGATTAGAGAGGTAAGGGCTTTTATGCAACCTTGTAGGAAAAGGGCCAACTCTGAGGTAGTATTCAGTTCTAAATCAAGATAGGGGTCTATGTGAATGCTGAATGTCTAAACTGCAGTTAGTGGAATGAGATCTTGTCAGCTTAGGACATTGAGGTTAGGGTGACTTAGACCTTGCTGTTTGATCAGCTGAATACCTCAACTGACTTCAGTTCTTGTGTGAAAATGTGACCTTTACACCTGTGTTTCGGTTGCATTTCATGTTCAAATCATCTTCAAATTTGCACAGACTTAAAGGTAGAAAAAGTGAGCTGGCCACTCGGGGAAGGTCATGATGTGGGTGTCTTAGCAAAGGGACTCTGGATCTATCCTAACATTGCTGTGAAATACCAGAACATGTGAAAAGTGTGTCAGAGCTTCAATACATACAAGAGAGGCACGAGGGTGTTACCCCCTTCCCATACATTTAATGAATATGTATTATGAAGTAGTTTAGTGTCAGAAATCTGACTTTGACAGTTTTCTGAACTTGGGTGTTTTGAATTAAGAGGAAAAAATAGCTTCAATTGATGATAAATGGGATGAGGATGGTTTTCCATGAGATGGATCAAAACTATGGGAACAATTATTTCCATTTTGGGAGGTTACCATTTTAAAAATTGCTCATAGATCTACACTTTAATACTGGGTAAATCTCAGAAGTCAGGAAGAAATGGTCTGTGTTGTTCCCTGAAGTGATACTTTAAATATATTTTCACAAAAGTTATTGAGTTGTGGAACTCCTATCCATCTAAACCTTTTAGCTCAACTTTTAAAGTCAAAAAGTCTCTTTTAAAATGTCAGTGTCATATACAATATATCTGCAATTGTTACATAAAGTCATGGAGAGATTAATATTTCAATCACATGACTAGTTAGAAAGCACTTTTTCATAATAGATTAGTTCTAAGGATTTCTTAGTAGAAATGAGAAAATGTGGTTGCATAACCAGAAATGATGTGGAAGGACAAGCATCAATTGTAATACCAGGGATAGCTTTTGAGCAACTTTACAGTAATTCACCAAGCCTTCTGTTGTGAATAAATGTTTAAAGAGCTATTATTATGTTATGTGAAGGAGAGTAGTTTGTGTTATAATGTAGGTGCTTGAAATATTTACCTTTCTACTGAAATCTTTTCTTTTTGAGATGAATAGGAAAAACCTTGAGGTTTTCCTTGTTTCAGGTCATTTTTAGGGAAAGTGCTCTAAATCTTAAATTAACTATTTTATTTTTTTCTAGTGACCCTGTCACAGAGGAACCATTGCAGAAAACTAATATGCTAAGAAAGCTTTCTATGGCATTAATGACAATGGAATTGTTAGAGCTTTGCAGGAAAGCATTTGGTCAAGCATTTATACTTTTACTAAGTATTTTAAGCTGGATGAACCATTCTTAGCAGACTTGCCTTGGTGGGGATAAACAAGGATTACTTTTCTATTATATCCCCTTTTCTGTAATATATACATTTTTAAATGGTGTAGCAGTGGTATTAATTCCTTTTTTGCCCCCTGAAATTCATATAGTAGATCAAATGGTTTTGAAGAGAATATTTCACCTATATGTTCTTTCTAACAGTATTTCTCCAGAACTGTTTTCAGGGAATAGTTTCAAGCAGTGATTTGGTAAAGAAACAAATCTCTAGATAACTGTTTGAGTCATGTTTTGATTCAGTGATTCTGAAGAAGTGGGTGCTAAGCAGTGATGTCCATAATCCCCATTGTATGATGTCTGCAAAAATGCATCTTAAAATGAGAATTTATGAATATCTAAGGACATAATTTTCAAGCAAAACCCTGATTATCAATTTTTTCCTGTTTCTCTTGGGGAAGGTCTTTTGATTAAAAATGTATTCTAAATTGGAGATTTTTTTAGTTATACCACACTTAAAGGTAATCCGCAAAAGGGAAATAAATACATGCTTTTGGTATAGTTAACCAATACTTGTGGGCTACTGGACACCATGGTCCAGAGATACAAACCCATGTCTCTGGGGTTTGAGAAGGAGCTGTTGCACTGTGTGGTCTATCTTTGCCTACAAAGTAAACCAGAAGTGTCAATATAGGAGGATGTGCTTTCAGTGATCACAGATTTTAGAAATAGGACATCCTTTAAATCTTGCATCCTTTTGCTCAAACGCATCTGGTGATATTCTATATTGACATAATGGTACAGAGGTACCATTTATCAATAGTGGCGTATTATTTGGTTTGAAATGTAGTTGAGGTGGTAATTGTTCCCATTTTATCCTATTGTGCTCTCCCAGGTCTGTTAATCTGTATTTTGATACAGGTTTTGCAAAGATGCCTGAAGCTCTGCTGTAATTTTGCTTGAGTTACGGTTTTTGCTGTATCCTTTAGACCTAGTCTAGAAGCAACTTTGAGTTGGGACTTTATCTCCTCTTATATAGGCCATCATCCACAATATCCTGATACTTATCTAATACATAAGAAGCTGTTTAATGCAGTGACAATCCTTGATTTAACACAGGTGATCCGGTGTAGAGTAACATTCATGGTTGGACTGCTTTCATACCATGTTAAGCTGAAGCTAGTGAACTCAAGGACAATTTTGGTTATTTACAGCAGTTTGGAGGTGATTGTGCTGTACTTGAGAAGTGTTAGTAAAGAGAGGAGCCTGTCATGCCTGATTCTGAGCCAGAACTAGTGACTGAATCTGACTTGAACAGAATGTGACTGATCTGACCTGAACAGAGTTTCTTCTTACTACCCGGTGCATCTAATTCAGCGATAGTTTATAAGCTTGAGTTCAATACTAGACCTGAATTTGTTCTTTGTTCTTGTGCTCTTGGGGCAAATAAACCCTAAATGTGGAGCATGGGAAGCACCTGTGAAACTTGAACCTGGATCTGCTAGGTTTATTTGCACCTGTTTCACTGGTAGATAGGCTGGGTTTGCTATTTTTTTAATTAAAACTTATCTTTCTGTGTGGTGGTTTTATACCTTTAGGTTTGAATCCTTCTACTCCTTGATTGCTGGGGATAAAGCAGTGTATAAATAATGACAGTAACTGAGTGACAGATATTTTTGAGTGTTTCTATATGTATGAAATGTTTCAAAATGAAGCTTTGATAAGTTGTTTCCAGTTTGATGTAAAAGGGAGATAAACCAACAGTTTGATCAAAATGCAGTACCTGTCCAAAGTAAATCTGTTTTCTTCTGAAAGGATTCATTAAATATCATAAATGAGTTTTATTTATGGAATGATTAACTGAAATGTTCCAAAGCTTTTTAGCTTTATGTGGGAGCAAAAACACTTTGTGACTGCGTTGTAAGCCATTTTTTTACTAACCTTTAATGTCCGTGATTTTAAGCTAAACCTAGAGGTACTGTGCTTTCAAATGAGCAGAATTTCAGACTTGCAACACAAGTGTCTTATGCTTCAGAATTGTCAGATCTAATGTTTGAAGCATTGGTGCACAGGAAAGAAAAGAACAGTACTGTGGATATTTTAATGTTCATTAAATGTCTAGAACATGTCATCTGTGCAGCTCCTTGTATAGCTGCCGTAATGTCTGGCCTTAGCACTGGAGATTTCATGGGTTTGATAAGATGACAACTGTTGGAAGTATTAAAGTTTTAGATTTTCACAACATTAAACTATTTGACTTTAAAATAACTAATACAGCTGCAATAAAGAATATTTGTTTTTCTTCCAAATAACTTACAAGGCTATTTTAAAGTAAACATAATTAATCTTAAATAATGCTTGAAAAACCGAGGTGGTGTTCCACTACATGAAAGCTTTCATGTGAGCTTAACTCAGCTTCCTTTAATTTAAGGAAACTGTTGACAAGGAGTTACTGACTTCTGGATGTTCAAACTTGTTACAAATAGTTTGAATTCATTTGTTTTCCTTAGTCATACCTTCAGAAATAATAAAATCAAAAGTCCAGTTGGAAGGGACCTGTAGAAAATATCTGAGCCAACCTTCTGTTGAAATAATGATTGTACGTTAGATTACACAGGACTTCATCAGTGGCCCTGAGTCCTCAATATCCTCAGTAAGGGAGATTTCTACTCTTCTCTTGGGTAATCTTTCTGATGAATATTTTTCTTGACTGTATCTTAGGACCTATATGAAAAAAGAGAATGTATCTAATAGAAAATCAAAGAAATTACCTGAGAATTTCTTTGTGACCTGATAATTTCAGGAGACTGGTTCATGCAAGGCCTTAAATTTAACAGGTTCTGGAGACTGTAATCATCCATAAGCCATTTGCTCAGTTGTATCTTATTTCTACCTCATGTCCACATAGGGAATTGAGCTTGTGATGGCTAAGGGGAATAAAATGTTTTCATATTTAGTTGACTTTTAATGGTTACTTTCCTTTTTTGTCTAAAGCTGCAGAAATTAATTGGAGATGGAGACTTTCTGCATTGTAGGATGAATACAGCTGGACCTTTTTTCCATCAGCCGGTCCAGTGTAACAATAATGGATTTGGGGCTGCTACTGCCCAGAGGTCTTCTCAAGTTCTTTCAAATTACTCAAAATGAATAGGGAGATCAAAGTAGACCATCCTTGCTCTTCAGTGACACAGTAGTAGAGTGCATGTATAGTTATACTGTCTTCTTAATATGATTGTCACATGAGTTGTAGGGTACCTCAGCTTTCTAATCCATTGTTACATTTCCCATCATTGATTATCATGGGATAACACCTTCTATGATCTTCCTTTTCTGGTTAACATCTGTTCTTCTTTGTGTTCCTTGCCATCCTATTGACATCTGGTGGAGCCACTGACATTCCACTGACTGTACTACATGATTGTACTTACTGTCTTTTGATTTATGATCTAATTGTTGTTTGCACCTAGGACCAAAAGTTGTTTCAGCAAAATATTCCATTTTGTTAGTAACTTATGACTAAAGATTTAACGAGCTTAATGTTTGGTTTTCTTTGTTTTCTTTTAGTTCAACTTTGTGGGAAAACTTTTGGGCCCCCGTGGTAATTCTCTAAAGCGTTTACAGGAGGAAACACTGACAAAAATGTCTATTTTGGGAAAAGGCTCTATGAGGGACAAGACAAAGGTAAGATCCAAGTATGCCAGTGGCATTTTGTAATGTACCTTAAATTTCTGAGGAGGGGAACAAACCCTCTAACAAAAATTGGCACAAATAAAAAGTATAGGAGATCCCTAGTACTGTTTACATGTAGATGGGACCTGTTTTTTGAGTCTATTCTCACTGAGCATTTTAAAGCTACCATAAGTTGTAGTTAGGTCCCCTCAGGCTGTGGTCCTTGAGGATGTAGGTGGGGCATTACCAGTGGCATGTTTTAGATTGGTCTGGAGCAGCTGATAATTAGCAATGCCAAAGTGAACATGGCAGTGTTCTCACTTTGGAGGGAACCTGACTTCTAGCAAACATTTTCACACAAAGAAAGAAAACTGATGTGAAAGGATGAGAAAATGCAGCAAAGGTCACTATTACCTTTTGCAAGTTCTCTAGAAAAAGAATTAATCGATACAGATAAGCCAGTCTGACTTAAAATTCATTTAGGGCAACAGTGTTTCTCTAGTTCTTGCTTGTAATGGCGTTTTTGGAATGTCCAATGCCCTTCCTAATGAGGATTTTTAAGTGCACATTCAGGCAAGTTTTCTTATTTTGTCTTACTCCTTAAACTATGTTCTAGAATCAGGCTTAGTGTTTCTCTTTTTGTCTCTTTTGCCAACATCTGGAGGACCATTTCGTATATCTATTTATGATATGCAAATTCAGTAATTCTTGTCTTCTGTGCTTGTCACCTCATTATTAACTTTGCACTAGTCAGTGCTGAGACACCTGTTTGGCACCACAGACTTTCATATGTGTTTAGGAAAGTGAAATTCTGACTCATTTCTGAATTTCTTTATTCCATTACAAGATTTCTCTTATGTTGTAACTACGCAGGAACAACTTAAAGCCCTATGGCCCCATTGGGTTATTCAAGTGTTTCAAGTAGCTGAAGACTGATGTAGGCCTTTCAATAACCTGAGTATTCTGAATGGCTTATAAAATCTGACAGAAGCCAAGTTTAAGGTAATGTTAAAAATAGACACCAGGCAGTACCTACAGAAATTTAAAACCTAAATCAAAAGCAGTGTAGGGAAGATAAAGGACAGTACAGCATATTTTGATAAATGCTGCTATTCAGCTTCTGGTTCTTGATGGCTTGACAACTAGGGTGAAAAGCAAGAGAGTCTATAGGTACAGTAAAATAGTGATAGTACTCTGCTTTGTTCTGGATCATGAAAATATATCAAGAAATACAGGAGCACAGGGTACAAAGCAAATAGAGTAAGCTTTCTTATGGGGTAAGCTTCCCCATAGTGCTCCCAGATGCAGTGCTGCAGGGATGTGTCTGTACTGAAACTTGAAAATAAATCAGGTTTAGCTCTTTGTGATAAATTTTGTGCAAGAAAATGGAGATTTAAAGGACAGATTTTAAAAAGAGAAGTAATAATCTTGTTGTCTTTTATCTCCCTTGTTCCTTATCTGGTTCTCTTCCATCCTTTCAGCAGCTTTCAAATACTCATGGCAGTAGAATTAAAATAATGTCTGTTTTGGCCAGCCAAGCAGCATCCATGTGCAGTTGGCAGACCAAGCCAATGCATGTGCTGTGAAGTAATGAAAGACAGAGGATTTTGTGGAAGCTAAAAATGCTGTCAGAGGGAGATACTGGAATGAGAACAAGTTGTGGCTTTTGTGTTCATCATCATGGGAAATGAAAAAAACCTGAAATGCTTAATGTGTGCCCAAGTTTGGGAGATGTAGGCCAGTGAGTGAGCTTGTCCTCATTTGTGTGCTGTTAAGAGCTGTGGACAGTAGTGTGCTCATAGAATTCCAGGATATCCTGAGTTAAAAGGAACAGAGATCATTGAAATCCAACTTCTGGCCTTGCAAGTAATGGAGGAAGTAATGGAAGTGTCACCAAGTCATGTTAGAGAACTAAAACAAAATACAATAATCAAAGCAAACTGGAGGGAAAAAAAAAGGGGGGGGGGGGGGGGATAAAATGACTTTAAAAACTTGCTTATAGGCATGATCTTAGAAAAACCTGCACTAAAATTTCTTATGTTTTGTTAAAATTGCTGACTTAAATGGTTTTTTTTAACCAGATGCTGCACAGGAAATTGTAACTTTTCTATTGCTTATTGCTGTTACCAGGCAAGTTGATTGATAAACACTGAAGGGAATTTTCTTAGTACAGTGTTTTCTGCACAAACCATGCAGTGATTTTTTTTTTTTTTTTCCCCATTAGAGAAAAGGAACAGGGAATGCTTGATGCTGGTATATGCTAAAAAAAAAAGGTGTATGGGGAACTCAACTGATGAAAACATCTAGCTTACAGTGCTAGTGATGGCTTGCATGTTTTGAGTAACTGTGCTTAAAATATTTAAGTGAGAAACAGTTCTTATCAAGACTAAATATTTGAGCTGTGATGTTTATATTAAGTTCTTATTTTTAAGATCTGTTACTTGTATTGGCAAAATAATGGTCTTGCTGATAGTCTAACCTTGATGAGTGACCTCTTAATATTCTTGCTGTGGGTGCTCTAACAGCAAACTAGACTCTTTTTTCAAACATCCTCATAGTTAAGCATGAATCATGATGACAAAAGCATTATTTATGAGAAGCAGAAATGGATTGTCACATACAAACCTCAGCCCATAATTAAGCAGTGTGCAGAGGAAGAGATTTCAACTATCACTGCAACTATAATTTTAGCAGTGTAAAGGGTGAAGTGCTTACCTGGTACTTGCTAAATACAGTAAGATGCAGAGGATCTTTATTTTTTTTAGACAGCAGAACTGTTAAGTATTCGATATAATGCTACCTGGTACAGCAATGAAATTATTTCTAATGGTGATTTCATCTTGTGAACCTGTCAGATACAGAGGGGCAGCCCATCAGAGACTAGAAAATTATGTCCTTTAGGTCTGTGAACATTTTACATGTGAATGTATTTGAGAACTGTGCTCTGCTTCACTGCATTGAACTCGGAGCTTCTCGGTCATTGAAGCAGGGTGGGTGAAGCAGGATAAAAGAAATAAGCTCTCTTCTGAAATAGCTAGTGAACTCTTTTTGCTAACGTTCTCTTCCCTTGTCTCATATGCTGTTAGTTTTATGTCCAAGAAGCACAGTTCTGTGCACTCCTGGGATAGAAACTTCAGTGGGAACAGAAAATAAGTATCAAAGCAGTGTAGTAATACCAAGATTGAAATAATATTGGTAAAAAAAATCTTGCTCTTGTGGAATATTAGATCAAACTTGTTTCTGGAGACTTTTGACAAAAGACGCTTCAGGTCCACTTATGTTTTTTCATGTTTGTTCTGCGTGAAACTGGTGCACTTGGGAGTACTCCTGGAAACATTCTCCCTTGTGCTGCAGTTTCTGTATGTGAGCAAAAGCTATTGGGTCTTACTTCATAGTACTGTTTCAGTTGTAGATGTCTGTATGTGAGTAAGTAGGGTCTGCAAATGCCTCTGGACCAACTTTAATACTTCAATTACAATGTTTAAAACAAGGTGTAAACACAACTTTTTTCTTGTTTCGTAGGAGGAAGAGTTGAGAAAAAGTGGAGAGGCAAAGTATTTCCACCTAAATGATGACCTGCATGTTTTAATTGAAGTATTTGCTCCACCTGCAGAAGCATATGCCAGAATGGGACATGCATTGGAAGAAATCAAGAAGTTCCTCATTCCTGTTAGTATTTTATTTTTTGAGAATTCTGGTAGTCTTGAGTGAGAAATGTTATCTCTAAAATGGAGCAAACTGTTCTAGCGGAAGCTGGCAGGAAGTTGGAGCTGATGATCATAAGGTCTCTTCCAACCCAAACTGTTGTGTGATCAGTACACAATATTGGTCAGGTCATGTTGCTTAATTTTCTTCATTTGTGAAAGAAATGGTGATGTTTGTGTATACTTTTCATTTTGATATGGACAGTTACTGGGTGAATCTGTAACTGTCCACACACTCATTTCATGATATGAAATGTAGTCAAAGAGCAAATCATTCTTGCTTAACTGGTCACACACTAACTACCTAATTCTAAAAATAATTGTAAAAATCTGTAAAATGTGTGACTTTTCTGTTTTTGGTACAAGTGAAGCATCAGTATAGGGTTCTGTTTCACTAGGAATGAATTAATTTCAAGTTTTACTGCTTCTCTCACCCATAATCCTGCATCAGTGTTCAGTGCTGAGAATCAATATAATTTTATCTTGTATCTTTATCACAAAGCTAGTGATATGTGAATTATTCTTGTCTTCTGGTATATACTTGACCTTGTCATGTATGGTTGTATAAAATGAGATATAATTTCCAGTGTGTTTATTCCATGGTTGGGATATATCCAGGCAATGGTTTTCCAATGCATTTCTGCAGAAGATTATTTGCTTCTTGCAAGGACCAACCATGCTACTTTGCAATATTAAATGGCTTTGATCAATCCAACCTCTCTTAGAAAGTTGGGACACTTGAAGTGATTTCACTCTGTGAAGTTCCTAACTGTATTAGCTCTTCCATGAATGTTCTTCAGTCTTCATTGGTAATTGAAGGAATGAATATAGAAAGCAAAGCATTCTCAAGGTGACTTCTGCTTATGTTTACTGCTGGAAATTGTATCCAAGTGTCTTGAGGCATGTCTGATCTCAGAAGTGTGGGAGACAGAGCTAAGGTAACTTTGCTAAGGCATGTATTAGCATGTAAGTGTTTGAGTGGAGTCAGTGCAGGTGTATTGGGGACTAGCTGGGGATGCCTGTTGTACAGACACTGTAGCCTGTTGGAGTCAGAGTTGCCAGTTGTACTCTGGGGTGAAGCAGTTGGTGCTCATGTCCCAAGAGTGCTCCTGCATGCATGTTGGGGATTGCAGTTTGTACCAAACCTAGTTTAGATCTTTCCAGCCACCCAGAGTGTGTACACTGGAACAGGCTCCCTAAGGCAGTGGTCACAGCACCAAGCCTGAAGAGCTCAAGAAGTGTTTGTACAGTGCTCTCAGGCACATGGTGTGATTCTTGGGGTTGTCCTGTGCAGGGCCAGGAGTTGAACTTTGAGAGCCCTGTGGGTCTCTTCCAGCTCAAAATATTCTATGGTACTAGGTCCCCAGGTGATTGGAGTTGTGTGCTTCTTGTGTGTTTCTTCTGGCCTGTTCTTGTCTGAATGAAAGATCATATGCCCCAATACTGCTCCATGGCATCAACCAAAGCATGACGAGTGATGATCATTAGGAGGTTCATTAGGAATACATCCTGATGCAAAATAACACTAATGCAGATGCACCTTAAGACAGTCTAAAAACAAAGAGATGTCCTGGGCATTATTTTTTCTTGTTACAGATTCAAGCACCACTTTTTAGCTTTGCCTGCAGGTTCATATGGCTTTTTTTGTGATCTATATGAAAATATGTCAATAAGCATACTACTTACTCTTGAAACATCCTAACTGATTAGATAGGGAATACTCAATAGTATTGGTAGGAATGCTGGGCTGTCATAATGTCAAAGATTACTGTATTTACATGATTCATGACTTAATGGTGTGAAGAGATAAGGGAGAATTAAGTTCTTGACTATTCTGGTGAGCAAACAGGTGCTTTCTTTTTAGGTGGAAATATGTTCAGTTTGATAAGTGCTTTTGCATGTGCTGAAAGTAAGGATATATCTGATCCCACTTCATCACAGATCCTAATTTTCTTCATTGAGCTTGATTTCCCTAATGTTGTCATAAATGAAGTAAGCTTATCAAAATGTGGTCATTACTTTGCTAAGCCAGTGGAATTAGACTGATAATGAGCAATTCCATTCACTGGGTGTGCGCTTTTCCATCTTGATTTTTGATCATTGCCACTTTATTGTACTGAGCTGAACTGATGCTGTGTAATCTTTTCTGAACTATGGGATCAAGCCAACACTGTCTTAATTTCCCTTTGGCTTTTCAAATGTAATCTTATCAGAATGGCTCTAAATGCCTTAATCTCTTCTGCCTGCACCCTTTTGCAGCAGGCACTGAAGGAAGCAATGAGGAGCAGCTTTTTCCTCTCTAGAGCTACTGTTGGGTTTACTGCTGCCAAATGCAACTCTATTTTTATTTTCTATAACGTCTGTAGTAGCTTTCTTAGGAAATTACCTAGTTTAATTCAGAGAAGTCCTGTGCTGAGTATATATGATTATGATCATAATTGCTGTTCTCCTTACAATGTAGGCTAACTATGCCTTCCTACAATTTTAGATGCTGGACTTACTTTGTGAATATGGTTATTGTGCAGTTTGCAGATCAGTCCTGAACACATAATCACATTGGGTGCTAGAATGTCAGAAACAAAATATCCTTGTGCTGGCTGACTATGACAAAAGTACTTCAGCCTCTCTTACTGAATCTTTAGATCCATGGGGAAGCACCTTTGCATTGAAGTTCAGCCTCAAGCAGCTGCAGTGGTGTAATTTAAATTGCTGGCATAACTCAGACCAAAACATAGGAGTGTTTTGGCTGTGCTTATGTTGCCTTGACTCTTGCCAGTCTTCTACAGGTAGAATTGTGGCTTCTGACTTTGAGTATATATTTTCTCTTCCTTTAAATTAGCCAAACCCCTTGTTCTGGCGACCCCCTCTGGTCAGCACTCTGACTATATTGGTGGGTGTTGTGCTTGATATTAATTATCTCAGAATTACTGCTTTCAGGACAAAAAGCCAGGTACTTTCAACCTCACCTACCCTTGTTATTACATCTTCCTGTAGCATACCATAATTTCTATGCCAGGTTGAATGGGGCTGTGAGCAATCTGGTCTAGGGGAAAGTATCCCTCTCCATGTCAGGGAGGTTGGCGCTAGATGTTCTTTAAGGTGCCTTCCTTCCCAAACCATGTTGTGATTCTATGATTACTACAATTTTGGACATTAGAACTTGGTCTACTTTGGGTTTTTAAATTATTTTACTCTATTGCTTAATTTTGAGTAGTGGCTGTCATTTGTCTTTTGACAGCTACAGCATTAATTATGCTTTCCCACTGACTACCAGAGGGTTTTTGTCTTGTCTTTAAAGCAAATTTTAGAAGATAAGTCTTTGAGAGAACAATATGTAGCATTTATGTGACAATGTAAGCAGAATTTGAAATTTTCTCCTGTACTCTGTTTACCTTCTGCATATTTGGTTTGTAAGATGTGGTGATGAAATAGCACTTAATGGCATTTGGAAGCACTTGGTGACCTTTGGAAACTCTCACAGACTTAAGCAGGCTGGCAAGTAGCTGTATGGTGTGGGAAAAAAAAAGTGGCTGGAGACTTGATAACTATTGATGGCTGACTGCCAGCATAAAGATCTACTTGTGGGTTTTGCAAAGCTGCAGAAGGTTTTGTAGGGATCTGTCCTAGCCTTATATAAAAAATGGCTTTGCTAATACTTTGAGTGATAAGTCGAAATAAAGTCTAAGTTAGGAGAGCTACTGCCAATGTGTTGATCTGGCTGGGTGAAGATTGTAGATAAAAGAATGTTGTTGAGTTGGATCATGTAAGTAATTCTGTTTGGGATGAAAATCTCTTACATGTGTCTTGATGTAGCCATTCATACACCCTCCATGGTTGGAGAAGTCTGTAGTTAGTCAGGATGGGCAATGCATTCATAAAAAGAGAGTACACCTGTTCAATTGTAATTCAGCAGCAGCATTAGACTGAAGTCAAGTGTTGCAACTGCCAAAACTGTACAGAGAAGGAGTGCAGTCAGAAGGGTGTTTCCATATCCATCTTCTCTGAGTGAGAAAGATTGTCTCCCTAATTTGGCTTGAAATGTGCTGTTTTTTAGCAGTGAGTATTCATAAATTGACCATTTGTTACTTTTAATTGAAGTATCCATTTCGGAGTCTAATGGTTTAACACTGCTGCTTATCGTGGCTTTCTTGTGCTGCCCCTTCACTTGATATCTTCCTGCTGCCTCTGGCTTGTGTGATAAGGACCATATTTTCTGTTCTTTGCTTTGCACAGTGGAGCCCTTGTCTGAGACCTAAGGCTACTGCTGTGTCTAATAATGTGCTGCAGGAAAATGAGAGCATCAGGGAAAAAAGAAAAAGGACCCAAAATGCAAAGTGGCAACCCGAGCACATCTTTGCTAAGGAATTAAATGAAATTAGTATAAAAGGATTAAAGGTCTTTTTCAAGGGTCCAGTTCTGAAGAAGATGTTTTGTGGAGAAGTTATAAAGGGTATTTCTGATACAGGTTGAGAACTTCAATACCTGTATATTGATGGTACACTTCCTTGGCATTTTGTGACAAGATGGAAGTTTTGTTATGTATATTACATAGAGTTTTGTGTTTGTTGCCAGTTCTGATCCAGCAACAAATATACAGTGAGTCTCTGCAAACTAGCTGGCCAGAATAGTGTTCAATTTCCTGTTTATGTTCTGCTCCCTGTGATGGATTGGTTGTATATTGGGTTCTGGCTGCTTAATAATGGAATCTGTTTCTCAAAAGCTTCAATTATGCTATTTGAAGCAGTTAATTCAGTCTTCCAGACCTTTTTTTTCTTTTCATGTTTGCTTGTTGGTTTTTGCTGCTAAATAAATGATCTCAGGTGAGAAGTTGGAAGTTAAATTTCAGAATCTATTCAAGATGGCTTGGGCAAAATGCTGTTAAGGTGCCATTTTTTAACATTAGTAAGTATCTTTGGCAGTGGCTTATAAAGGAGAACTTTCTTATTTCTGTTTTTAGAAATCTAGGAGAAGCAGAGTCTTTCAAGGATAATGGAGATATTTGAGTTTGTGGAAGTTTTAGTCTCCTTTTGAGGCAGTTATGTTTCAGAGTTGTCTGTAAAACTGCCTGACTATCCTTTGGTACCTGTCAGGTGAATAAATGTAAAACTCAGATTTGCAGTGAGATGCAGATTCTTTGTTTTGCAATTGAATTGAAAAATGGGTGCTATTAGAACGAACATTTCTTGAAATGGGAGGACTTGCAGAAGACAAGAGCTTGTTGTGTCATAAGCATCACTTCATTCCTATGGGAGGACCTATGAATATTTTGATACTTTGTGTGTATGCATGCTTGGTGAAATGTTTTAGATTCACCTTTATGGCTGCATTCTTTTTGGCTCGCTTGAAGTGGAGGAGAAATGATAGAAAAATACATGTAGCTCAAGAGTTTGGTGCTGTATCTGTTTTATTCCTGTCTGATGTGCTTGTTTTTGAGATTGGCTCAAGGTCCCTGAAAGCTGTTTGTTTCAGAAGTACCATATTAATTTCCTGTGTAAAACTTGAGCTTTTTGTGCTAGACCTTGAGAAGTTTTGTGCAGACAGAAATAAGCCATATGTCCTCAGTTTCTCTACTGTTGCATATTATAAATTTTTTGAGTTTTTAATAACATCAGTACAACTGTGTATATTGATTGAATTTCCTTGCTTATTCTTTAACTCCAGATTTTTTTTTTTCGTTTACTTCCATGGGCTGCTCTCAACAGTATATTATTCTTTATTCTTTAGCAACACTAGGCACTGGGATTTTCCTGCTTTAACACAGTTGTTCTACAGCTGGAACGACAAAGCGGATCTCAGTTCAGAATATGGGACCTTGAATTTTTTTGTTGTTTCCTCCTATCTCTGCAGCATTTTAACATTATCATTTTAATTGGTAAAGCTACATTGAAATAATATGCAAAGGGAGATAAAAAACATGCCTGAGCAAAAATGTCAATTAATATGTAGAATTTTGAAATAATTTTGACTGAATAACATCCTATCTTGTTATGCATATTAAACTTTTTCAGTGGAGTGTTCAAGTTCTTAAGAGGAAGCTTTCAGGAGCAGTGTTTGCTGGGAGTGATGGGTGAACAGATTGGGGTTTTTTTCTCACTCTGCTCCCCCTCCCTGATTTAGGACTACAACGATGAAATCAGACAGGCACAACTCCAAGAACTGACATATTTGAATGGTGGTTCAGAAACAGCAGAAGTTCCAGTCGTTCGTGGAAAAGCATCTATTCGAGCAAGAGGAGTACCAGTTCCTGCTTTGTCCAGGTAAGTGGAATTTCATTTGAATGTACATATTCCAGGTTTCTCCCTTCAAACACAGTTTTCCCCTGGAGTACAACAGTAAAATACATGAAGGACTACCAAAAGAGGAGTATCCTTAATTTACTGATGGTCTAATTAGTTTGGACTGAATTAACAATGGTGATGGATTTTGTCTTGTGACACTTGAATTCTACCTTTGTTGAGCAATGTAAATCGTATGAGATGTTCTGTCTTACTGTGAGAATCTTGACTTCTGACCTTTAGTTGCTCCTTAGGTGTATTCAGAGTCTGTTTGGGCCCTATGGAGTTTACAGCTTAGTAAAAACTGGTAGATCTGTCTTACCTTGATTACATATGAATTTCAGGCAATTAATTTACAGAATATGTGTTCCTTTTCTCTTGTATTGCTAAGGTTTCATAGTCATGATGCAGTGATGTAGAAGTGCTCTGGAGGTAAAAGTGGGATTTTCTTGTCTGAGTGGCACTTATTTTGTGAAAAGTGGCTTTTGTTTGATTCAGGAATAGGCAAAGTCTGCTGCTTATGCTTTATTTTTCTTTGTCACAGGAGATGTGTTATTTTTACTCCAGCATCCCCTATTTTCCTTGCAGTACTGAGATGACAGTTTCAACTGTGTTCTGAAGTGTGAAAACAAAAACTAAAAGTCATTGCCATTTTTCTTTTTTTTTTCTTTTCTATTTTTTTTTTTTAAGGGTAAGGATGTTGGTTTGTTTGACTTGTCCTTGCTTCAAGGCTTGTCTTAAACTCCAAGACTTTTTCCCCTAAGATCGAAGCTCACTTACTATATTCCTGAAGTGAAATTCAGTGCTATTGCTACTGAGATTCTTCAGCCATTGAGCTGAAAATCTCAGACTCAGTTTATAATGCTCTGATTCTTTTTTAACAGAAATGGATTTCAGAGAGTAATACTTTTGTTGAAGCAAAGCTTTAAAGGCTTTGTCTCAGTGTTGGATAAAACAGTTTCAATAGAAAGCATCCCTGAGATATCCAGGAGAGGTTGAAGCAAAGCCTCAGAAAACTTGTAAAATGAAGTCTGAAACCTTGATCCTAACCTTTCTTTTTAATCTAGGGAATGGTTTTAAGATACCAACCTTGATACATGAAACATTCTGTTGAGGATGCAATATCTGTGTGTGTTTAAGTTCCCACTTTTTAAGCCTTTATTACTCCTGAATAGTTTCACTGCCAAAAAAAAAAAAGGAAACAAACAAAAAAAAACCAACCAAAAACAACTAACTTATGCTTTTTCTTTTGCTTCTTATCAGACATATTGAAATTGGAGATAATGTATCTTATCAAATCTATTTTTAGGTCCATAACAATTTTGTTTTGTGGAAAACAGTACATTTGTGCTTGCATACAAAAATGTTTAGCTTTTGCACAAGTATTTCTGTTTGTGGTAAGTAGCTTCCTAATGGTTGTGATTTGATAACTCTTTATTCTTTTTCTGGCTTGTTCCAAATTTTCTTGACTAAATTTTTATGACTCTAGAGCCATGTAAGGTTTTGAGAGTGAGTGGATGGAATTTGTTCTGCAAGGGTTGTGTGTGTTAAGAGCTTTGCCTTTAGGAATGTTCTTTTCTCATCATTCATCTTGGAGCTGCTTCCTTCTCCCCTGCCTTGCCCCCAGATTTTGTCCCTAATGCTGTTAAAGATGAATTTCAGATGTAACCATGACACTTTTAATTTCTGTAGTGTTTATGCTGAGCACTTAACCTATTTTTGCATACCTGTGTCTTCTGATTTCATGATCAGGGTAATTTCTCTAACTCAGCCATCCAGTGAAAGGTGAAACTTGAAATAAAAATCAGTGTGATTCTAGAGCAAAGACAGTGACAAATTAAAAGATAAAGTAGCTATTGCTGAGGTAGCTGGAGGTGTATTGGTGAGATGCTATGACTGCTACTGTAGTCAGGGGCAGGAACTTAGTTTGATGGAAACAAATCCTAGAAACACTGTGGTACTACTATAATATAGAAACATCAAGCATTATTGTGAATAAAGGCCAAAATAGGAAGTATTTAAGTTGTATAAGTTGGTAAAATACTATTTCAGTGGGAATCAACAATTAAATTAGTACTTGTGAATTACTTCTAGACATTCACAAATCTTTTGAGTCTCACATAGTATAGTGTAATTCTAAATGGTATTAGATATTCTTGAGAATGTTTTCTACACATTAAACTCTTGATTCCAACAAGATGCTAATCACAAATTGCAATACTTAAGTAATACTTTGACTGGACATAGTAAGGTACTCTCCAGGTTTTTAGACGTTAACTATCCTCTATCATTACTACATAGTGTTTGCAAATCACTTTAGCACCTGACAATTCTGTTATAGCATCTTTCTCCCCTCCAGTGATGTATGTTTGATAACATTATCAAAATTGTGCTTCTCTTATTCTTTTTTTCCCTTGTGTACTAAATTGCAAGTATAAATATTGAAATGTCATGGGAGAAGAGTCATGTTCCAATGAAAATAGTTTCCATGGTGTCTTCAAGGGATGATGTGACGTATGAGTTAAATTAGATTATTCATTACATTTTGCAGTGAAACAAAAGATATTAAATGAGTTACTGGAATTTTCTTTATTTATTCTAGTCCATGGTTCAGGAAAATCAAAGCCAAGCTGTTGATAAAGATGAAACAGAAACATTTCAAATTTTCTTGGTGCCATAATAATCTGTCAGTAAAATGTTTCATTAAGGGCAGAGCACAATGGTTTCAAGGGCATAGATGATCCTTTTGTTGCTCAAGTGTGTCTGGAAATGACAATACCAGCACCTGGCTAGAAGATAGGATTTGCTGACTATGTTTAATATCTTTTCAACTATTAGTGTGTTTAGTAGAAATTAGAGTTAATAGGTACTTAGAGGTTTTCTTAAAAATGTAGCAAAAGGGTAACCAGACACCAGTGTCCCCTGTGATGCTTCAGTACTTGTTTATTTTCAATATCATACATCTGAATGGTTATTGGCAGGGACCTTTTTGTTTCATGTGTCTTGAAAATAAAGTACTTTAATTCTGTTTCAAAGTATTTACACTATTGAAGTACTTAAGAAGCTTGGAGAAAGATGTGTTAGAGGTTCAGTGGTCATTTGTGCACACCATTATCTTCCATATATTGCCAGTCTCAACACTGTAAAAGTTAATTCATACTGGGTTATAGGGGACATTCGGAAGACTCCTGAAAGTGACAGGATGCCAGTGAGGAAGGAAAATAAAGGCAAAAAGACCTTTCTTATATTTCAGAATATGAGCAGGTAGTCAGGGCTGCCATGGGCTGACAAATGAGTTTTGATAAATTGCAACTTCTTGCAAAGATTTTTTTTTTTTTAAAGAAAACAAAACTAGTCAATAGGCTCTTAGCAAAGACAAGGAGAGTTGGTGATGGCAGCTGAACTTTGGGCTACAAAATGTCCTTGGGCAAAGAAGCAAGCAGTGAAAGGGGTCTAGGAGCCATGATAAGTTTGATTTGATAGTAAGGTATTGCTATGAATGTGATAAAATAGAGCTGAGATGTCTTAATTCAGTTGAAAAATGTAGAAGAATTAATTAAATTTTAGCAGTTGCACCAAGGGGTTTAATTCATCAGTGAGACAGCTGTAGAAGAGAAAGGGTGGAAAACAGAACCTCTGTATCATTTTTTTCAGAGGCCTGAGAAGCAGATGGATGTCCCTCAAAAGTAGTTGATTAGGAGAATGAAATCCCAAGAAAGTGAAAGAACAGAATTTCAAAATCAGTTTTATTCAATTTTGTTTTGTCCTGTTGGTGGCCACCAGAGAGGAGATCAGCGCCTCCTGCTCCCCTTCCCTCCTTAAGGAAAGTGTGGAATTTAATAAGGGCACCCCTCAGCCTTTTCCATTCCTTTGGTGTTCCCATTGGATCCATCAGATAAACATTAGTTGTCATTTCTAGTATGAAATGCCTTCATCTACTTAATTGTTCCTGATATGTAAGATGTTCTAGACTGTTGGTTATCTTTGACATAGTTTTTTTTGTACTTCTAGTTATTGGGGTTTTTTTTTCAAAATCAGGAATCAAGACTGTGAATACACACAGTTGATAGAGAAATTGTGCCTACACTTTATTTTCTAATATTCTTATCTTTTCTAGTATTTTCTGTAGTCTACATATTCTAATTTTTCAAATATTATATTTTCTCGTATTTTCTAATATTCTAATATGTTTAATTTAACATCCTGACCTCTGGGCCAACCTTAATTCTAGATGTTCTATAGGTAGTGCTAGGGCAGAACCTATTTTTTTTTATAATGTTAGGATATATAAATTTAGATATACATATGTATTAACTCCCAAGTGTCTCCTCTTATAATTTGGGGGGTTTTTTTGCTTTCTGAAACATTCAGGTTGGGATTCCACTACAGATTAAAAACTAGGCACCTGCAGCCCTGTTGCATTTTATGGAAAAACAGTGCACTTTTATTTGTTTCTTTTTTTCTGTAATTGGTCTCTAAACATTGGCAGAACTATCCAATTGATTACTGAACAGCTCTACCATGAGAACCTTGTCCAGTCTTTTTTCTTTGTGTAGGAAAATCTTCGTGTATACATACATGTATACATTCATATGTACATATGCTCTGCACTGGTGATTTAGGCTTACTCTGGCAGGTTTCCTGATTCTGGAAGGTTTGAAGGACTTTAATTGCCTCTGACCTGCTTTTCTGAGTACTTTGTTTTATTAGCATTTTCTTTGAGGGTTAGAGTTGGGTTCAAGTTTTCAAGTGATATCACTTTTAAAATCTGTTCTAGGCTTGTTGAGCTCCTATTGCTCTTTCTCAAGGTTTTGTTTTTTTTTTTTTTGACAATTGTTGTGTATTTCCTCTGACTTCCTATAGAACTTCTGTCTTCCCATGTGATGTATTGTCTAGGTTTGAGGGGAAAGAACCAAGATGTTTACTCACAAGAGGGGGAGGGGACCTCCTCCTCGAATAATCACGCCACTCT
>JAWWEV010000083.1:145157721-145167873 GCA_035583235.1 Hafferia zeledoni
TCTTTGTTAACAGTTGGCTAGGGTCGTTAAGAGTGGCAGGGGAGAGAATTTACATAATAATTCCAAACTACAACATGTATATACATTTTTACTCCTTCAAACATTTTTAAACAAAATTCATGTCTCTGCCCTTTTCAATTTGAGCAACACCTGAGATGATCTGTTTTGCAAATATATGCAAAAGTTCCTGTTCAAGTGGTTCCTCAATATTTTGAGTTTCTGTTCACTGTTAATGTCAATCCAGCTTCTTTAGTTCCCCCATAACTTCTTAAAGGAATAACAGTTTACAGTTTCTAAAAAGTTGCTCTTAATATCATATGCTAGTATGACTCAAATCTGTGGTGAAGATTGAACTCTCCTGTCACTGGATTTCCTTCCTTGGTGCCTTTCTAGTCTCTTCCAGCCTGGTGCAGTAACCATCTAAGTGGTGTAATACAGAACTATACATCTCAGAGTATTCATTCTCCTACAGTAACTCCAAAAGTTAAAAGTTAAGACCAAGTGATCTCGTAAGAAATATTATTTTCCACCCATCACCGTTCCAATCCTATTAACTGTTTTTTAAAATGCAGGAAAGACCTCATCACATGGATCTGGTGTTCTAATTACTCCTTAAGAATAAATATATGCTTGCTTGAAAAACTGTACTTTTTCCTCCCTCAAATGTTTTTCCATGTTTTTCAGCATGTCCCTTTTCCTGCTTACATTTGCACCCTGTCTGAAGGATGCCATGGTGATTATGCCTAGTGATTCTTGAATCTCTTTACTGATGGGTTTTTTTCACTTGGTATTGACTATTGTCTATGCCAATAGGTTCATTTCCCTTTCTTTGGCCTCACTTGGAAAGTATCACATTTGCTATTTCTTTATATTACTTCAGCAGGCTGTGTCTGGGAACTTCACTGCTCACCCCTGCCCCCACTACAATGAAGTCAAATAAGCAGCTGGTACCCTGTCCTGAGGAGGCATTCTACAGATTAGCCAAAACCAAGTAATAAGCACAGTTTTACATCACTTACTCTCTAAGCTTGTTTAAAATACTTTGTGACTGTTTTGATCAGTAATTAGAATTGATAAAATCTACCCTGATGGTATCTTTACATTTTTGCATTCCTCATTCAGTGATGCAGTTTTTGAAATACTAATTACTTGTGATTATTGACTTATTTTATGATTAGTTAACCAATGTGAAATTATATGACATATCTGAAATGGGATAGAAAACCTTAAGGCCAACTCTGAATCTTTATAATACGTTGGAAATGTCTACTGAAATCAGGACAGTGTATTTTTACTCAATTACTACTACTCTTGAGATTAATTAGATTATGGATTGATAGATAGAAAGATAGTACAGATCTTGTGCTTTGTTTCCTTCTATATATCTGTTAGAGTATACAGTGAGGGTCTGACTTCCTTGGAATAAATCTATATGCCCACAGCAGTCATTTAGACTCAGGTATAGTCCATGAGGTGAAATTATCTCCTTTAAAAAGGAGATGTCTATTAGCAATGTTTAAAAGAGTAAATGATGCCAGTTTCTCACAGATTGTACCTCTAAGTCTCTCCCTTTACTACAGGGAGGCAGGAGGAAGGGCCACCTACCTCAAAATGGATCAAATATTTTTCAAAACTGATTCAGCTGAAGTCTCATATTTTTCATCCATATGTTAAGTGTCCAAAGGAATGGAATACAAGTTAACATTTATCACGCTTTCAGAGTTTTCAAACGAAATATACTGTTATTTCCTGTTCTAAAATACATATAGAACATCAGGTTATATCCTATAACCATCCTGTACATTTACTATGTGCTTAGATGTTTACTGCAACAGCTATAAATATCTTCAGAACAAGAAAAAAAAAGTAATTTTTGTGACCCCCTTGGTATCTCACATGCAGTGTTATATATATCTATATATATCTATATCTATCTTGTGGGGGGAAGGGGTTGTGCTTAGAAGCTTACACAGGATCAGACAGGAGTTGCAACTGATTCCTCTGTGCAGGGTTTGAGTAGGATATAGCCTGACACCTTCAAATTAATCTGTTACTCTGTAATTGAGATTTCATGTACTAGAAGTCAAATTCTAGTGAAACTGACTGATTCCAGCAAACTGTTTCAGGTGTGCCTGTGTATGTGAGAACGGCTCAAGCCAGTGCAAAGTTCATCAATGAATCCTGTTTAGTTTGTATCTTCCAGTATTTTTTTACATAATGTGTGTGATTGGATTTAAGCATCCAGAAAAATGACGAGCTCTAAATCTTTTAGACTTCTGGCTGTAGCAAAAGGAAAATTGCCATGATGTGGGGGAGGGAGCTGTTGAAAGGGATGCCCAGGGCCGGATGTTTAATGGTAAGTTATCCATGTTTTCACAGGGGCCGTGGAGGAGTGCCTCCTCCACCAGCAGGAGTACCCAGAGGGGCACCAGCACCCAGGGGAGTGCCTCCCAGTAGAGGACCAGTCAGCCGTAGCCGGGGACTTCTGGCACCCAGAGCAAGAGGAGTCCCTCCTCCTGCAGGATACCGGCCCCTCCCACCACCCCCAGCACAGGAGACGTACGGCGAATATGTAAGTGGGGCTGTGACGTGCTGTGCGTAGTGTATAACTGTGGAGAGATGAGCCTGTCACTTCAGAACTCTGTAGAATCTTTAATTGCTACCTAATTAAGTCTTCTATCTATGGCAAATGTGATCATCTCTCTTCACTTTTTTGGACTTGAGCAGTTTCATGTAAAAAAGTCCTTCAGATTGTATATATACACTACCATAAGGACACTGCATTTGGCAAAATGGCTATGTGCCTCTTAAATGTATTAGGTTTTTGTGTTACAAAAATTGGAAAAATCATGAGGTTGTACACTTTTAATTCTCAACTAAAACAGAATAATATTCTTCTCTTCTTAAACTTGTCTGTGATCATAAAACTGTTCCATGATTAGACAAATAAAATACTTTTATGAAAGCTTCAGAACCAATACTAAATTTTTAACAATGTACAGTGTATCTCAATAAGCCATACATATTTCTCTTCATTTCATCATATTAAACATTAAAATCATATAAATGTTTTTTATATAGTACATTTTTATGAATTGTTAGGGTAAACTTAAATTGAACTTGAAGAGCAGTAAGATAAAGAAAAAAATCATTAAATCAGAACTATAATCATAAAAATGAACTTAGTCTTATATAAAAATAATGTCTTCAAGGACAATGCTTTAATGTGTTATATTTTTTGAAGTTTTGTGTGCCCTCTTTACAGCCAAATGTGTCTGGACTTTGTTATTTAGACTAGCAAACAAAGAAGTTCCTGAATTTCAAAAGAAGGTTTTGCTATTTAGACATTTCTAGCTTTTCTCTCAACTTTTTCACCTACCTTCTCCCTCTTCTTTCCTTGCCCCCTGACAAAACCCTCTAAATAAATCTCAGCCTTTGTCTTTTCAAACAGAAACAGTTTTCTATATAACACAGCTTTATGCAGAAAGAAGTTTAATGTCATTTGTATAAACATTTATGCGTATAACTGAACAATTCAGAAGTTAACGTAGTTCATTAATTTTGAGGAAGAATACTTGAACAAAATGTCTAAATTTCCCCTGGCTATACTTGACTAGTCAAAGTGGATACTGCAACTAAGTGGTTCTGTCACAAGGCTTTCAAAGGACTCAGTCCTCGTTAAACAGCCTGTTTCCAGGACATACACTCTAGAACATATGGAGATATGATAGAATATAAACCTCTTTGCATAAATTCATATTTATATATAATCTGCTATTTATAGCATGTGTATATAGAAGTGGCATGGAAATAGCAGCTGTTTGAGTCAGTATCCTGATATATACTTTATTTCTGAGAGAATAATTAGAAATTAGCACTGTAAAGAAAAATAATGTTGTGCTAAATAACTTCTAAAAGGAATGTTCTCTAGAACTGGATCACTTATCTTCCCAACAAGATACCTCCAATGGGATAGATATACTTAAAGCTCTAGTTGGTAAAGTAGTGCTAGATGGTCCATTTTAAAATTACTGTATTTTCTGTGTCTTCTTTGATAAAATTGAGTTTCTTTAGAAGAACATTTATCCAGGACATGGGCCATGGGTGTATTGTATATTCAATGTCAAATTTAATGCATAGGGGGCTTTTACATGTCCATTTGCAGTATGTTATCAAAGTTCCTTAACTGCATCTTTAACAAGTTAAGGTAGCACGTTAGCAGTCAGTACTAGTATTTCAGCCCTTTTCTTACTAATTCCTATTTAGGTATATCTAATATTAAAGTACTACTTTGTCAACCTGAGCAGAATAAGATCTTGCTGGTTGAGAAGTGTCTATAGGATAAGAACATCATGAAGACTAGGGGTATCATAAGAAGTTATTTTAAGCAACATCAAAGCTTTGAAGACTGGAATATCCAGAGAGATTATAGAGAAAACTTTGGAAGTGTATTGGGTTTGTATGGCCAGGTTTTGATAGGGGGGGTGGGCTACAGAGGTAGCTTCTGTGAGAAGCTTCTGGAAGCTTTCCCCATGTCCAACAGAGCCAATGCCAGCCAGCTCCAGGATGCATCTGCTGCTGGCCAAGGCCAGGCCCCTCAATGACAGTGGTAGTGCCTCTGTATTTAATGTATTTAAAAAGGGGGGAAAAAAACAAACTGGAGAAGTCTGTTCCTAAAGGGCTTCACTCCCTGGAAGGGATGCACACTGGAGCAGTTAATGAACAGCTGTAGCCTAAGGGAAGGGTTCCTGTTGGAGAAGTTTGTGTTGGACAGGGGAGGGAACCCACACTGGAGCAGCTGAGGAGTGAGTGGAATCCTGTCCATGCGGCAGAGACAATGTATGATTAACTGACCTCAGCAGTATTCCCCATCCTTCCGCATCACTGAGAGGGAGGTAGAGAATGAGAGTGAAATTGAGTCTGGGGGGAAGGTGTTGTAAGATTTAGTTTGTATTTCTCATTATCCTATTCTGATTTCATTAATAATAAACTTATTTCCCCCAGTCTCTGACTCCCAAGGTCACGAGTTCGAGTCTCAGTAGGGGACCGCCCCGGCAGTTAAATGCCTCCCTGTCATCTGATCCCATCAGATCTCGGATGCTCAGCAGGGTCAGCCCCGGTTAGTACCGGGTGCTGTAGACAGTCCTGAGGACTTCACTGTCACTGTCCAAGCTCGCTCGGCCGTGGCAAATGAACCTTAGGACTTAAACGGTGGGGCCAGTTCTGTGCACGCTGTGCCTCACCTAAAAAATCCACTGTGCAGGCTGGAAGGGCACACCCACGTGGGGAGAGCCCTTCCCAAATCTTTGTTCGCGAAGATTGGCCATTAAATTTCCCCCGGCTGTCTGTTTTATTTGTGACAGTAACTGGTGATTGGTCTCTCCCTCCCTGTATCTAGAGCCGTGAGCCTTTTGTTATATTTTCTCTTGCCTGTGCAGCTGAGGAGAGGAGTGACAAGCGTGGCTTTGGTGTGAGCACCTGGTGTCCAGTCAGGGTCAACCCACCACAAGAAGGCTTTCTATTGAGGATTGGAAAGTCTGTAAGAATTCATGAGGTTTTTCACTCCCTTAGGCTTATAAACATCTGCTTTGTATTCATTAAAATAAGATGAAATTCTTCAAGTTCAGGATGAAACAAGCTGCTGATGAAAGCCTTGAACCACTCACTTCTGTAACTCTGTAAATATCTGAAAGATGATTCAGGCCTTTCAGTATGTGGAGTCCTTGCCCATTTCCTCTGTAGAGTGCTATTAAGTATACCTTGTCACAGACAATCACAAAAAGCCTCCCTTTTCCTTCACTCTGTTAACTTTTTCTGTAGTCCTTGAAACCAATCAATTTGTAACATCTGTGAGTAACTTACTCAGTTCTGCCTCTTGCCTATTGTGGTATCTCTCCTTCTTTAGTTGTTTTCTAAAAGATAATGTCAAAATGGAAAGGGGAGTACTTATTTCGTTCTGAAAAGTTGGGATAATTTTGGTGGTAGTATCTCATGTGGGAAAAGTGATGTCATAGTTATTGAGTTTAGGTGAATTTTAGTGTGGGCTCAAGATCAAGAAAACTAGGTGGCCATTGCTGTCCTGTGTTTAGAGCCCATAGGGAAGTTTTCTAGACCTTACCCATAGCAGAAAGCTCTACTCAGATATGGGCTGCCTCTGTCATCTGTCAGCTTTCTGGGGTCTTTGTGATGCTGACTCTTGAATGCTTTGGCTTTCTCTGCAGAATTCACATAACATTATCAGATTAACAGCAGTATTTGCACGTTTTCCCAATTCAATATAACTAGTTTTCCTACTCCACTGTTGCCAGTCTCACTTATGTATGTCTCTCAGCCCCAGTACCCATTCCTCCTGGGACCTCACCATATTGTTAGCACCATGATGAAAGTTTTGCAGGCACTAAATGACAGTTCCTTATCGTTTTCTTTGAACATGTCTCTCTAATAGCTGTGGCATCAGCTTACATAGCAAAAATTCAGGCCTCTACAGCCAGCCAGCTTTATAATAGCTGTGTTTGCTGTGATAACATTTCTCTGAATGCTAGGATGTCTCCCATTTTTATTTCCCTAACCACTCAGGTCAGGAGAAAACCTAATATGACGTGTTAAGCACGGCCAAGATTATTTTTGTAATACTTGGATAAAGAAAACCATATTAGGTGGATGCTACATTGATTGAAGCACTTACAGATGGTGTCAGGGACATTTTTCCTCTTCATTATATGTGAATTGTTCTTCCTCATTGATCTATACTGTATAGTAGATGAAAATATTTTTATGTATTTAGTTGACAATTTATTCTATTAAGATAAGAAATAGAAACTGTATTTAACTACTAGCTGGAAATTTTAAGCTTTTCCATAATTTTCCCATAAGCAGGAAGTTAGTGACAGTGTGCTAGCGATTCACTGCTCTTTAATAAGGTCAGTTCCATAGTGACTGTTCAGTCAAACATGGGTTAGAACAGAACTGCTCAGCCTCAGTTACTGTCTTGTAACAGTTGCTGCTCTTTGCCTCTTCCTGCTACCCTGTTGCCAGCTTCAAGCCTAAGGCTTTTTTCCACATTTGTAGTAAAGCAGGGGGATGGAAGCTTTTTAAGAGTAGATTTTTATTTGCTTTTGTTTCTATTTTGAAAAGTTGAATGTTTTATAAATATCCTGTCAATTTTCCTGTAATTTTTATGAATAGATTTGTGATGATGCCATGTCAAGTCCACTTTTGTTTGCTCAAGTGTTAAATGCAAAGTGAGGTTTCATCTGAGTTCATAGTCAGCTTTTTAGGCACTAATAATTGGACTTTAAGTGACAATGTGGAATGTTTACCAATAAGAGACGAAGGGAGCTTTTCTAACCTAAAATAAATTGTAACTTGAAAAGGAGCTTTATGAACCATTTCCAGTTACATCAAGATTTTTTTTAACTTGGACACAGGCTCCTCAGAAGGATGTACAGAACAGTTGGATGCGAAAAAGTTACTGAGAAACTTATAAATTTACTCTTTAAAATCTACATTTAGTTATTTCCTGATTTTGCAAGACCCTATAGCTTAGGGATTATTGTTTTTTAAAGCTTTCTGGTTCATGAAGTAGGTAGGACTTAGGGGAAGTTTGTTCACAAACAACGTTTGGCTGAATGGCTAAGAAATTAATTTCATGATCCAGTGGTTATTATAAAATATGAATGTAAGTATCCATTAATGAAAAGCATGATTGCAAAGTCTTACTATTTACGGGGGAGTGTCCATTCAGCTGAGAAAACTATAGATGATTTAGTTCTTTTTTTTTTTTTTTTTAGAAAGCTACTGCAAATTCTGTTTTAATCTCCAGCCTTGAGCCTGAATACCCTGTCTCCCTTTTGAGATCATAATTACTTTAGATTTTGAAAAACTGAAAATTAGTATTAATGTGGAAGCAGTTTCTTGGCGCTATCAATACACTGCTGATTTTGCATGGTGAACTGTTTTAAAAGTAGATTTTTCTCATTAGCATTCACTTGCTGTTTGTGGTTGAAGAAGGCAAGACCTGTAGGAAAAAAAGAGCAAAAACTCTGTATACCATGTGGAAATAAAAAAAATTAATTTACAACATGCTTGTTGAGATGGCAACATATTAGACAAAGGGCTAGTCCAGATGACATAAGACTTTGAAAAGAATTTAAAGTCTTGAATGGAAAAGGGCTTGAAGTAGCTTCAGTCTCTAAGAACTAGAGAAATTACCTTTTGCCCATGCTGTCTCTTCCCCTCTGTGGATAATGTTGTGGTTTGCACATAGATATTACACCCTTTTTCAAGAAGTGATAGCGGAGTTCTGGCTTTTCAGAAGTGCTAAGACTATTCCTAAAGTCAGGGTGAATTTGAGTCAGACTTGGAAGGCAAGTTCATAACATGAAAGCATTATTCCTTGGCATTTTTTTTTTCCCCTTACAATGTTCTTTTTCATGCATGAAATTTTTAGGATAAGAAGAGATAAATATAAAAGAAATGTTTCAAATTTTAAGCCCTTCAATTAATTGTTTTGTTTTACTTCACATCTTTGACCTTCTCTGAGGTTTTCAGGATGAGATGGAGTGAGAGAGAATGCAAAATGTTTCCATTTTGCCCAGGAACTCAGGTGACATTGGCTGTGGAAACAGCAAAATGCTTTGGAGAAAGGGATGAAAAGCTTTTCCACTTGCCTATCTCAAAACTCACATACGAAGTTCATAGAAAATTCTTTTCAAAGTATTTTAGTTTAACTGCTCATATTACACTTGGTATTACTGAATGAGCATGAGTTGCTCTCCTGATTCCAGCACTGCTTCCTGCTGTTGTGCATAGAAAACCAGACTTATTTTGGTCTGATGCTAATTTGGTTTAAATGTTACTGTCTGTATTCATTAGCAGCTCTTTGGGGATTTTTTTTTTTTTTTTTGAGGTGCATGAAAAACAATCCACTAGTACATGACTCATTCCAGGAATGTCTATTCTGGTTGAATATGCACTAGGCTCCTTCTAGATTAAAACAGATGAAAATCTCCAAAATGAGAGCTTACAGTCTGTGCATGTTTGCTGCTAATGTCCTTAATGTCAGCACTCAGACTTTAGATGGTAGTAGCTACCCATATTTGTTTTGATTGCCCCATATCCCCTGTTGATTAAGTGATGGGGGATGTTATTTCCACCTAACAAAATCTCTGTTCCTTGCTTTCATAATTCTAATTTGAAAAAAAAAAAAAATTCTTCACTGCACTGGTGTTGTTTTGTGTTTTCTCCTTCAAGTTAATCTGTGCAGAATTTTTTTTTTTTAAATTTGATAGTTTTTATCTAAAAGTAATAGGTTCCTTGAGTATTCTCGAATGAAGTACTAGTTTAAGTATTAGGTTCAGAGAATGATGAGGAAAAGAAACAAAAACCTTTTAGTTGTACTGATAAAGGCCTTAATTTTTTCCCCTTGATGGATTTCCTTAGATGGGAACAGCTGAAAAATTGATTTCTTATTGATTTCATGTTTTTTTTTTTTTTCAGCACTACAAATGGCCTTTTTTAAAAAGCCTATTTTAACCCTCTTTTTTCCTTTTTCTTTGAAACATTGTTGGTTTTCCATAAAGAAGGTCCAAACACTAGTCTGTCATTGTCACTGCCAGCAGATTATAATTTAAAACCACCATTTCCTATTCCCCCCCAACAAGGGTGTGTTTACAGTACTGTTATAATTAGAAACAAAGCACTGATGAGCAAGACTTAGCTTGATTTATAATGTTTCGAGTAGTGCAGAAGCTTTGGCAAGGATTGCTTTTATCATTTTTTGAGGTGTGATGGTAACTTAATATATTTGAAGGGTGCATATTTACACATTGCCTTTGATTCTGTTCATGATAAATGTCTGCACTTTACACTGAGCAATTAGTTACCAGTGCTGCTCTTTGAATTTATCTCAGCTGTGGGCACTATCATTGAAACCACTGTGAGTAGAACTTCTCTTTAAGAAAAAAGTGCTTATAGGTTGCCTTAATAAAGGAATTTATTACTAAGGTTTGAGATTTTACAGAGTAATTTCATATTCTTTTCAAATGATCTGTCTTGATCCTGTGCCTTGGTTTTGCTCTGGGGGGGGGGGGGGGGGGGGGGGGGGGGGGGGGGGGGGGGGGGGGGGGGGGGGGGGGGGGGGGGGGGGGGGGG
>JAWWEV010000083.1:145181997-145235894 GCA_035583235.1 Hafferia zeledoni
TCTAGCCTGTCTTTAATCAATTGTATTCCTTGATGGCACTTTTATTGCTTTTGAGTTATAATCATATAAAACTGAGATGGAATGATATATTTTCTTTGAAATGTTCTTCAGTTTCAATTGATGAGTAAGGCCCAAATTTACAGAAAAGTGTTGAAAGTTGTGCTGTTCCTTCAGTAAATTAAAAAGATAAGAAGGTATGACATATGCCTCCTGGAGCAGTATTTCTAATGCTGGAATGCTGATATAACATCCATGCAGCTTTTGAGGGTGAGGGCAGTGTGGTCTTGTCCTCCAGTCTGTGATAGATAACCTTGTCTTGAATAACAAGATTTATGCAGGACTCCACGGAAAACCAAGAATTAGATGGAATAATACCCATAGCTCGTTTCAATATTGCAATGAATAGTCTCAAGATTTTTTGATACCTTTCAGATCTTCACTGTTCTGTGCTGCCTTCTACTTTCCTGAGTCTGTTTGGAGAGAAAGGGAAGAAAACACATCTCTTTCTGATGTTGATGTTGGTTCATTTCTTTATTCTCCTAGCAGTTGGAGCATGTTTGGTGCACACCTGGGTAGTTTAAGATGTCCAGTTTATTTTCCTCTGATAGCTGTTCACAACCTGCTTTGCACACCAGACATGGTGTAGGGTGGCTGGGACTTTGTTTTAATTCACAAAATGCTGAATTTATGCAACCTGAGTTTTTAGTTTTTTCTTTTGCTACTTTCTCACTTGATATAGGAAATTTTTGGCATTGCTGTGTTTAACATTTCTCATGTTCTGGAATGTACTGTTGCGTCATTCTGTTCTATTCAGAGTTTCAAGGTAAAGCTGTAGCTCCTGCTCCTCCTGTTCCTGAGAAACCTTATTTGTACCATGTGCTTCACTCACCTCTTCTCTTTGCCCTTTTCCTTTCCTCTTTTGAGAGATGAGACATGAGAATGTAGAGGGGATGGGATGGGAAGACTAATTGAGTACAGACAGCAATAAACTGGACACTTCAGGTGGCAAAACTGCTTTAGGAAACTCTGTAGAGTTCTGCTGGAAAAATGTAGATAGACATAGTTCTGTGCCTGATAGGTAGCACCAGAATGCAGATGCCTCTGAGGGCATTTCTACCATAAAAAGTAATTTCTAAATAGTGATACCTAAGGAAATCCTTGAGAGGGCACTCTGGTCATCTTTTATGATTATAGGTAATAGATTTGCTGTTTGTATTATCCATATTAGAGTACAATGAGATATAATTTAAGGAAGATTGCATCATTTTCCTGTGTTTTATAAAGCTTACACGTATAGGTCTCAAGTGCTTTCTGAGACTCTTTTATACAAACACAGACCAATGCAGGGTTGAGAGTATGTACCAAAGAAACTTCTAAGAAGTAGCAGAACTCGGCATTACATAAGAATCTATATACAAGATGCAGGAAAAGATGTAGATCTCCTGTTGTCATCCTGGATTTCTGCTGTCCTGTGCTAAGGTGGGTTGCAGAATATGGTGTTCTAGTGACCCACAGAAGCATTGAGAACAGATGCTCAATGTTCAAGGCAGTTATGGAGTGAGGACAAGCTTCACTACAGTTATTGTTGTCTGGACACTCTTGCTGTTCACTGTTGACACATGCTTTTTGTTACCAGAAACAGCTGAGCATGGTGATCTGACAGGAATTACAGAAAGAGGCTTGTCTTTATGGAAGAGTTCTCTTCAGATGTGATCATACCAGTCAGGGTCTATCATTTAAGAACTCTTGCTAGAGAGATCCTCATTTCTTCTTTCTCCTCTGCTGCTGTTCTACAGAACTCTCTGTAGAAGTGCAAAGGTGATGTTTGTGGAGCTGCTCATGGCACAAAAGGAAATCTTGGTGTTTGCAAGGATTTATTGCCACTTTCAGAAACTGCCCTAGCTTATATCTAAAGGGATCAGTCCCGAAATTACTTTTTGCTAATGTGGAAAGGAATAAACAAATTTTGGTCAGTCTTCCCCTAATGAGTGTTACCGGAAGCTGTACTAGTTGCAAGGGCTGTTTTTTTTTATAACTGAAGTTGAAGAAAGTTTCTGATCTCTCAGTGCTTAATCCTGGGATTGTCAGTGCTTACATCTGGGATTTTCCAGTAAGCTAAAAGCTTTCAATGAGAGACCTTTTAATATCCCCTTAGCAATCAGACTCCTTGCCACACTGCTTTGGTTTTAAACACAGAAATGGCATAATGACCATTCTAAAAGGTGCCTGTAACAAATATAAAGAGCTGTGGCAATACCATGAATTAATCGCAATATATTTTTGCTTCCTTTGTGCATTTTTGGAAGTACACTTAGACTGTGTGATTTATCTGCCTGCTTTGGGATTGTCCCAAAAATAGCCTAGTGACCTCTTCTGGTATGGACTCATAGAATCATGAAGTTTAAGAAAGACCTCCAAGGTGAGTCCAATGTTTGACTGAACAGTACCATGTCAACTGAACCATAGCATTAAGTCTCACATCCAGATATTTCTTGAATGCTTCCAGGGATAGTGTCTCCACTCCCTCCATGAGCAGGTAGTTGTAGGGAGCAATAAAGTCTCCCCTGAGCCTCCCGATCTCCAGGTTAAACATCCCCAGCTCCCTCAGCAGTTCCTCATGTGATTTACTCTCCAGACTCTTCTCCAACTCCATTGCCCTTTTCTGGATTTGTTCCAACACTTTGATGTCTGTCTTGTAGTGAGGGACCCATGAGAGTTATGTTGTAACTACCCTTCTGTTGATATCTGTCCCAAGATCATTTTTCAACATCTCTAGAGAGAAAAAAATAATAGTTTAAGTAGTATAAAAGGTAAAAGTTCTTTAGGACTTAAACATCTTGTCAAGAGCAGTTACCTCTATTTGTTTTTTTCATAAATATTTGTTCTATTACGGTTCATCAAGATATTTTCAGAAACAAACCAGCTTAGCAGAAAACCCTGAGAAACTTGGGTCATATTCCACAGGACCTTTGAAGGTTTATGTTGAATACCTCTAAATTAAAGTATTTTAAGGCACTTTTCACAGCACAGTTATTCTAGAAAAATGACTGGAAGCTTCCCAGCCCTCTTTCACTGGGTAAAGCCTTAGAGAAGCATTTCTACTTCATCAGTGATGCAGGGCTAAAAATCTGAGTTTACTCCTCTCTAGCTCAGGCTGTTTCTCTAACAGAGAAAACAGGGACCTCCCCTTGGCCTTGTTTAAACTACTTAAGCCTCACTTTACACTTTCTCTAAGCATTGTCAGATTACTGCCCTGCCCTCAGCAACTAGAAACAACATACTTGAGTTTATTGTTATTTGCTAATCCTTCCATAGCATTATGTGGTTCCGAGTTTTTATGTTGACAGGGAAAATCAAAGCATTTTCTCTTTTCCATCTGTCTTTTCTCTTGTCAGCCCAAAGCCATTGTGCTGGAATGGGAATACAAAAGAATATAAATACAAGGGGATATAAACAAATGCTCTGTACATACAGAAGATCTGAACCACAGCTGATCCTCCAGTGTTGACTGCACTTGTACCATTTACTTGATGGTTAGGAGGATGCCTGAAAACTCAGCTGGCTATGCCATGTAATCCAATTATTCATCTAAAAGAGATGAGTAAAGAAGTATAGAAAAATTAAGAAAATTACCTCAAGGAGAAATTTTATATCTAAAAACATAGGAACTCCAAGCAGAATGTTCCATATTTAGTCTTGCTGGATTAAAAAGGAAAGGATCCATGTCACGTTTTTGCCTCTTTCTGAAAGGAAGGAGTCCCATGAGGTAAAGAAGAAAACGAACTGATTTTGTGGATTTGTTCTCCTTTCTATGAGACAATGAAAGGAAGGGGAGCAATCTGAGTTTCCTGGGGTTTAGTGTAAAGTGTCCCTTGCCCATAGCAGGAGGTTGAAACTAGGTCACATCTTTAAGGTTCCTTCCAACCCAAGTCTTTATAATTTTATGAAAAGGGCTTTCTTTGCAGAATAAATCCATTAAAGGGAAATAGAGTTTTAGTAGTCTTCAGTCAGAATGTTAAGATGTCAGAGAACCTAGATAAAGAGTCTAAATGTCAAGGATGATTTTAAACCAAAAATGCATATCATACCTTCTGTCCAGAGGAAGAATTATTTAATGTAGATACTTAAGTCCTTGCAGCAGAATTGTGCAACTATCACAGTTAATGAGTTCAAATGAACATTTTAGAAGTTAGGTATTGCAGGCTGCTCTGACTAGGTTTGCTTATAGCCTGTTGTTGATTTGGAAAAAATAAAATTCTGTAAGATGTAATTTAACAGTACTAGATGTTTTTGTAATTCTCAAAAAAAACCCCCAAAACTGTTACTGGTGAAACAAAAAATTTTTTTAAGTGTTTGATTTTTTTGGTTGGTTTGTTTGGGTTTTCTTTTGGTGTTTTGTTGTTGTTTTTTGGTTTTGGTCTTTTTTTTTTAACACAGAACTCCTTTCAACCATCTGTTGCTACCCTTTTCTTTGTCTCATCTGAAGCCTTGGGTTGGCTTAATGTGCAGAGCAGAGAGTGTTGACATTGCTCACAGAGCACAAATGAAGTAGAGCAGAGAGCACTCAGTTGCACTGTGCAACGTCCCATTGTAACTTGTACTTTTTGGATAGATTAATAACTTTGGAGTTGTTGTCTGTTAATAAAGATGGGTAAGATTTCTTCCTTTCTGATTTTATTCATTTTACAGTTTATATGCTGTAAAATGAGTCATTCTTTTGTTTAATAGATATATTAGATCTGTGAAATGAGACCCTGCAAAGTCATTCTGACAGGATTGACAGACACAGGGATAGGGCTCAGCTACTGTAGGCTTCTAAATTCAATGACAGCCTTAAAATAAATAGTCAAGTACTGTGTGGAATGATAGTGATTGTCAGTTTTAAGATGATTGTCACAATAAAGACTTGTTTTATCACTGGCTGCTGCAGAACCCTTGTTATTCTGAGGTCCTCATCACACGGACTGAGAAACCATAGATAACATTTGGGTTGTATAGAGATATTTTTGTCTTCATAATGCATTCTGGTTAAGTTTTTGTTTAGAAAGTGTTCTACCAGCAATAACAAATACTCACCTAGGCTTTATATTTATGCATTTGCACACATGAGAACTGTAATTCTTCTAGCCCAGTTATCTTGTGTGATTTAAAACTTTTTAGTTAAAAGAAATCCAAAAACAAGCAAAGCCAATCTAAACCACAAACAATCCAAACATAACCAATTGTCTTTTGTCAGTTTAGAAGTGATTGTGATGTGTTGTTTTTATACAAGTCCTTTACCTGCTAATTTGTGGCAAGCCTATAAAATTAGGATATTTTGCACTGGTGTTCATTTTGTTAGCAATCAATCTAGAGTTAGAAACATTTTGTCAATATTAGTAATTACTTCCTAGCGATCATATATTAGTGATTTCTTTCTCGCTCAGGAGGCATTGGCTTGGTAGCTGCAGTTTTCTGAATACTGTCAGGCCTAAGTTGGGCCGTGGTTAGAAAGAAAAGGGAAGAAACAATTAAGACACTTTCTGTTGATGTCCTGCAAACTGTGTAAAACAACATTACATATTGCCAGACTTACAGGAAATATGAAAGTACAGTGGAATAGTACGTAACCAGGATTGTTCTTTAATTTCCATTCAGAGATCTTACTAGAAATATAAATAAATTGGAACACTGGTTTAGTCCCTGATTATAGTATTCTGTAGTTTTTAGGATTCACAAGTATGTAAGATTTCTGCTTTTAACGTAGTTCCTTTTGTCATTTTCTGCCTGTTAAAATGGTAGAATTTATATTTATACACAGCTGTCTTGTTTTGAATACATTGGAAGTTGTACAGGTATAGCAGCTATATAACTACAGTCAGCAGGTTGCTTGAGCTTTATTGTGTTTTTATTAGTGAATTCAAAGATGTATAGGCAAAATATTAGGCAACAGAAGATAATGAAAAGCAGTTTATATGACGCATGAATTGGTTCAGTGGCTAGACATCCAGTTCTTTCATTAACACTTACTGTAAGGTCTTCTACCTTCACAGCTATAGGTGTAATTTTAAATATAAAATTCCCTTATCCACATTTACAATGAGGGGCTCCATGACAGAAAAAAAGTCCTAAATGAAAGTAAATATGGTTTCTAATTAACAAACAAGCAGGATCTCAGTTGTCACTGTCACATGGATGCTTATCTTTCTCATCTTAGGGCATGTCTATCCTTAAAAGCTTTCTTCTTTTCAAAGGTAGAATGTGTAATAAGTGTTGTTGCTCATAACTGGTTTATCTCTTGTTCTTTCCACTTCCCTTTTCCCCCACAGTGGAGCAGATTACTATGACTATGGCCATGGCCTGAGTGAAGAAACGTACGACTCCTATGGTGAGTAGCTTTATGAGCTGAATGACTGCAGTAGTAGACTCTTGAAAAAATGTAATCAAAGAAAAATTTCCATTAGGAAAGCCTCAGCTCTGGGGTGGATAACAGCTGTTCAGCTGTGCTGTCACAGAGCTCCTTGTGTGCTCATTGAGAAAAATACTGAAAGGGGTCTCTGTGGTCTGTTAGCTGATGTATTTGTGTGAAACTAAAATCAAAGAAATAGAAAAATAAAATCTAAATCGTGCTGCAAGCACCTGTTTCATGTCACATTTAATGAGATTTAAAGGAAAAAATGTGAGTGTAGGACACTTTTTTTCAGAACTTTTGGCTGCCAAAAGCAAATGCCTCTAGTGTGGCATAGCTGGCATTGAGATCTGGTACAAGGTAAGAATATGCTGAAGCTCCCAGCTGAATTGAGGCCTAATTGAGTATGTTTTAGTCTCACCTGGTCTTTTACTATTAGTTCATTTTCATGCATCAGTCTTGGGAAATCAAGCAGGAAGTCATTATGTAAAGGTTAGAGAAGTGTTTTAGGTATCTAATAGACATGAGGGCAGCAGGTTACTCTATGCAGAGACAAAACAATGCATAATGAAGCAAAAAACATGTGCTGGTGGTAAAGATCACATTTTTTTTAATACAGAAGTAGGGTAGTGACAGGTTTAATTAAAGAAATCTGTTAAGGGTTAGGAGCATAAAACATGATAAAAGGCACCTTTGCTTAAGGGATAAATGTTAAATCTCTGGCTAGAGACCAGAGAAATATAATCTAGGGTTCTCAAATCTCAAGCATTTGAGGATTATAAGTAGCTACTCTAAAAGTTGTGATTCTGGGTAGTGGCTGCTTTGGTGATTTTAGAGATCTGCTTAGTTTTCCATGATCTATTTCTCTTAACTCCATTTGGGTGCTTCCTGCTAAAAACTAAAATGACCTCAGCCGAGTTGTGATAAATGTGCCTAATCCAGTAGTTTGCCCAATGTCATCTGCCTAAACTAATTGTTTAGCTTAAGGGGAAACTCAGTTCATCAAAAGAGGAGGTCACTTGGAATTCCTTTCTCCCTCAGCACTTTCAGTTGGTGTTGATATATAGCTTAAATCTTTATTTCAGCATTAAAATAAACTATTTGCCATTATAAGCCTGATATTTCTAAGACTATTTCATTAATGCAAAATTGATGGGGGAGAAAATGTATGAAACTGCTTAATGTAGATAGACTGATGGGGAAAAATATGGATTGCGGTATTTAAGGTTGAAAATATGGATTTCTCATTGCTTTTGCATTTAAAATTGGTTTTCTATTTATCAAAGCACAGCCACTCAGAATATTAAGTGATGTATTTACTCAAGTTGAGAGGAAGACTATAAATACCTTGAAGAATGATTATGGCTTACAGCCACTGAAGTTTCTGCACATATAAATAGTTATACACTTTATTTCTTAACTAGCAGACAGTGAAATATATCCTTTAAATGTAGAGTTAGAGACTAATAACCATCTTCACTGTATATAAAGAACATTAGGTACCTCAAACTAAAATTCCTAAGACTGTGTAGTGAGCAGATAGTTGGCTCATGGAGAAAACTCAGATTCTCAGGAGATACCAAACTTCCTTCTCTGAGACACTCGGGTGACAATCCAGAGGATATAGGAAGAGTATCAATATTTTTAGGATTTGAAGCCCTGAACAGCACCAAAATGAAACCTGATAAAACCCTAAGGTAACTCTTTACCCTACTGATTTGACCAATTGCTTGAAGAAGAGCAGGTATTCCCTGAAACTGTAACCAAGACAGCTTTTTACACTTAAACAGTTCCTTGCAGTGGTGTTTTAAGAGCTAGGATATTAATTTTTACCCCTCACTCAGTTGTCCTTACTGTTATATTCAGGCTCTTCTTTTTTAATGTTAGCCTTGTGTTGTGTGATGAGGAAGCACAAGAGGTTGATTCTCAGGTGTTGCTTTATCACATTCCTGTGGAACTTGCCTGAGGTGCAAGTCTAATTCTTTCAGCCTTACACCAAATTTGAGCTCATACCTTTTACCTCTTAAGCAAATGTCCTGACCATCTAGATGTGATTTATAACCTGGACTCTGCAGGCAACCACCTACATCATTAAAGTAGCTAGGATGAGGCTTCTGTGAAGAGATGGTGAAATTTAACCCCTGACATATGGGATTCTTGTAATTTGATTTCATATATCTGCTGTCAGAGCAAGTTTCATTAGCATTCAAAGTACAGGGATTCTTTGACTTTGATATTAATTTTTTTAATTGACTAGAAAGACTAAAGTGTAGGCATCACTTTGTCTGCCATAGGTTCAGATTCTACCCTTAAGTTTCTGAATTATTATGTTCACTTGGACTCCTGTCTGTTTAGACCTGGGCAATTCTCCAAAACTAGCTGTGGAAACACATTGTTTTAAGGTTTGCTTTTTGGGTTGTGGCTTTTTTGTGTGTGGTGGTTTTTTCTTTTTTTTTTTCTTTTTTCTTTTTCTTTTTTTTTTTTTTTCCCCTCCCTTGCAAGGGTGATATAGTGCTCTGATTTGGTTACTTGATTGAGTGTACCTAAGTACTGTTTCTTTATACCTATTTGTTCATGGGTTTTCCTTCTTGTAAATGCCCAGCACAGTAGGTCTGACTCTCGTTTTAAGATAATAATTATATGACTTTTTAAAATATTGATTACCATTAAAAGGCAGTAGGATTATAAGGCATTAAATATAGCAAATTTATTTTCCAGTCAACATTCAAGCAATACTCCTTGTCCTTTTGTTGTTTTTTTTTTTTTAATAATCTACCTTCCTATTTCTTGCATTTTAGAGGTGCGTGTTACAGTGAAATGGGATATTCGCCCTAGGATGTTAGAAGCCACAGGTGTTTGTAGTGATACTTGAGGCTTATTTGCATATTTGCAGTAGACCTAAATTGGTACTGATGCAAAGAAACTTATTTCTGAGGGTAGCTTATTTTCTTATACATAATTCATACCCTCCATTCATTTCATCCTGGTGTAATTATCGATAGGTCTGCTACTGGAGCTGATATTTCTGTGCATTTGCAACAAGCAGGTCCAGCTGAATGCCAGAGCCCTAAGTACTTTTGCCATTAGCCCATCACACTCCCTGCTCTTTCATGCTGAGAAATCATTGTGGAATAGCTTATATATGTGTTGTACCCAGATATTTTTTGGTTCAAATGTTAGACTGCACTTTGTCTGCTTTGGTTTTGGTAAACAGAATGTGGCTATCTAATACACAAATACAGAAAAAGACAGTACAGCATCTCTGGAAGTGATCTAATCATATTTTTCTTGCTTGTAGGGCAAGAAGAATGGACAAACTCACGACACAAGACACCTTCCGCAAGGACAACAAAAGGAGTCTACAGAGACCAGCCATATGCCAGATACTGATTGTACTGTCTGATGTTGTGAAATATCCAATCTCCACCAGTCCTGTATACTGTTCAAAGTAATTTTTTCTATGAACGATCCCTTTTTATTAACTCAAAGTGCATAAAAAATCTGAATGGATGGACTGAACTTAAAATATTTTGTTGAAAGAACAACCTGGACAGAAAGATATGTAAAACAAGGAATTTTGTTATTTCCAAACTGTATTTGAAAAATAGGTGATCAAAAAAATAACCTTTTGATTAACTAGTGTTAAACAAAAAATAGGTTTACTAAATACGTTAGTCCATTCTTTATAACATAAGCGTAACCTTTTATTTTAAAGGTTTTCAACAATTTAGTTTCTAGTTTTTATTTTCAGCCATTTGCTAGATTTTCTCTTTGCAAAGATGCGTAAAAAGGGAAGCAAACTACAAATGCGAATAATGTGGTATTTTGTAACTCAAGTCTTGAAATGTTCTGTAGTGTTAAGCAAAGTTTTACCCTTGCTTGATACTAAATAAACTTTTGAAAGAAAAATCAGTGTGTGTGAGATTAATTTTATGCTTTATCTTATAATAAAACTTCATAAATAGTAGTAAACAGGGAGAAATGTTTAACAGTGACCAGCATAAAAGGCTCATATTAAATACTGCGCAACTTCTTTTAAAACAAAATGGTTTAAACCTAAATGTATCTCTCTATATACTCACAGTAGATATAAATGCTGTTTAAAGTATCCAAATGGTATGGATCTGCTTGAGTGCCACATTAAGTCAAAATATTTTTGTTAAAAAAATGGTTTTAAAATAGCTAATGAATTTTCTGGGAAAGATGTGACTAGTTTTCATCTTGTTGAGCATTTTTTCACTAGTGCAACTTTGGAATTTTTATGAGACTTTTGATACGTTAATGACCACCTCGCTCCGTGCTGGAAGCAATAAACACAAAGCTTTTAAAGACTTTCTGACTTGACTAATTGAGGTCGCTTTCGTCAGAGGCAGAGGATGTGTAACCCTTAAAACGGTCTTCATTTGCCAAGGTAAATAAATCAAATTAGATTTTAATCTCACTTAAGTTATCTTAATATAACCAATAAAAACAGGGAGGCTACAACTTAGAAAGTTTCATTTTAGATTGTAGGGAAGACTTTGAGGACACCTAAATTATCATTTTAAAACATTTAATTTGTATTAGTCATCTAAAAAGCCTTAGTTTAGCTAGTTAAATTTGGACAAACTATTCCCTATTAAACATCTGTAAAACCTCATAACCAGTAGTTTGTAATATATTATTTTCCCATAAATTCTAGTAACTTAAACATTACAAATGCTTTTTGTTAAGCATTAAGTTTCTATTAATTATAGCTTGATTTACATTGTTTTCTTTAGTTTTTATTTGAAACTCTTTGAAATTTACTAAAAATATCTCTCTTTTTTTCCTCTCTTGTCAGGAAATGCACCTCCTTGGGCAGCCAAGAGAACAAAAACCTTGATCTTCTGATGCTTTGGTAGGTATCTTTACTCATCTGTGAAATTATTAAATAATGCAGCTGTTGATCAGGTCCTTAGTTCTTAATTCTGCATGAAGCTTTAATTTAGGTATCATTGACTCTGCTCAATTCTGATGGGAAAAGTAATGGATTTAAGCTATCATTAATGAGGACATTAAGCTGTCACAGTGTGTGGACACTCCTCTGGCTGTTTATTGAAAGGTGTACATAGTTATGACATTTCAACCAATTACTTCATTGCACAGAGAAAGCTGAAGAAAATGAGTGCAATTTGATGCTAGCAGAATTCAAATGGGAATTTAAAACTTTAATCTGGTCAGAAAACGTGCTTAAAATTTGAAAAACACATTTTGTAGACTGTTTTTTTCCAAGTCAAGCATTTCTGCACAAGTTAGCAGACTGATTTTTGGCACAAATTGTAGGAGACAACATCCATTGAGAAACATTAGCTAAAGAATAGCTGGCTCTACTCTTTAACTGTCTTTATGCTCAGATGGTGTATATTTTAAATTCAACAGACTTTTTTCCCATTTGGAATGGTAATTCTTCCTGCTAATCTCATGATCTCAGTACCTTTAGTTGACAAGGCTCAGATAAATAGAGCTCTCTACTGTGAAATATTGCATACATTGCACTGCCCCTGTATACCACAGTAAATTTAAGAGGCTGCTGTCACAGGCTAAAGGAACCTTTTATATGTACAGAATGGCTTAGAACAATTTTGAGTGTTTTAAGGGTTTAAATCAAAGGACTCTTTAAGGGTAGGAGAGCTTGAAGAAGATTTCTGCCCTTTGGGGCTGAAGGAGCAAAGATTTAACAGAAACTGCTAGAACTGCGATGGCAAAACTGAGTATATAAACATAATTTTAAAATATTTATAGCAGAATTGGCCAGACCTTTCTGTTCACATCTTAAATCACATAGTATAATGAGTTACATAGGAAGTGTTTATCTGCAAATATCAAGTATTATATTAAACATGCACAATAAAGGGTTGAAACTAAAATATCTAGTAGTGAGGACGGCTAGTAGATAAATGAGTCAATCAGAAGTGAATTCAGTGTTCTCTAATGTTTATCTGGTACTTTTTTAATGCCATCTTTTCTTAGTGCCTCCAGTATGGAGGGTGAATATATCAGCATGCATTTCTGCCACTCCTCTGCTACTTTGCTCTGAAGTCCAGAAAATTAGATTGGTTTAAGTTTCTTTTGGGAGTGGAAAAGTGTCTCTTCCTGAAGCAGAGACTATTTGGGTGCACCATTGAATGATTGCCTTATGAATTCACCACATGAATTAAACCTTCCTTCTTCCAAAGCTCCACATTGATAAATCTTAGTGTTTCTTTATCCTAAGTGTTTTCATGCTGCTTAAAAAAAAAAAAAAAGGTATAAATTCTTAGTTTCTATACATATGTGCACAATAATCTACATTGATTCAACCAACTGGTATTAGTCACTCTTCAAAGCTAAATATTTGCAGTGCATAACTTCCCTTGACAGTTCCTAAAATAACATGCACTAGCACTGTTTGCTATTGCATTTCTCATGTGTTTTTGTTTCTGTGTAGTTGTCTCTGAAATGTAACTCATTAGATTTTTAAAAGAGGGAGAAATAATCTAAAGAGGTCTCTAAATTAAAAGAAGAAAAAAAAAAAATCAATGTAGAGTGTAGCCTTTCTTCTATTGTGACAAATTCACATAGAAGTGTGTTCATCCTAGTAGAGTTTTGTGCTCTGACACTGGTCTGTTACTGTATATTACTAGTCAAACAAGTAATGTTAATGGTTATATTATTAATTTGCCTTTTTTGAATCCTTTTATAGCATTTGCACCAAATTCCAATGACAATTCCTGCAGTGGTTTCTGTAAATCTACATACATTTATTATATGCATAATTGTCTGATTCCATTGCTTATAATCTGGCAATCTTCAGAGAATTCATGGTTGCCAGTCTCAGGATATATACAAATAAATTGTATTTTGCTCTTTTTCAGGAACTTCTGCCATGTTAATTATGGACTGCTTAGAGCATTGTACTTATCCGTGTGCCCAGACACCAGCGAGAGGCTATGGAGTGTGAAAATCCTGCTCAGTATTTCTTGTATTAAAGCCTTAAAGTGTATAACTGTATACACTTTTTAAAATAATTGTATATTTAACTCTGAATTGTATAGTGATGCAGCTATGTTTTATTTGGAGCTCAATAAAGAATTTCCATCTAAGTTCCTGTTACAAAGCAATAACACAACCTCCCATTCCTTTAGTGACTCGTTTTAGCCTTATACAGCAAGTGTAAGAGTGTGTGAAGTCTCATGACTAGAATTTAAATGCTTTTGGAAATAGCTTGTCTAATATATGAACAACATGGATAAGTTAAAAGGAAGGTTGGTGGTTTATGTGGAGGCTTTTCTTGATAGCTAATTGTAAGCAAGTCTGCTCAAAACAATACTCTTGGGTAGAAATGATGCTCCAACTTCCATTCCCTTCAAAAACTTGTATAACATGAAGGTATTTAATCCCTACCAATTATACTATGCTGCTTATTCTCTTTCACTTGGTGTTTGATGCATAGAAATGTTTTCTGTAATATACACTCACAGGTTTTCTAGTAGTAGAGTCTTGGATGCGGTTTTTACACCTTGATAAATCTTGTATCCAACAATCTTGTTTCCCCAGTGCTTTCTGTTTTATATTAATTGTGATTGTGATAATTTGTAACAGAAATAAAATTCTGATAATTTAATTTCTTGTATTCTTTTTCCTAAATACTACTTGCAAAGCATGTGTCTCATTCCTCAGTTATGGTTCTATCCAATGAGTTTTTCTTCACTGAATCTCAAATTCGTCCCAACAGAAGCATTATTTGGTTCTTTCTCATTCTGATTTGAAAATAAGCAATATTAGTTGATAATTTCACATCAAAATACCACCTCTTTAGCAAATTTTCGTAACTTCTAATTCCATATACTGACTATGGAAGAATGGCTTTGAAATTATGGGGATGTGGGTAAAGTTAAGATTGTATTAACCCTGGCACTGATCAAAGAGTCTTCAGTAAGACATAATTTTTCATACATGGTAACAACTGACTATAAAAGAAAGTATTTTTAACCTTCAAATATTTAAGGTGACTTTTACAAGTTAGTCTCTCAATCTGGAGATGTTTTCCCTGCCATCTTTTACTGTGCTAAAACTGCATTTCTAAAATGTTTTCCACAGCAAGCAATAGTAATTATTTAAATAAGTGAAAAGCAAAATCCAAAAAAACCTTTGAGTAAGCACAAGAGATGTATAATAATGATTTCCTTCAGACTGACAGACAGGAGCCTCTGGAGTGGAACAGCACCTAACATTTCAAATGCAGGCAAAATAAAAAAATCTGTATAGAGATACTGTGTGGGGAATTTAGATAAGCAGAATGCAATTTCACTTGCTGTAATTTGGACTGGACACCAGGATTACCGATACAAGCTCATTTGAGGGGAGCTATGAACTGTTGAAGGAGTGAAGTATCGAGCCTTCCGCTGTGGAGTCATGAACAACAGAGCTCCTCAATGGCAATACTGAAATATTTTGCTGGTGTGACTTAGCTTTGATAGTCACATATTAAAATATCTCACAGATGTGGTAGATTTTCTGAAGCCTTGTCTGAGTGTTGAGTGGCTAAACACAGGAACCATAGGGGTCAAGTTGAGGTGGACTGGCTGCAGCCCATCCAGTTGTTGGTGTTACAAGTACTTTGCTTCATTTCACTAAAATCTTAAGGACTGACTTTCTCTGGCCTTTGCAGTCTCGACTTCAGGCCCTTCCAACCCAACGCATTCTTTGATGCTATGACTCCATTTCTCCTGAGTTTTATTATACAAGTTCATGTCCTGTGATGTGTCTGGGTCTCATGGGAGTAGCTTTGTCACTCACTTCAGGAGCACACAAAGGCATTCATCCTGCCTGTGCTGTCATTAGTGACTTTACACTGTGGGACAGCCCTGATGCTCTGTTCCATGACACCAGCCCTTCATGACATCACCTTATTTAAAAGGTTGTAAGCAAGGACATGAGCCTGCTGCTTCAAATGAATTGTCCAGTCTGCATCACAGCCTTCCCAATAGTGTCCTTGCTGTGTTGGGGACATCCCCACATTTAGATATATAATAAATGCATGAAAAAATGTTCCCTTACTTATGAATTAGAACAAACTTTCAGGTAATACATATTTTTAAATAATATTGCAGAGTGTGCATTTCAAGTTGGAACTTCATCCTTCTGGGCAAAGGAACTGAAAACTCAGCTCAAGCTGCCAATTTAAAACTGAAATACATATAGTAATGATTGGGCATAAATAGAATCAAATCTGTTCTTGAGTGGTTCTACTATTTCTCCACACAAAACATGCAATTTTTTAAAAACTATTTTAACATTATCATTGGATTTTTGTAGTAAGTTGACAAATGTGTGCTAAAAGGCCAAAGTTGTAGCAGAATTTCTATGTTTCCAATGCCTTAAAAACACCATTGCTCTTGCAACTGAAGTAAATTCACACTAAGAATCAAAATATCTTTGACTTTTTAACTTCATGAAAAAGACTAATTAGATGAAAGGGCTGAGAATTATTTTTACAAGCTCAGCAGTTTTGCCCAAGACAGCTGCATTTGTTTAATGGGGAGAAAAACTCCCTTGGTAATGGAAATTATTGAAGATATTTAGTATTGAAGGAGATATTGCGAAGATAAATGTTTGTGCAGCCTCAAATACTTCATTGTGCATTGACCCTTGTCTTGAGGCAGGCTTTCTGCATGATTGCAAGTCAAGAGAACATCTCTGAAAAACTTTGATTTTAAAGACACTTAAGCTATAGCCAAGGGCTGAAATAAAGCTGCTTTGCTGCATAGTTCTTTTTTAGGTTTGTCATTGGGAAAGTATTAAAAAGGTATGAGATATTGACATTCCTAAAAATTGTAAATCAGAGAACAGACTTAATGGAAACTTACACTTTTCAGTCAAAGTTGTACTAGAAAATCATTAAATTAAAATAATTTATATTTAATAAAGGTTTATGACAAAAACTATCAGGAATCTATATATCCAGTAATCAAAATAGCTCATGCTTTCAAGATAGAAAGTCACTGAACTACAATTCCTGACTTAACAAGATTCTGATCTTATTAGCCAGAAAAAAAAATTAAATATAGATCAGTCCTCAGAGTTGAGTTACTGCTTTTGCAAAGCTAAATACTAAACTACTTCTTTATGCCTAGAACCATTTGGTATAAAATAGCTTAAATCTTTATATTTTTACTGAAATTTAGAAACAGGAAAGTTTTCATCTGAAGCGAAAGTCTGGCCCCTTTCTGAAAATAATGGGAAGTTGTGGGTTTTTTTCACTGACCTCCATAGATTGATCTTTTTTCTCCCTCTTACACAAAACATAGTGAACTGCTCCAAATGCTTGCTCAAGCAGTAACCTGCTAACTCAATAGTTTGTTATCCTCTGTGTCAAAGGAGTAAGTGATAACTTGTGGTCCTGCTGTTGATCAGGTTGTGAAAGGTCCTGATGTCCTAAATATCTCATGAAGATGAAACAATTTTTTATTCATTTGATTGCATACTTTGTTTTTTCACTTCAGTTAAGAGTTGAGGTTTCTTAGTGCGAAGGTACCTGAAAGCAAATATGTAGACTCCATCTCAAAGAACGAAATACTTTTATTAATTATATTTAAAAAAAAAAAAAAAAAAAAAAGCAAAAACAAAAACAAAAAAAAACAAAAAAACCCCCAAACAAACAAAAAAAACACAACAAAAAAGTACATTTGTCTCTGAATTCATTCTTCTGATAATGCAATTGCCAGTTGAAAAATCCATGACTGAGGATGCTCTTGCTTCAGATAGTAAGACTGCTGCAGAATTTCATTGCTAAATGTGAAGTCAGGGACTTGGGGCTTTTGCTAAATCATTTTGCAATATTTATATTTCAATATAAATTTTACTGTTTAAAGAATTCAATAGCCCTTTCAGGGTAGTTAATTACAGCTTGAAATCAAATGAGAAGACTAAGTACCTCAAGTATGGTGAATGCTGCCTGCATGCACGTTGGAAATCATCTGACTAAATGTTGATTATCAGAATTACCCACATGTGAAAATTGACCTTATTTTAGTTAGTAAAAGTTTCACTTTTTTGTAGCACTTGAGGCTCTAAGTTGAAATGGCTTGAATAGAAAATTTCCTTAGAGATTTAAAGTATTTCAGTGATGATTTTCTAATACAGCATATTGATAAGAAAAGTGTGTGCATTTTTTTCATTATTCACTTGAAGTCTGTATTTTTTTTTTACATCAGAAATAAGGCCCCTGTAAGACTGACAGAATTAAGTATAAATCAAGAAAGCAGAGGGGATCCTGAGGCAGTTACTTCTCTTGAAAGAACCGTGGGATGAATGTATAAGGGGCTGTGGAAAAATTTGGTGGTATGTTTGAAAGTGATAACTATGAATTCAATTTATTACACTAATTACAGGTTTGGGGAAATGAAAATGGAAAAAAAAAATAAATATATTGCACAACAGGAAACTGGATGAGGGGTTGGGAAGACACGTTTTTAAAAAGCAGGATAAAGACTAAAAGGCATTTTGATTTCACATTCTGGAATAGAAGAGGAAAGCCTCCATGTTTCAGAGCATATGTTTCCTGAGATAGCTTGGGAAACCATGCAATATCTGATTTAAGTTCTTGATTATTTCTTTTTGGTTTTGTTTTTTGGGGGGAGTTGGTTGGTTGGTTGGTTTTGCGGTTTTGGGTGGTTGGTTGTTGGCGGGGAGGGAGGGAGGAGTTGGGAGGGGGGGGGGTGGGGGGTGGTTTGGTTTGGGTTGGGTTGTAGACTATTCCAGCTATCGTTCCCTGGAATTTGCTCTTGATTTAGACATATTTGATGTTAGAACGTTGAAGTGACGCATCCTAGTTCAAAGGTGTTATGGCCTATGGTAACTAAGATTTTTTTTTTCTACCTTTATGTGGTCTGACATTGAAAATCCTCAAATAGCAGGAATAACTTCATTAATTTTTGGTGATATACTTCAAAGATATAAGCACATAACTTATAAATGCCACAATCAATACCCCTTTGAAAGGTCACTTTGTGGATGACTGAATAATATTTATATGCGTGTGTACATAATTTAATGTATTTGGTAAGGGCTCTTCAGAAGAATAATTCAAAGGACAGAAGATGATATCTCACTGTGAGAGACTTAAAAAGCTTGATTATGGTTTATAATTGCTCACACAGGGAGAAAATAACAAGTACTAAATGACTCTAATCTAGTACTGAAAAAAGTAAGAACTAATGCTGAGTAAAAACCCTGCAGTCTTAAATGAGAAATTAGGCTCAAATGAGAGTGATTAACCACAGCAGCAGGCTACATGCAAAAGAATGGGCTTCTATTGGTTTTTCTACATGGCTGTTAGATTGAATGATCTAATAATTGTGTCTGAACTTGAAAATCATGGATCAGTGATTGTTGTATAATAATTCAAACTGTCCCAAGAAAGCAGTTTTTTAAAACTGATTTTCAGTCTAGTAATCTGTGAGACTAAAGAAAATCAAAAATTTCTTTTATTAACAAGGATGAATTCTCTATTTCTGTGTATATGTTATATATGTACTATCATGTCTTACTGCCTTTACAAACTGAAAGCAATGTCAGTTGATATTTGCTGATGCTGACACACCAACACAACTCTTGTTCCTCGTGCAAGCTGCATTTAGAAATTCTGGATATTGCTGTGGTTACCTTAAAAATTGTGCTTTTGGGTAAAAACAACATCTACTTATTAATTTAAAAGAAGGATTTAAATTTAGGTAAAGAAACAGTCTGGATTTTTCAATTCTAACTTAGATATTTACAACTCAGATGGCAAACTCTTGACTGTTTGCCCAGGCTCCCCTTATCAACGAAGAGAAACAAGCTCAAAGGATAAATCAACTTTTTGAGAGGGAAGTACATTGAGCTCAGGAGACTGACTCATCCTCTGAAAGCACCTGCTTCTTCCCTCTTGACTCATGTGGGTGATTAAACTTATTTGGATGTTTAAACTTTAGATGTCTGAAGTGAAGCATGATGAATCTCACTCATATTTCTGTTCCAAAACCAGCTTTGTTGATACTTGAAAACAGCAGCAATTGATGACGTCTGGGAATAAATAGATAGTCAGAGAAAATTACTGAAGACAACTCCCATAGCAGTGGGTGAAGAAGACATGGTTTGCTACATAGTATGGAATCACAGAATCATTAAGGTTTGAAAAGACCACTAAAATCGAGTCCAACTGTGATCCCAGCACTGCCAAATCCACCACTAAACTATGTCTCTCAGCCCCCCATCTGCAAGTTTTTGAACACTTGCAGAGACAGTGGTTCCTTCACTGCCCTGTAAAGCCTGTTCCAATGTTTGACCAACCTTCCAGTGAAGAAATATTCAATCTAAACCCACCCTGATGTAACTTGAGGGGCTGTTTCCTCATGTCCTATCATTTTTTACCAGGGAGAAGATCCACATCCCCACCTGGCTACATCTTTTCAGGTAATTGTGGGGAGCACTAGGGTCCCTGCAATAGAGGGGACTGTTCTAAAGAGGTAGGAGTAGGTGAGAGGATGTGTACGTAACCACGTTTCTTACCTGCTGTAGGCTTGTCCTTCTCTCCGTGCATCCTTCCTTTGGCAAAAGCTTTATGCTCTCTGCTTGTTCTAAGCAGAAAAGAAACACAGACTCTCTTGATGGCTTCTGCTCCAAATATTTATCTGGCAGCCGTCTTAGCATATGCATATGTATGTATGGCCAAACTTCACAAATGAAGATTTGGGAAGGGCTCTCCCCATGTAGGTGTGCCCTTCCAGCCTGCGCAGTGGGTTTTTTAGGTGAGGCACAGCGTGCACAGAACTGGCCCCACCGTTTAAGTCCTAAGGGTCCATCTGCCATGGCCGAGCGAACTCAGACAGTGACAGTGAAGTCGTCGGGACTGTCTATGGCAAGCGGGGCTGACCCTGCTGAGCACCCGAGATGTGATGGGATGGGATGGCAGGGAGGCATTGTACTGCCAGAGCACGGTCCCCACTGAGACTCGAACTCACAACCTTGGGATTTGGAGTCTGGAGTGCTCTCGATTACACCATGGGACCGCCCTAATATGCATATATAAGGACGTTTTCATACTCAGTGTTTGTTTCCACAGCCTTCTCTTAAACATGGCCACGTATTTTTGTTTGTAGGCATCTTAAATCTCAGGATTAGCTAGAACATTGGCTGAGAGGACTTGAACAAGAAGGAATTTCCCTTCCATCTCAGGATATTCAATGATACTATGAATTTATGGCTACGCTATAAATGTTAGTTGCTGCTTAAAGAAAAATTTTGGATTCTGAAGGAAAGTCTAAAGACTAGAAAAAGCAGTTGGATTTCTGTGCATAAATACTCAGAACAATGGGAAGTAAAAGTTTTCCTCTTTCAGTCTAGTGTCTGAAATATTAGTATCCAGCCCCCACTAATAATAATTAGATGTTACACAGAAGGAAAATATAAACCTCCAGTGTGCTTATCCAGTTATCCAAAGCTGTTTAAATAACCTTGTCTATCCTTTGGAATAAGTGCAGGAAATCTTTTAACTAGGAAAGAGAAAATATGTAGCACTTCTGCTAATGAAAATGTAAGGCTTTTATACCTCTGTGGCTCATAACGTTTAAGGAATTCATTAACTTTCAAATGCTGTTCTGTTAAAGAAGTAGTAATGCAGGTAGGTAATTTTTTACTATATAGAAGAAGAGCCAAAACAATATGAAGTTTATCATGGGTGCAATAATCCTCAGAAACTGAAATTTTACCAGAAAAACTTTAGTTTGTAGTAAAATGTGTATTGGGAAGACAATTACTATTTCATTTTAAAGCAAATTCCTTTAAAAATTATTTTCAAAAAATATTCATTTTTAAATATTGACTTTCTTTCCAGACAGTGTAGTAGTCAGCACTAACACAGTTCCCAACTGAACGTGGTTAAGAGGAACCTAAACCTACATTGTCTTTTGTCCTTTCCTTTCTGTAAAAAAAATGCATGAAAAGGGGGTTAAAAATACCCCACATGCTTCCTTCTTGTTACTTTTTCTTCTCAAGTACATCATGATAAAAGAAAGATTGTGCACATCTTTATTTCTCCCTCAGCCAACAGGCCTCAGGACCATTACAAGTTTTGTTCAACACAATATTGACACATCTGCACCCTGTCAGCGTATGTTGAGGCTTGTGTGTTTCAGGGATAGTGAGCCCTGGTAATCTGATCTCAAGTCTGGCCTGCAGTTGCTCCAGGTTCCTTTAGAGCCAACTCTTGTGGAAGGCCATTGAAGAGAGGGAGGGAGCAGAGTGCCAGGCATGATTTCTCCCTCCTGGGAAACATCAGGGCACTCTTCACCTGGGCTGGAAGCCTCATTTGGTTGCCTGGTGTTATCTCACACCTCCTTACTGACCCATGTGAATGTCTTTTGAAATAATTGCAGTTGTTAATAGAGTAATAGAAGTAATTTATTAATGAATAAACACAGTAAAGATGAAGTCTGTGCTCCCTCCTCTGTCTTATCTCCTGTGCAAATAGAGGCTGTAAATGAGCCGATTAGAAATAAGTTCCTGATGATCCACATATGTCGCCAGGAAAAGAGTTGACTTCCTCGTGCTATTTCACCACCAGACCTATTATTGTCTTTCACTGCTGATACCCTGTTCTGTTAATTCCAGTGAAGGACTGTGTAAGTGGAAATGCTGTTAATCACATAGTGCTTGAGGGACAGTGCTACTGATTAATCATCCCTGCAAATCTTTTGTTCTACTACAGGTACATCTAGAGAGCAGGAAACATTTTCAATTATATGCAGGCATTTATTTTTCAAGGAGATTTATTATTAAAAAAAGGCACCAGTAAAATTAGCAAACTGCAATTTATTATCTCTTTTCTTTTGAATACCTGCAACATATCAGGTCTAGTGGGCAGAACACAACACTGCGTTAGTCCATGTATCTGTAAATGTCTTTTTCCCATTAGCTCTGTGCAAGAGGCTTTAAAATTTAAAAAGTATCACCTATATTTTAGGACAGGCCTCATGATCCATCTGTATCTTTCAAAAAAACAAAAGTCAGAATTTTAAGTCCCCGGCCATAATATATTATAATTTGATTAGAATGGAATGAGTCTTAAAAAATTTACAACTGTGATTTAGGCTACTCACCCAAGTACAAGCCCCCAGTCTTTAAGCAAATAGAGTTCAAAATTTTGTCATTAGGATCATACAACTTCCTCATGAGGGGAAGAGGAGGGGCAGGCACTGATCTCTTCTCTAGGGTGACCAGTGACAGAACCCAAGGGAATGGCCTGAAGTTTGTCAGGGGGGGTTTAGGCTGGATATTAGAAAAAGGTTCTTCTTACCCCAGATAGTGGATGGGCACAGGAACAGGCTCCCCAGGGAAGTGGTCAAAGCACCAACCCTGACACATTTCAAGGAGCATTTGGACAACACCCTCAGGCACGTGGTGTGACTCTTGGGGATGGTCCTGTGTAGGGCCCGGAGTTGGACTCAATGATCCTTTGGGTCCCTTCCAACTTTGTGATTCTGTGATATTTGCAAATCAGGGATGCTATGGCTATTTAAACCTAAAAACAAAAACAAAAACAAAAACAAAAACAAAAACAAAAACACACAAAAACAAAAACCAACAAAACACACACTAAAACCCTCAAACAAACTCTTAAATTTCTTAAGCTCATGAATCAAGATCAAGATGGGGAGATGGCAGGGATGGGTTGGCCCTGGCCCACCAAGCTGCAGTATCAGCCCCCTCTCCAGCTGGACAGGGGAAGATGTTGACTGAGAGAGGCTAAGCACTACTTACCATACAAAGCTCAAGATCAGTTTCAATGCCTCAGTACTTAGGACTAATGGATCCTGCGTCCATACACAGTGAATGGGAGTAGCAGATCTGACTCACAAATTGGTAGAGATGATGGTTTTGTTTTTTGGTGTAGATCAGGCTCCCAGTGGGATTCAACAACAGCTGTTCACCTGTGTCTACATCCTTTAATTAAGCCTAATTGGATATTAGGCAAAAATTCTTCACTGGAAGAGTGGTCAAGCATTGGAACAAGCTTCCCAGTGGAGCAGTGGAATCACCATCTCTAGAAGTGTTCTGAAAACATGTAGATTTGGTGCTTAGAGACATGGTTTAGTGGTGGACCTGGCAGTGCTGGCTTAACAGTTGGACTCAATGAACTTGAAGGTTTTTTGTAAACATTATGATTTGGTGATTCCTACTCTCCTGAAGAGGCCCACAGGTTAGTGACAGGGTGCCACACTGCTTCCACCCAGGCAGGTCAGGTGAAACCTAGCTGTGCACAACAGGTATTCCTGATGACTTAAAACTTAAGGAAAGTACTAACAGATCACCTATTCTGATTAGAGCAGTGATTTGTGAGCCTCACAAGGACTGCTTCAGTGTTCCTTCTTTGGATGCCTTTTACATTTACCAGTGCTTTAATTAGGGGTATCAAAATTCCTTAATGAGTAAATCCATCTCCATCTCCTAATCTTCTGGTGAAGCTCGTTATCTGTCTCTTAGATTTCCAGCAACTGTGTTAATTTTCACCCTGCACTTCTCTCTTTAAGAAGCAAGTAAACCATATGGCTGAACCTTCTAATGTTCATCCAGAGCCAGGTATTTATTATTTCATTTCCCATTTACTCTAGTTTTCTCAGCTTTTGATTCTTATTTGGATTGCTGCCTTTCCTGTTTGGGGCTTTTTTTTTTTTTTTTTTTCTTTTAATTATTTTACTTTCTTTCCCCTTTTTTGAAAGCTGCTTAAGTTAGTGACACCAGCAAACTCAGTCTGTAACCAGATATTGCTCATGAATGAACATGTATCCGCTGTTATGACACCAGAACAGCACTTGCAGCAGCAGTATCGAAGCAAAGGGCCTTGTGAGCTGGTGGTTGCCAGGATTCAAGTAAGATATCAAACTTCAGGCTTTGCCACAGAGGAGTGTTTAAACACCCTGTGGTACAGGAAGCCTAATTTCCATCTCTGTCCCAATAATCTGAAAGGGTAATGACTGCACAGTTTGTCTAGCAAAGTTCCTGGTGCTGCTGTGCTTTCACGTGCAATTTTTCCTTTCCTGTCAAGTTCCTGTGTGGCATCACTATGTGTTATTACACAGCTGCTTCTTTTTACCCCAGAGAGAGCTGCATTTCAGCAGAAGACAAAGCAATTGCTGTTCTTTAAGCATGTGAAATTCCCTGGGAGTAAAGAACTCCTAATCTTCTGCCTTATTTGACTTTAAAATTTTTTTCAGACATCTGCAGATTTAAGATCAGCAGTTTGGATATTGGTAGGGATGCATCCTTAAATTATTATATCCTTGCAGATGATTATTTCTTTTCACCTCCCCCCACCCAGAAAAATATTTTACTGATCTCTTCTAAAAGAGACAGACTTTCAGGCTTACTAAATCTGACTAAAAGTTTGCAATTAAATTTCAGTGTACTAGAGGTCATTTGTATTTGAAATTGAAAAAAAAAAAAAAAGGCTTAAGATCTTACCAGATGTGCTCCTTCTGCCTGTTCTTGGGATGAAATATATTTAATTTGAGTTTGCGTTTATTCCTACTGTAGTTTTTCACATGACTTCCTCAATTTATACCAGAAGATCTGATCTAAGTGTTTTGGTAAAATTAGATAATAAGTAAACAATCTATGATGCAAATGAGATGTTAAAAAAAAACCACCACAGAACACATCCATACACCAAATATCTATTTTTTCACGAAGACAGATGTATTATTTTGGTGCCTTTGGATGATACAGAATGAGAACAATGAAGAAGTGACCCTGATGCAGAGAGCTCATTCAGAATAGCCATGTGTGGTGAGAAAGGTTGCTCCTTCCTGTCACAGAGAAAACTCTAGTCATGGGCTGTCTCTCGTTTTTAGTATTAGCCAAGCCAAGCTTCAAAAATGCTCCTGCAAATTTCAAGGATACTAATTTTTGAGACTTTCAGAACTGGTTTTTGTGTACCTGAAGCTCACCTTAAAAACGGGTCTCCACACAAAGGTTCTCTGTGAATATATGAAATTCTCTTTTCTGCTGCACAATCTCTATAACCCCTATTTATTTTGGCAACATTAACTTTTTTTTAAGTAGAGTGTTGACAGAATTTCCACAATGTAGAATAGGTATTTGACATGAGAGAATGTTTGTGTCTCATGAACAGGACAAGACATGGTCACCACTTGCTTGGAGGTTGAGTTGCAGTGCTTCCCTAAATGATGGATATCAAATGAACCCAAATGAGGCAAAGACATAAATTTAAATAGATTAATTAAAAGTCATTAAACTTTATATGAAATTCTCTGATTCATAGAATTATGGAATCACAGAATGGTTTGGTTTGGAAGGGACCTTAAAGATCATCCAGTTCCAACTCTCCTACAATGAGCAGGGAACCTTCCACTAGACCAGGTTGGTTAAAGCCACACTCAGCCTGGTCTTGGACACTTCCAGGGATGGGACATCCACAAATTCTCTGGGCAAAATAGCTGTACATGCTGTAACAAGTGGTGAAAGGAGGTATGAGTTTCTCCTGCAAGCGTCTAACAAAGTTTCTTTTGGTTCTGGTTTGCAATGGTTGATTCCAAAAACCTCAGGTTTGTATCTGGAAATCAGCTACTAAAACTCAGTGAGATTAGTGGTGTCTGGTTTGAATGTTAAGCTGGACTAGGGATGAGAGTATTTTAGCTAGGAATATTTAACAGTGACAACCAAAGCCAATTGCTTTTAACCCTCAGCATTTCTAGTTCGCATCTCTCATATTAACTATGTTGCTATGGGATGCGCTATTTAATGTATATTTCTGCAGTGCATTCACCTATGTACAGAGAGACATATCCTGAGTCTGCTTTCATTTTCTTTGTTATAAAAGTTTCAAAGGTCATTCTGACTCTCATTTGAACCAACACTAATTGCAGTTTACTCATTACTAACTGTAAAAACCAAACACTGGAGGCAGGAGCCGCACCAGGTTCTGTGGGCACAGTAAGAAGATGATTCTTCTTCTTATTTTATTTATGTAGTGCAATCCTTCTGGACTTTATAGGTGATAATGTGATAGCATTAAGTTGTACTGCAAGAAATTGTGAAGCCTTAGCTAAATTACCATGTTATGAATGCATTGGGTGCTGCACAAGAAATCCCAATCTTGCTGCTAGTTCTTGTAGCCATTCAGCAGAAAAGGCTCATATGGCCTTTCCATCTAAAAAAAAAAAACAAAAAAAAACAACAACAAAACAAAACAAAAAAAAAACACACACAAACAAACAAAACCAAAACCGAAACCAAACAACACAAAAATTTGCAAATCCAACAATTCTTTCCAAAGCTGGATAAAGGGATCTCAAACCTTGTTTAGAAGGCCGCAGGAGACAGTGTCTGCTCTTTCTTTCCTTCTGTAAGCATTGTGCTTTTGCCAGCTCTTAGCAGTACTATGCCTAGTAAATCATCAATAAGTTGAATTTTGCATTCTGCAGCTTCCAACTCTTGTTAGCAATGTCAAAATAAATTTTAGAGTGTTTGCATGAAAGCCTATGGAGTAAATTAGCCCAGATATGTTACAAAGTATTTTATTTTACACTAGAAAAGCAGAGGTGATGAGAATATTACATTCTGTTTGACTAGTAGATGCAAGTCTAGAAGGTGTCACAGTGACATCTTTCCTAAAATTTCATAGCATGTCACTTCCCAACTGCCAGAACTTACACAGCAGAAAAGATTTTCTGATTTAGGCAAGTAGAATCTGGCCCTAACAACACAAGCACCACAGCGAGAATAGCTATTAGGAGAATATGCTGCTGAGATAATGCATAGGAAGGTTTCAGGGATTGGAAAGAAAAAAAAAAAGCAAACAAAAACCCAAAACACACAAAAAACCAACAAAGCAACCAACCCCCTCCCCCCCCCCAAAAAAAAACGATCAAAAACTAAAGGATAATATTCAGATTAAAAGTTGTCTGGGAATGTGAAATTTCCTGCCTCATTCATTAGCCAGCACAGCCACAGAACTGCCACTGCAGATGGATGCAAATACTGTGCTCCATCACGGAGAATAGCACTGGGGAAGAGGGAGCAGCTTCACTACTCTGGTGGGACTGAGAGCTCTGCTTAACAAAGCCAGAGCTTTTGGTCGTTTTAATAAAATGACAGTAATTTGACAGTAATAAACATTAGGCTGTCACCGTAATGGAGCAGTTTGCAAGTAATGTTGACATTATCTTATGCTTCATGTCAGAATTTGGATCTACTTTATCAGTTGATTAATGGGGAAATTGGATGAAATTCTTTAAATCTGACAAAAAGGAGTTTGGATTGCACTGGGAATGAGTTGTCTTTTGTTTTTACCTGTTTCTTTTAAGCCCTGATATTGCTTTTTCATCTCCTTTTTGTTGCTGCTTTTTTTTTTTTCCCTCTCATTTTGAGTGTTTCTGCAAGGCTGTGACAAGTTCTGCATAAAGAGTAACATTGTCTAAACTGCTGAAAGTGCCATTTAAAGAGGTCCTGGAGTATTTTTCCTGGACATACCCAGTTCTGAAATAGTGAAGGCTTGCTTTTTGTAGTGAGGTATTTTGCGGGGGGGATTTTGATTATTTGTTTTGTTGTTGTTGTTTGGGGTGTTTGATTTTTTTGTGTTAGTTTTTTTACATGCCTTCACCATTGACTTCTGTGTCCCTGCTGCCACAGATTGTGGCTGTTCCTATATAGCAGTGATCTAATACAAATTAGGATTAGCCTTCCAGAATTCATTTTAGAACTGAGGAAATTATGGACACAGAAATTTGCAAGTGCCTTGCCAAGGATTTCCTCTGTCATTGCAGCCTGGCACCATTGTGAGCCAGGCAGACTGTTGCACCACAGCCCTCCCAACCACATCCTTCCAAATCTTATACTTCTCTTTCTTTCAGAACTTCCTAGATATGCATCTGACTCAAACTAACAGGCATTGGGAAGGTTTGAACTTCTCATGCTCTTCATAATTGTGTACAATTCAAATGCATTTCCTACCACTGAAGACAAGAGTCAGGAGCACGATACTGGACACGTGTGCAGATGCCAAATAAAGTTATCAACTGTCTTCTTTTCAGAAGGCAAAATATCACCATCCAGTATTCCCTTTCAGAGGTGTTTGAAGAAGCTGCTGGAAGCACATCTGACTCATAATGGTTGCTGAGCGTGCTGAATGTGGGGAATGATGTATATTCCCACATGTCCATTCGCCCAGATGGCTCACACAAAGGGAGTATCCAGCACCAATGTACCCATTTCTTGGGGTCAGCAGGTATTCAGGTTAAATGGGACCTTAGGAGATCTCTATTCCAACCTCTTTCTCACAACTGGGTCAGCTATGAGGTCCTGTACATTGCTCAGTTTTATCCATTTGTAAAACTCTAAAGCTGAGAAGGCACAATGTACCTGGGCAATCTGCTCCACTGTTTCAATATCTTCATGGGAAAAAAGAAGTTCTATCCAGTCTGAGACTCCCTGACCTTGTTATCTCTCATCTCCCACTGTGAAAAGCCTGGCTCCACCTTCTTGATGACATTCCCATGGGACCTGCTGTAAGTTTCCCCAAAGCCACCTCTTCTCCATACTGAACTTTGCCTGTGCCTCAGCCTCTCCTCCAGGGTGTTCCAGCCCTGATCAGCTCAGTGGCCTCCATGGAACTTGTTCTAGTTGGTTGATGTATTTTCTCTATTAATCTATTTAAGTCTTATTTAAGACAGCTCAAATATGCTATAATTACTTAAACCTCGGTGCTCAGACCTCTTCTATGAGGGGTAATAATCTGCTCTTCTCATCTCTGAATCCCAAGGGCAAGAGCACAGAATTATCTTGCTTTCAGGATGAGAGATGCAAACATATTACCCAACTTGGACAGAGGTGGCCTAGTTATTCAGTGGCAGAGTCAGGATTATTAATGAAATCCTTAATCCTTTTTCAACTTTGCTGGACTAGACTTCAAAAATCCATCTGATTTTGCTGGCATAGAATGACAATGATGATTGAATTGAAAATGAGTGTCCGTAAGTACTCCCAAGAGGCACTTGACACCCTCTACAGGAAAATCAGCAGCCAGTATTAAAAATCAATTACCATTTTCACAACACAACCTTTGCCATACAATGTACAATGACCTTTATAGGCCAGAGAAGAGTCAGTTTAATGTACTATATAATGCCAGATGGTAATGTCTTTCCTCACTTAGGTGGCTCATGATTAAATTCAATTATCTCAGTCATCAATTGACCTTTATCCATCTCCCCCAATTTAGTGAATGGAAGTTGGTAAAAACTAACAGCGTAGATACATCATGTTATGGCAACTCCTTCTTATAACAAGGTACAAGTGGGAGTGAGGCACATCTGAGATACAGTTGTTTCAAGCAATTTTTGTATTTTTCCAGATAAAGGAGAACTTGTAGAGATGCAATCTAGTTACTGTTGTGTCCATGTCATGCTGTGTTGGAGGTGTTCAATACATAAATATTTTCCATTTAACAAGAGTAGGATGAGACACTTGTCATGCCCAGCTAGTGGTTCAGTGAACAGGGAGGGAATTTACCCTCTTTATTAACTTTTGGAGTCTTTATTCAAAATGCATCTAGTAGCTGATACTATGCAAAGCCATAGTGCAAGAAATACCCTTTGCAGTAGTTGTTTACCTTCTTGCTGATGCAGATGCAGACCCAGGAATTTGCTAGCCCTAGAGGTCTAACAAAAATTGTTCTGAGATCACTAGTAAAATGAAGTGTCACAGTAGAATCATGTCCAATGATCCAGCGCGTGTGCTATGCCAAAATAGTAGTGGCAAGTAGATTGCTTCATCTCAGTTACCCCATTTTTAAATCCATGCCACAGGAGGACTAGTTGATTTTTGTTTCTAAAACACGCATATTTTTTTCAACCTCTTGTGTTCAACCCAAGGAGGGATTTACCATTTACAAATGCATTTTTATTGGGAAAATTTGAATTTTACAAGGCCCCAGCAAGTATGTGGCAGTTTTGCCACATAAGTCTGATAAGACTTCCTAACAAAGCATTTCTGTTTCTTGACAATGTCCCTCACAATAACCGTGTTCAGGATACCAGATTTTGAAATCTGGTTTAAATGAAACTGATTGGCACTCTGCCTGTGGAACAGTAATGCAAGCACAGCATTTAAGGAGTACTTTTTAAATGAAATAACACATTTTTGCCAGTATTTGAGTATTTTGCTTCTTTGGTTCTTCACCATATTTCCCTTCTATTGAAATACTTTGGAAGGAAGAAAGGGAAGAGCTGTTTTATCATGCCCCATTCCTATGGGTGCATCTTTTTTTCCCTTGCTGATCTTCAGTCTGCTTACAGTTTCACAATGCCTAAAAATTTTCTCCCTATTGCAATTGTCATTTGGACCAATAATTTGGCAAAGCTTTCCTTAAGATGATTTAATTTTCTCTCCAGACCCCAAAGATGCCAGCATATGGCAGTGAAACACCACCACTGAATTACTGTCTCTTTTCATGGTAATTACTTTAGACTCTTGGACTACATCAATCCTAGTTAATTGAATGGCACCAGGGAGTGTTCCCAGGGATGAGAACTTGATAGGCTGTCCTGTTAAATGGTTCCTGCTATGATTTTGGCCCCAGCTGGCTGGCGCTCTCTCAAGTGCATCCTGGACACAGTTGGGGAATCAGCACAGACCCGGGATTGTTCCCAGTTAGCGGTTTAGATATGCCCACCATGTTTCCTAGGCTAGAAGAGTTTAACAGTACTGATATAGGCAAGTCTCTTCCAAAGGATCCCAGGCACACGTAGCATAGCTGTCTGAGACTGTAGCCCAAAAGCAGTTTTGTGTTCTTTCTTTCCCACTTTACCTAAAAAGAATCAGGATTACTGACCTTAACAAAACCTATGTGTTTTAACATGTACCACATGTTATAGCACGGGAGTTGCTGTCATTCTGTGACAGCTGAATAGGTGATGTTCATAAATATCTCTTACCTTCCAGACATTGATTATACAAATACATGCACTTATTGCATGTATCTATTGGACCTACTCCACAGATGAATCAGGACTGACCAATGGGAATGCTCTACTGCCCAGGCTAATTGCTTGTTGCAGCAAATAGGAGCTATATGATGAATGAAAAAGAGAATATTGTGAGGGAAGGAAGGAGTTCTTGCCTATCATGGTTGAATACTGAACAGAACTAGATATTATCTCTTTACCCAGTGTAGAGCTTCCAAGAGATACCCCACAAGAGACTCAGAACAAGTAGGTTAGTTCAAGGTGAAAACTTTTATTACATTATTATGACATTTCAGAAAACTGTCCATTTTCTCTATCTGCATGTTGTAGACAAGTTCAGACTGGGCTACAAAGATACAATCACGACTTATTCTCTTTCTTCATAAAAAGCTGGAGTAGAAAGAGACAGAAACTAAGTCTTTGTGAAACATATATATGGCAGTATCTAGATTGTTGACGTTTTTGTATTCAAGTAATTCCTGTGGGTTTTTCTGTCTAATTAGATGGTAGGGGTTTTCATGCTGAGACCTTCTCTTCTCTCAGAAGACCTAGAGAGGCAGCTCCTTTCCCACGCTTACAGCTCCACATTTCTATGTGACCACATATTCACCTTTAAATAGTGAATGCTGGTGGTGAAAACCTGCCTGTAGTGTGCATCAAGCATACGCTTATACAGATGTTGTGTTCTTGATGCCAAAAGCAGATGTTAGCTTAAAATGTTCTTAATCTGATTGCAAACTATCCTGGTTTGTTTGGTCTGACAGGAGATTTGCAGCAATACCTAGAATTTTAGCTCAAATTTAGAAAGATCCTGCAAATAATTCAATTTTTGTGGAATATGTGGTTCTGGATTTAAAGTTCAATTACATTAAAAGAGGACATTTTTTTCTGTCATTAAAAACAGAAGAAAATTTTGGGGTTTTTTTATTCAATGAGCTATTAATATTAAAACATTTTTAAAGCAACCATGTGCTCCAGCGAAGTACAGTTAAGTGTCCCCAGAATGTAATATCAAGGAGAGCAAGTATTATTGATTAATTTCATTATACAGGTTACAGTATTCACTTTAAAGAAGCACTCAATAGTAGTTATCAAAATATATGCAGAGGACAGGTAAAGGTTATGAAGCTCTCTGGATAACATAGGTGACAAAGTGAACTCTCAGCTATGAGTTCTATGCATGACTTAGTACTTCTAAAAGTGTAAATACGTGCATATTAGAAGCCCTGCTGATCATCAGGAACTACATTTCAAGTCAGAAATAACAATGGTAGTAAGACAAACACAAAAAATAATAGTGCATTAATCTGGGTAACAGAAGTGAACTGCAAAGCTTGCTGACCATTTGAAAGTCACTGATAGAACAGAGTTTTATTCTATCCATGTAGTGGGCACAGAGTGGAGAAGAAGAAAAAATAGCATCTTTCTTACATGTCTGAGGTTGGTACTGCAACAGACAAAGCTGCAAACCCTCGTATTTACTTTTTAATGCTATTATTATTTTTCCAAGTGTCCCTAACATCTTACATACTTTTTTTTCATCAGTGTGTGGTAACTTCCAGTACAAGCAATTTAATGATTGGAAGGCAAATATGAGGATTACCTCTCTGAAACAAAGATTCTTTAAAGCCACAGGTCAATTGATTAATCCTTCTCTGCTTCTGTTTTTATTCTCACTACCTTTCCTTTTCATTAGAAACATTTATCTGGAATGGCTATTAACCTCATCTTGTTCCAACTGATCTTCCCACTACAGCTGCAAGCTCTAAGGCCTTATCATAATACAAATGAATAATAGCTCTTACCAACTAAGAATTTAAGATCAGCTGCCATTTTGGTAAAAAACAAACTCTTCCCTTAACAACAAACAAATAAACAGCAAAAAACATCTTTCCCCAAAAATCTTACCATCAGCAATTATTTTTTAAAGTTTCATAGTTATGAAACTGCACACAAAAATCAGATCATCTGGAATTTTTTTTATACCTGATAAAACCTTATTTTACACAAAATTTTTAGTCTACACTATAGCAATTTCACTTAATTTATATGGACATTTGGAGTTATTTGGGGTGACTAGAACAGTGAGGGAGGTGATGAGGTCACCTAAGTGATGAAGGTTGTGGACATCACTCAATTTTCCCCTTGCCAGCTGAAATGAGAACCCCCTTCTTTCCTCTTATGGATATGGTCAGCTAGCTACCTGCATCTGTGGGCTGTTAAACCAACTTTCACTGTTCGTGGAGATTTAGAATTCCTTTCTTTATTGCTAAAGAGGAAAGGTAAGGGAACTAGGCCTATGAAACAGAAATGAGCACACTGAGCTCTGTCACTGTGGTGACCACCTGCATCTGGCAGGCTTGCAGGTTCATTTAGCTTGTGGAAACACATGATGCACTGGATTACAGGAGGGGAGAAGATGGAAACTTGAACCCACCTGAATCCTGTAAAATTACTTTTTTCGTGATGTGACAGCTTTGTCATCTTTTACAGTGACTTACGGGTGATAACAAACACCCTCTAAGGGAGGCTAGTCTAACTCTCCTATTGATTTTTCCCAGTGTTGTGTGCTTGTTTAAAAAGAAAAATGTTGCTCAAAACTGAGTGTGATAATCTTAAATATGTTATGTACTTTTTGAAAGGTGAGCTGAATTATGATTAATATGGTAAATAGCTCAAACTTAATAGAGTCAATGCTTCTTTATATCTCAGTGGTCCAGTCCTGGTGCAGAGAAGAAAGTAACAGTCAAGCCTGAATTAAGGGCTCTCAGCTTTCATGTTTGTATAAGGGATTTTGATTTATTTACTGATATCTATGTGTATGCCCCATTCAATCACAGGAGCTAATGCCATCCTGCTGCATAGATGGAGATGAAAAACTCAGCTGTCTGCCAGTTACAACCTCCTTTCCCATTTCCCCTGCCCCTTTCTGGGGTCAGTCACAGCACTGGTCTCAGGCACTCCTCACTGTGGTACATGTTTTTGTCTGAGTGTATCAGACACACTTTTTACAGACCAGTTCTGGGAAACAATGACAGTTCCTGTTGTTTGCACTGGGAGGCTGTGACAGGCACCAGCCTAGAGTGGGAAAATGGTACAGGTGAACCATGCCACCTGATACAGATCCCCATCCATCTCTCCTCTTTGTTCTTTCTTGTTTCGCTTTTTAAGCAAAATCATATTCCACCAATGCACCACGACCCTCAGCAACTCCCTTAGGAGTCACCTTAAAATACTGCACACCCATCAAATATCTCTTGCCTCCCTTCACTGGCAATGGGGGATCATTTATCATGAGCCTGCAGAAGATACAGCTTCTCCTTGGCAGGTGAGGTGAGGTGGGTCCCAGTCTGTCAGTCCTGCCCTTCTTTGCTGACTCTCAGAAGGGTCTCCAAGGCCCCATCAGCTATGAACCTGATGTAGGCTGGAAGTTTGCGTGGTGTCTTCCCTGCAGAACTTACAAGAACAGGAGTTCTTCTTGCTATTGATTACCAACAGCTCAATATAAAAGTGTTTTAGCTAGCAGAGCTTTGCTGGAACCGCAGTTGCTCCTGTTGCTGCTGACTCCCAAAGACAGAGCACCACTCATTACACTCTTCCTGAGCTCATCTTCCTTTCTCTTGAGATCACAGTGTACATTTGTCATGTTGTGCAGGAGCCTGCAAACACCAAGGCTTGCTTTGATTTTTCTCTTGGCATCCCAGCTGGGCAGTGATAAGTTGTCTTGTCATGCTGAACTACCATTTTGTTTTGATATTTTTTTACACAGTGACACAATATTTCACAACATCTTACCTTGAAATTGGAGCAGGGGCTAAATGGATGGAAAAAAAAATTGTTAAAAATTTCTTGTTAAAATGGAAAAATAAATAAAAATAAAAAATTATATTGACTAAGCCCTAACGTGGTACTTCTCATAAGGAATTTATCTACAATGTGGCTGGTTTTAAGTTACAATTTTAAACTGATGGTAAATTTTACACCATGAAAATGTAACAGTTACCTACCAATGTTATTTTAATGAATTCTCTTAGGAAAGTAACATTTCTACCATGCTCAAAATAGGATTGGAAAGAAACTCAGTCAATCTGAAAGATCACTTGGTATTATTGTTTCTTATTGATGTGACAAGGAAATTTTGAACATTTGACTCTTCAGTCAGGACTTATTCTGAGGGAGGAAGAAAGCACAATTAAGTTAGTAAGACACCAGTGACATTGTGTTGAAGTCATAAGGAATAATGGAAACCCAAAATAGCTCACGAGTACTGGTCAACCCTCCCAGAGACTGTGATTAAAAACATCATTTGCAGGGGTTTGGGTTTGTTTTTGTTATCTTACTTTTTGGCTTCAAAAGGAAAAAAATATACATCAGAATGGTGCCAATACAAAAAATGGAACTGAGGAATATTTTAAATAACTGAGTATTGGTTTAGTAAGTGCTGCTGTGAGGAGTGAAACATGCATGGTCAAACCTCCCTTGTTGTGGGCTTTCATCTCAGAATAATTGCTCTAATTAAGCGTTTCTATGGATGGAGAATCCATACCATCCTCCTCCGATATGGATTATCTGGTGCTTAAATCATCGTTGAGGTTGAGATTCACCACTCTTTGGGGAGGACTCTAACTTGGTCTTCCTTCATGTATTTCAGCAAAACATGAGGAAATTTGGTAGTTTTAATTGAGTAGGTTCCTTCTGCCAATAGGAGCTTTCCCCAGTGACTCTCCTATCTTGCAAGTGTTTACTCCTTGACCTATCTGATCCTCTATCTCACACATCTTCAAAGAAAGATAGCCAAAAAAAAAAAACCAAAAAAACACAAACCAAAAAACCCCCAAAAAACCCAAATCTGAAAAAACCCACAATTTGCCTTTTGTCTTGGGTTGAGCTGGCAAAATGCCAACTGTCCATTAACAGAGTTAGCTTCCCTCCCTCCAGCCAAGAAAAGGGAGAAAGGAAAAACCTCCTTCAAACTAGGTTTATGCTTAAACTTACAATATATGTTTATAAAGAAAAGAGAAAATGAAAAGAGTAGCTACAATATAACATACACACAAATGAGAAATAACTTCTCACTCCCCATTGAAAAGAGATTCTATCACTCTAGATTTATAAGTACCCTAAAAGACACCCAGCAAAAAGAGAAAGTATAACAACAAAATGTTTTTACTTCCCTGAATTCAAACAAAAGGCAAGTAGCGGTGGCATCAGCAGCAAGGCCCACTTTAGCAGGACAGCAGCTGTGTGTCCTGTCTCTACTTCAGCCATGATGGAACTAACCAAACACCTCCTACTTCTGCACTCATATCTTAGGTTTGTGTCATCTGGTATGAAATATCTCCTTGGTTACTCAGTCAGGTGAGAGCTGTCTCTCCCAATCCACATAGATTCTCCCAACCTGCCAATCTGAGGCCTAGCTAAAACTACTATACCTTTTCAACTTCTGCCCCTTGTCCCTCTCCCGCTCTTATCAATGTCACTGCCTACAATCATTGCCTGAAACAGTTTGCTGCAGATAATCCCCCTCTTCTGTCGGGTGTGCAGTTCCTTAACAATGGTCAAATTTAAGTCTTCCTCTTTCACAAATTAAAGGTTTTGCAGACATTCTGACATTCCTGCCCAGGTTATGATCAGCTTGTTTTCATAAGCAAGAAACTTTGTTGATATCTCATCATATACAAGCTGGCCTTCCTCAATCCTGTGTAAATCAGTGCTGTCAGGAGTAATCTCCTAGGCTGCTGCTTTGAACACATCATCCCACCATGACGTCTTTCTGCACTTCCCTTGGGATTCTCTTTTCTTATTACAAGAAAGCCAAACCAAAACACCTGTTTGCCTTAACTGAACCAGCTGAACTGAATTGAACTGATCTACCCAGCCTCATTCAATCAATATCACAATGTCAGCTCCTGCCTCCGCTCCACCCACGATCTGCCAGCTTCCACTAGTTGCCCTCTCCTTTACTGCTGTGCATTTCCCATAGCAAATGGCAAAATTCATGGCTTCATCCTCCTAAAATAACCTTAAAGTCCATCGTCATAATGAACTCTACAAAGAATTTAATATTATGAAGCCATCCCCTCCAAAACCTGAATTTTTACCTTTGTTTTCTTGGTTTTCCTATCTTTGCCTAGATGTTCAGTGTCAGGTCCACTGGCAGAAGTTTTAGGATAGAGCCTACATTTGCTACCTCGTTGGAAAACAGTCTGACTTCTCAGAGTGTGAGAATTTTTGCCCCCAAGTTTCCCAAGTCTAACTTGATATGGTTTTGCGTTTTATATTTTAAAATGTTTTGTTGTATGCTTTTAATCTCAGAACACTTAGTTTAAAACTTGATAGACTATAAAAACCCACAGATACCCCAAAGACTGTTCCAGATGTCCAACGGGAGAAGTCCCACATGCACGTTTCTCTAGGATTCTTGAAGCTCAGTGGTACTTTCCCTGCCATAGCTCCCACCTTTGTGAGAAACTGCCATGGAAAGACTCACAAGATTTTTCTTTTGGCCTTCATTATTTTTATTATCAGATCGATTTAGTCAGTGGCTTTTCTTCTTATGCCTTCCTTGTCTGCCTCAATGACTTATTTGCTGTATCTCTTCTGGCATTTAACTTCAGAATTGTCTGGGCAGAGGCTGTTGTTGTGATTTAGCTTTATAGCATCTGGTCCTAAGGGACTCAGATCCCCTGTGATGGTCTTTCAGCATCCCTCCTTTCCCAGTGATTCTGTCTCATGTAACAGGCAGCTCAGGAAGTACCTGCAAATATATTAAGCATAGAGCACAATGACATATCCCAAAAGAAACTGATTTAAGACCACATCTTTGTTTTTACTGTATACTTTTTTGTTGAATAGTTCAAGTTAAGGACATAGTGTAAGCCTAAATTTACCATCTTTGGTTATCTCACGCCACAGTATTCATCTTATTTTTATGTAGCTCACTTAGACGTGTAACAAATAAATGTCATTTCATTCTACTTAGAAGAATATTTTTCTTTTCTATTTTTTTTTTTTTTTTAAATGACCTTATTCCTACTGAAGAGACAGATAGACAGGCAGTTCAGGACTCTGGAATAGTTTATTCCAGGGTTTATCAAGCCTGGTATGTGTGTCACTGATAGTGGACAAGCAAATGCAAGAAGTACAAGGCAGATGCTCCTGGTGGTTTCTTCAGAGAGATATGTCTGAACTGAGGGTACATGAACTTCTGTACATGAGGGTACATGAACCTGCTTGGTTCAAGACTGGTGAGGAACAATTGCTAAGAAAGGATAAGGCATGAAACATTGAATTGGTGATGCAAGTGCAGATGGGCAAAGTATGGAAGGTATGATGTCCGTGAAGACATACCTTGGGGTCCTTGATAGCGGGTGTCTTGGACATGGGCATGGAGTAAAGATATAACATATGGAGGGCTGACCCATCTTACACATGTGAATTCTCCAGAACAGAGCTCAGAATAGACTTACAGCTATGGTGGTACCCAGGCAAGCCAGTTGTGAGAAGCCCTTGTTTATGTGCAGTCTTCTTTCAGACCATGCCACAAGCTGACTAATGAGTTTAAGGATGGTTTATCCCTGCTCTGTGTGCTGGGTTCACCACGGCTCTCGTCTCTACCTTGCACAAGAGATGAAGCTGTTACACGAGAATTTAGGAACCAGCTGCTAATCTGCCCCTGTACCAGGAAAGTGGCATTACCATAATTTCAGGACAGAAAAGGAGAGGGGTAGTTACCTCTGGGGAACTTTAAGGCAATTTGGCATGGAAACTGCCTCTCAGTCCTGCAGGAGGTGGCTCTGAAGAAGTGTCACAAGACTTTTTAAATAAGAGTGTGCAAGAACCGCTGGAATATTCAACATCAGGCAGCTTCTAAAAAAAAAAAAAATAAATAAATAAAAAAAAGAAGGAAAAAGTATATTGAAAGAAACATCATGAAGATACACCATAAGACAGCTATTTTTAAATATCCTTAGTCGTATGAGAAACAGGGTTTCATATACTGGGATTTTTCAGTGTCAAAACCAAAATAGAATGAAATAACTATGCAATGTCAGAAATTACTTCTTCCATCTTGGGTTTTATTGTCTTTGAAAGCATTTTCTAAATAGTAGTTTTGAGATCATAGTCTTTCCTCCCTCTATATCAGAGATACATGTAAAAGTTTTTTCAGCAATTGTTCCCTTCAGCCTCAGCATTGTATCTGTGTATCCTGTAATGACTGTGTCATTGTGTAATAGCTGAAGCACGCTGAAATCAAAGTAAGATAAAGGGTTGGTTAGAGAAATTTGTATTAAGATTTTCCATGTCCCCACCAGGTCATCATCTGTGTGATTGGTGACAAGTGCGATGGCTGTACCAGAAATGCATCACTTACGATTTGGTGCCCGAAACATTGTCTGGAATTTTTTTATTTGTCTTTAGGGATTAGCCTGAATAATGAAAGTTCTAGAAAAGGCTGAATCTTCACAAGATGAACTAAGGGGTTGCTTCCCAGTTATTACTTTTATGAGTGAAAAATAGAAGAAACAATAATACTTGCACAATGAAACTATAGTAAATAATACAATATGTCGCTCCTTTATAAAAAGGTTCATATATACCCTTTACAGAAAGCAAACCAAACCAAAAACTGCCCCAAACAAAACAGAGAAAAAAACCAATGTATTTCAAACTAATTATTCTGGAGTCAAGTGACATAACCTGCTGAACTGATGCCTGAAAATGTCAGTTTAGTATGAAAAGTGACACAATCTATACAAAGAAGTATCACAATCAAATTTCTCTGCTCTGTGCATAGGCACATCGAAATTTGTTCAACAAGGTATGGTGCAGGAGGTCCTTCAAAGCAGAACTTCTTTGCAATTTCCGTGGTATTGAACCCAGTAGACTTATGATGTAAACAAGTTATCTGGATTTCCAGCTAGATATGTAATCAGAATGGAAATGCAATGGAATTTGTTTTTTTATTTATGCTACGCTGGATTTATCTCACCATAAAGACACTTTGCAATGTCCTTTTCTCAGGATCAGTGATGAAATGTCATTCTAGATAATGCTTTGCATAAAAAAGGGCATATTCTATGAAACAAGAAGTTGGCTCTCCTACCAGTTAAAAGAATCACCTCTCATGGAGAATAAAATAATAAAGAATACAAACTACATATTTTTTGGTTTTTGTCAGTAGTGGCTTTTGCTTTGTAGGTGTGGAGAGAGGATGGCAAAAGCTGTTTTAAATTGATTAATTAAACATAAGAAAATGGACATGATGTCTGCAGCTATGAAGTAAGGATGTAATTTATGGGATTGCATACTAATTTCAGTTCCTGCCCATATACTGCATTTTGAGAACTATTGTCTTATGATGCCTAAGAAGGCCATAGAATCATAGACTAGTCTGTGTTGGAAGGGACCTTAAAGATCTTCTAGTTCTAGTCCCCCTGCAATGGGTAAGGACACCTTCCACTAGACCAGGTTGTTTAAAGAATGGTAAATTGTAATTACTGCTACTGATTGAAGAAAGACTGTAGCTGAAATTTTTGATAAATAACAACAATAATTATAGTAATAATAATATTCCTTATTTTACCCTTACCTGCCTCTTACAGTCCTTGTAGCTATTATTTACGTGAAAGATTGATATCAATCAATATAACAAAAGTACTGCAAATTCCTACCTGAACAGTCCTACATCAGTTTAAAAACAATCCTATTTCACATTAAGACAACTAGGAATAGTAGCTGGTGAGATGCTAAAGCTGCTCTTTTGCAGTAAATAGATAACTTGGTGCAGGTATACACAAATTCAGCAGTATCAGATCATAGGAGTAGTGAGAGATAGTAATGTCTGTTGGCTGAGGGTTGCTATCCTTTTAGCTAAGATGTGTTTTTCATTCTGTGAAACCCCTTTGACTGTTAAAGGGCAGAATAAACAAACAAACAATTAAATAAATTACACACACATCCTGGTTTATTCCAATCCACTTTTCAACCAGAGAGTGGTTGGGCTCTAAACAGGCTCCCCAGGGCAGAGGTCCCAGCACCAAGGCTGACAGAGTTCAAGAAGTGTTTGGACAATACTTTCAGGCACAAGGTGTGATTCTTGCAGTTGTCCTGTGCACAGTCAGGAGTTGGACACAATGGTCCTGATGAGTCCTTTCCAATCCAGAATATTCCATATTTCTGTGATTCCTTGAGATGCTGAGAAGAAATTAATCTGGTAGGACAGCAATTGTAAATTCAGAGATGGCCATATCTGAGACCATGCAATGACACTTGTCCAGCTACACCCTTAGCAAAATTGTATCACTTTGCCTGTGCACCAAAGTTGATTCACCATACTCCCAGGTTTTGGATTGAGGAGTCTGGGTAGGGAAGTCATTGAACCAGGGGCTGATATTTTGAAATTTTGTTTTAATACTTCTCAGAGGAAAAAGAACAGTTGAAAAGCCCTGAGTGTGGAGCTGTGGAAACCCTGGAGAACCTGAAAGCTTTGTGATCTGCTAGGTATGAGAGAGGGAGTTTTGGATCTTGAGGATTCATGAAGCAGCTCTGTGCTCTGATCTTGCCCTGTCTGGCAGGTGAGCTGCCGAGGAACTGGGAATCATCAGAAACTTTGCTAACCTGGTGGACAAGTAAGTGGGCTGAAAGGTTTGAATTGGACAAACTGGTAGGGTATATATGAGAAGCCTGGAAACCTAACCATCTCCTCAAAATTTCAGAATTCTGGCTAATTTCCAAATGCTGACAACAAATAAAACTTCAGCCTTTTGGACTAGACTTCTATAGAAGTAAAAAGAAAAATAACGAATTCTTCTCCTTTTGTCCAGACATTGCCAAAGAAATAATATTAAGTACCATTATTGCTCAGACTGGTCTCCTTGGCCTTAATGGAATAAAGAAGCTGTTGGCTTTAATGGAAATAAGTTCAGACTCATCTACAGTTTTCCAATTTCTATTCACCGATGTATCACCCACAGGAATTGCTAAAATGTTGCTAAGAGGTAGATTAGCAGAAGGGAAATGGAGACACAGAAGATGAGATTCCATATGGGTGAGCTTGACTCACCAGAATACGTAATTTTTTCTCTGTGTTTGCTGGGTACAGAGCTATTCCTAAGTCTATCCAAAGATGTTCACCTAGGTCCTGATTAATCAAGGTAATCAATGAAGATAAATCAATTAATCCAGCAGAATTTTGTCAATGGTGACATTAATAGAAAAGGGGAATTGAAGGCACAAGTTATACCCACACAATTCTAATTTAGCCATAGATGTGTTTCAAACATCCTGCCCCTGAGGAGCTGCAAGAAATACAACCACTGAGTATTATGTACAAACTCTGAAAAGAGGGCTTTTCACCTTCTCCCCAGAGGCAATTATGGCTCTTTACTGACCATGAAATTTTATTACCATTGTACTTTTGTTCCCCCTTCCTTTTGCATACAGATTGCAGCCAAACCTCAAGGGCCTGTTGCCAAATCAAATGCAGGCAGTAGAATTTCTTTTCCTTTAACGATAGGACAATATTTACATATGCAATAACTTAAGAGAGGATATTAGAGTGCTTAATTCTGCACACCTGATACTGAAGAAAAAGTGTTCCCTCAAAACCTGTGGGTATTTTTTACTTTTATGGACACTGTCTGCAGGTGGCCCCACCTCTGCTGTTAGCTGTGTTCAACTTTGATGATTCTCCACATTCTCCATGTACAAGATTAATTAGTTATCCCACAGAAGGTTCATGTTTTCTTTAATTTGGTAATACATCCATCTGTCAATGCAGACTTTCTCTGAAATCCTCTGCATCTCTGAACTGTCCATTTTCAAATAACCTTTTTCACTGTGCATCATCCAGCAGCTGGTATTTTATTTCAGATAGAGATTAAGATCTGATATCCTCCTTATCTTCCTTATTTTTTTTTTTATTAAAGTGTGATTTAGAATAGCTTTTAATCACATACATATTTTTTAAGCTTCCAAGATTTCTCTGAATCCCTAGAAATCCAAGTTACTCAGCCACAGTAAAAGAACATGTTTTTATGTACATAAGTATGTGTATGTCATTACCTCTATAATTACTTATGACTACTATATATCTAATTGCAATAATTTTGTTGGGATTTATCAAACTTGTTTAAAGGAATTTCCTCACATCTCTTTGGGTTTCAAATTGGCACAAGTCAAAGTAATCTCCTTATTCCTTCCTTTTTTTCTGGAGAAAAGCTCTCTGGTTGAATTTGTTGTCCAGCCTTACCCTCTCCTGCCCGGAGAGAGGCTGAGGAGGAAGAGGGGCTGCTGGTGGAGCCTCTGCACAGTGGTACCCGGCCTTCCATCTGCCCAAGGTTGTTGCTAAGGAACGTCTGCTGCAAATAACAGCAGTGCCTTCCCCCACCTGCTCCCATGCCGGCTCCAAGGGCTTCGCTCTCTCTCCTCGACTCCACAGACAGAGAAGCACCAGCTGCTGCAGGATTGTGTGGAAGTTTTTTTCCCACTTACTCCCTCCCCAATCACTCCTTAAATCCTTCAGAACTGAAGCACCTGCTGGCACCCCAGAGGTAACCTTCCAGTCTGTTGCCTCCTCACCACGTTAACTTCAGTCATTACAGATATTTTTCCTTGGTCTCACTTCCTTGCCTGCTTTTCCATGATGTGGTGAACCACATCATGATTCAGGCCTCCAGATCCAAATGGTTTGTGCATGGATTTACAGTGAAAGGGTGAGAATTCACATAGCAAGTTCCCTCCCCTCCACAAATCCTGAACTATTTCCTTATAAGAACTGTGATTTGAATCTCATAATTCATGTATACTTGGAGGGAAATGGAAAAGCACGTGTCAGACTATCCTCATACTTTAATGATTACTCTGTTTGAATTAATTATACTCCTTTTGGTATTTTTTTGAAAGGTCTGTGGCTGATGGTGTGACATCTGATTTTATAAGAACAGAGGAGCTGACCACTCATGTGATTATGAAATGATATAGAGTTGAGCAAAGATTCTTTATCTCTACTGAGAGCTAAGAAAAAGTTCATAGGCAGAGCACCCTACTATGAATAATCTTCTTATTTCTAATGCCACCCAGCCATGCAGACTTAAAGATAAGTACAGATGAACTAAGAGAGGCTGAAGTTATTAAATGTAATGGAAATGGACTTTAGATTTGGCGAATCAAAATTTTGCATTAACTTTTACCCTTAATACACTTAAATTGCCACCATAGCAGTTCCATTTTCTTCATCAAATTAGTTAAGTGGGAGGTGAAGTGATGCAAGTTCTGATCTATCAAGGAATCACAGCCTCTGAGAAGAAACAATTGAAATATGGAAAGAGCTGTTACAAAGCCAGGCCTCGTGCCAGGGGGAAATGGATGCTTTTACTCTTTAGAAAGTCTTCTGAAAGGAGGGTTGTTTTTCCAGGGAATACACTGTTACCCACCATATTCTGACATTTCTTTCTGTTTTGGCTTCCTCCAGGCCATTTTGTTCCTCACTTTGTACAATGCAAAAAGTGAGCTGGGGCCTCCATCAGCTAGGACAGGAAGAGGTTGGAGGAAATGTGATCTATGTTGGAGCTGTTCTAAGAAACTTCCCACAGTGGATGATGTTTAATGAAGTCCATTGAATGGGTGGTACTTCTGGCCTGGAGGGAGGGGAAGGTTGGAAAGCAGCCTCTGAGGAATTCTGGGAGAGGTATGGCACAGTATGGGCTTTGCTTGCAAAGACAGTGGCTGGAGACCCTGCCAGGTCTCTACTTGCTCCTGTGGCCAGGACTGGGAAGGCTGCAGCCCTCTCCTGGAGTTGGTGGTCTTTGTAGCCAGGATTGTGTCCAGAGACCCACAGCTCATGAGCAACAACATGGAGTGAGGGGAAATATGGGATATCCAGGGTTAGGGTGGATGATTCTCTCCTGATCTCACACTTATCTATGACACATGTGCTTATGAAAATCATTTTTCTTTTTTTATACAGTTTTCAGTACCTCAGCAGCAACAAAAGAAACCAAACCAAACCACACAAAGTATGATGTGTTTCCAACCAAGCATGAACCAATAATGTGCAAATTGCAACACTTCAAAATCAAATTGTTGAGGAAGATATTACACTAGAGTCATCATAAAGGCTGTGGGTTTTTTTCTTCCATTCCCATTTAATTTCCATTAGTTTTTAGTAATACCTCTGTTAAAAATATCTCAAACAAGCTTAACAGTTCACATTTAAATTATTATTGAAATCAGCAAAATCATCTGAAAATTTGTCCTTCTGTAAAAATCCTTCTCTATTTAAAATCAGTTTGGTCTCTGGACTCTCATGTCCAGAGTCATGATTCCATGAACAATTAAGTGTGGGAATAGCTTGCCTCTGGTTACTGTCCTCATGAGTCAGATGTCCGTATATATTAGCTGGTTTGGGGGTTTTACCACTGTGATTCTTCCCAGTTGAATCAATGGGAGTTCTGCTAGTAATTTCAATGGGAACTTGTTTTTCTAATGAAATGTTTCATATTTTTAGGACATCTCCAAGTCTGCAAGAGGACTTTTCATCATGGGCATAGACTGAGCCCAGCTTTAGTCAAGACAGGTGAAATAATCATCTCTTTAAGCATATCCCTCAAGAAAGCTGATACTGTATAGAGCATCTCTGCTTGTAGCCACTAAAAAAAGAGAAACAACCCAAAGTGAAGCACCTCTCCCACAGACTATGTCACAGGGATACCCCACCTGGCTCCAAAGGGTTGAGATGTAGCTTCAAGGCTGTGTAGGGATCTCCAGGCTGTTTTGTATGGGTCATTTTTGCATACAGAGTAAGGCAACAGCATTTGTGGTGCTGAGCCAAAGAAATTTGCTGCATTGGTTCCTACCCCATGCCATGAGGGTGCACTGCACTCTGAGCACCTTTCTAAATCATTGCCCGTCATCCTGTTACGCTGGGAAGACCTATGCTTTCTTTGTCATTGGGGAGATGGTTTTCCTTCTTTCCTGTTTTGCTTATTGCAACTTGTTATTTGATGTTTTCAGAGACTGAAGGAATGAGGTGTTTAAGGTTATTATAATTTGTTCTTTATTTCCACTTCTTTTTTCTTTAGCATGCATTGATTGTTGATATGGCAAAATGACTTCTCTATTTAACCCATTTCTTCATCAATTAAAATTCCAGGTGCCTGGAGACATTTGTGACCAAGTAAAAAAGGGAGTCCAAACTACAATCACAGTGAAACATGAAAACTACAGCTAAAATGTCAGTCTGGGTGGATGGTAAGGATTATTTGGATGTTCCAGCTCACACCTAATAGCAAACCAGGGCTGTGGCTTTTGTCTCTGGTTGCTCTGATACCTCTTTCACTGTTACAAAGATACAAACCAAATAATTGTGTATCAAGGCTGCCAAGTCCTTATTCCCTATTCCTAAATAAACCCCAATAATATTCATACTAAGGAACTGATTATAGAGTATGCTGATGGCTGGTGGCTTTCCCCCCCTTTTTTTACCATCTGTCTGATGTGAATACATCTGAAATCCCTGGTTTTCACCAGCTAAAATGTTTTCAGCAACCCATTTTTTGTCTTCTAATTATCCTTTTAATTTGCTTCTGTTCAACTCCCACACCTCCTCCCCACAACCAGATTGTTTATATTTTTCCAAAGAGCTTCTGAGAATTGCTTATCCTGGTCTTTTCACCCTTTGCCTGCTCCTCATTCTAGAAGTTGCTCTCTTGTCCCCTCCCTTGCTGTGATCTTGCAGGAGTGAATGTGGATCAAACATTCCCAACTGCCTCTGACAAATTGCCCCATGCAGAAATAATCTGTGATATTCAGAGTACTTTCCTGTTACTCAGACCCCTCTGTTCTGCATTATCAAGTGGGACAGATTCCAGTGATTACAAAGATGTTTGGTAAAAAGCAATAGTACTTTACTTCTGGAAAGAGATATTTCATTCAATGATGTCACCAAGCTACACAAGCTAACTGAGACTTGACTCAAAACTTGTCTGTTCAGTAATATTTGAGTGGCTGGAAAAGTGCAGCCGGGAAACAAATCACAGGGCTGATCCTGGGAACAGCATATCAGTGAAAGATTTAGGAATTAAACTGTCAGTCATCTTCCCAGCCTGGGGGCTTGACCTGGGCATGGATGCAGAAAACCAGAGAAAGGTCTAAGTGAGACAGGTATCTAGCTCCAAAATTGCATTCCCACAATTTATTCTTGAGTATCATTCAAGATTGGTGACATTTGAATGCTTCTGCCTCTTCAGATTTTCTCGGCCTCAGCACAGCCTGCTCTGAGCTCCTACCTCTTGTCTAAATGTAATCAGGGAGCAGGAATGAGGCAGCACGAGGCTGGTGTCTCCTGAGGAGCTCCAAACAGTATTCAGATCTTCCTTAACATACAGTGACAGAACTGGGTTCTTCAAGAAGCTGTTGCTGGCGGTTTTATGTAATAGCCAACTTCATAAACACATTTGTAGATATCTATAAAAAGTCTTTGCTGTCATGTCTGCACATGAATTGCTGTGCATGTCATGTAACTTACATAGAACACAATTCATGTGTGGAATTCATAACAGTTCCATATAAAAATACACTGTTAATTGCATAAAATAACCATATTTATATAATCATATGTTTTATGTAATATTGTTATGGTTTAACCCCAGCTGTCAACTAGTCACCACACAGCCTCTTGCTCCAGTCCCCCCCGCTCCCTGTGGGAAGGGAGAGAGAATCAGAAGAGTAAAAGTGAGAAAAGTGGTGGGTTGACATAAGGACACATTAATAAGTAAAGCAAAAGCCACACACACAAGCAAAGCAAAACAAGGAATTCATTCACCACTTCCCATATTCAGGCGGGTGTTCAACCATCTCCAGGAAAGCAGCTCTCCATCACTCCTAACAGTTACTTGGGAAGTAACAAACATCATCACTCCACATTGTATAGTCATAAGAACATTGAGTCCAACCATTAATCCAGCACTGCTAATTCTGTCAGTAAAGTATGTCCCCAAGTATCACATCTACATGTCTTTCAAATACCTCCAGGGGTGGTGATCCCACCACTTCCATGAGCCTTTCAAAAACAATGACAAGTACCTTGGCAATGAGATCAGTCAGCTCTCAGCACCCTAATTTGTGTATCCTGTCATTCCATGGATTTGAGCATATTCAATTGGCTTAAATATGCCCTACCCGCATCTTTCTCTGGAGAGGTCAATGCTGCTTTCCCATAAAGTCTGCTAGTGGGATCAGGAAACCAAGACGCCAGAGAGCAGAGGTTTTGAGTGAATGTTGTGGAGTAGAAATGGAATTTTGCCTTTCAAGTCCATCTGATTCACATTCAAATATTTCATTTTAACAACCATTCAAATTATTGCAGTTCAAGGAAATTTCATAGAATCATTAAGGTTGGAAAAGATCTTTAAGACCATGGAGTCCAACCATCAATCCAGCATCAGCACCAGGTTCACCACAAAACCTCCCAAAAACTCTTCCCGAGAAACCTCCCAGCAAGAGAGAAACAGAAATTAACACAAAAATGTTCACCTCCCTAGACAAACAACAGCGCAGACAGCCTAATCTCAGGAGTCAGGGCAGCAGAAATCCTCCCAGGTCAGGAGCAGGGACTGAAAGAGACAGAAACTCCTCCTCCCTCTCTTATTATACCTCTTGACACTTCTTGATGATGTCAGATGATATGAATTACCTCTTTGTTTGCTTAAGTCAGGTGATGTTTGTCCCTTCTATTCTATGTCACATCCTTTGAGGCCTGCTAAAACTGAGGCCTAAATGGGACCTACACTGAAACGAAAGCCAAAACTACCACAATGTGTCACTTTTTTTGAACAGGAAGTTTTACTCTTTGAAAAACAAAAATGCTTTGGGTTTAGTTTTTCCAAAAAAAACCCCTCATCCAAACCAAACCAAAAAACCCCAAAATATGCAGAAAGGACATAACTTTTTCAAATGATTTTCTTTCATCAAAACCCAAACAAATCAATAGAAGTAGCCCAACTCTCAATTGGAGCTCAGGGGTTTTCTCTAAGGTTAGATTCACTCCTATGAGAATGGAGCGGTGCAACAGAGGCCTTAGTTAACCATCGGGAGACAAAAGGCCACAGGAATTCTTGCAAGTGACAGTGTGACAGACTGGCCTGAGCAAAAGAATGGAGGACAAGAAGAAAGCCCCCAGACCTGGATCTCTTTCATGAACAATGAAAGGCAGCCAAGGGGGAGCAGTAGGCAAGGTGCCAGCTCTACAGTGATACAGATTTTGTTATAGTACAGTTACTGACCCTGAATCCTCCTGACAGCCAGGATGCTGTAGTATTGACTGCACAGTCAGGTTTGCAGCAGAGCAAGGCCCTGACTGCATAGCTTATCAAATGAGCCATCAATCAAGTGACTCACATTGTGTACTTAAACCTCCTGCTCCAAGTCAGGTTATAATTCATACAGATGAATACCTGCCAGAGAGGCTGCCTCAAACTTAAGGCAAAAACTGCAAAAGGAGGTAAAGCAGCTAAAAGATTAAATCACCAGTTACTAATAATAAACATCAGAGCTCCTCCTGACCTCCTCAAAATGGACATCTCATAAAATCATAGAAATGAGGTTTCTTAGCTCATTGGAGATTACCTTCATAGCAATGCAAAGAAAAACATTAAAAGAGTACTGGAGCAGGAAATTGCTGACCATGCAAAGACTGGGCAGTGAACATGACTTTAAAGGGACAGGACTAGCCAGGTGTGAAAGACAGGCATTGTTTCCTTGTGTGACTCTGCACCAACTAAATGCACTGGGGCTGGCTGGATTCAAGCTGGAGCTTGATTCAGTTGCCTACAAACAGGTTTTTAGTGCCACCTGAGCTGGCTTGAGGTGTTTAGACAACTGCACTAGGAAGCCTGAAATGATACAGTACTTCACAGACTGACAGTCTTCAAGACCAGATGCTAAAAGCTGGATTGGGAGACTCTGGGATATCTCAAATGGCTCTGTCATGACCAGACATAGTACCTATCTGTAATACAGATCACTCAAGTTAGCTCAGGTGATTCCTTCCACTTTCTCTGGTAGTCTGTGACTAGCAGAGGGGAAACCTTTAATGCAACATTACTCTTGTGCATAGACCATCTGCTGCTATATCAGTTTAAGCAAATTTAGTTTAATGGAATAGGGAAGCAAATTACAGTAGTGCTGCAAATTAGATTCTGGACTGTGATTCATGTCTGAGGCATGGACTTGGCATGTAAGTCACTGCAGCATTTCTACTTTCACCTCCTGTGCACAAAATGGGCATAACTGCATTTTCTTTATTTTATGAAAGTGACCTGAAGCAGGATGTGTTAAACAAGAGGAGGAGCTCTGATACCCAAATAAAAGGTATTGCCATAGAGATGGGACTGATACGCAGTAACAGCATGGTTATTGTCAGCTCTGCTGTGTAGGGGTCTTAAATGAGATCTAGTTATTATGAATAACTGTACAGCTAATATTCAGACAGCTCCCTAATGTTGCATTCTGTAGGAACAAGGAAATAATGGCTTACTGGAAACAGCTTTTTACATTCATAAAAGACAAAGGGCCTAAATGGTTTCTCCAGAGATCACTGTTTTCCAAGTTGCAAATCTTGTTTTGCTGGAGCTGATGTGCTAAAACCCCCTAAAAATATGAACACACTATGTTAAGGCCTCTGCAAAGGTAGCAGGAGCTATTTGTTAGCAACTCTTTAGAGAGCCAGTCTGATGTAAATTGGGCTAGTGGAAGAAAGTGGAAGAATTTGGTCTTTATGTCCCTAAGAGTGAGCATGAGGGGAGAATTAGATACCAGGATGCTGATTTTATTTGTCCTACATATGTACTTTTAAAAGCAGATTTACAGAAGTTGTTTATCTGCTGACATCTGTCATAGACAGTACAGAACTGAAGTGCCAGTGTAAATTAGACCCCATAAAATAGTTCTAAACTTCTACCCCTAGAGTATTCAACTTTGTGTCTTTCCAAAGCTGAAGCTACTCTGGAAGCTGATGAAGCAGATCTTTGAAACTGGAACATTGTTCAAAATTTTCTTCTGTACTTGGGGACTTCCCCTGTGACACAACATAGTCCAAGGATATTTGGGATGCCTTTTTCACTTTCTTGGAATTCTCCCTTCCTCATAGGACTACTCTCTGCTACAGAAGATGTAAAGAGGAAGGTTTAGAACTAGGTCTGTCCTTGAGATCCCATGTCATAGAATAATTCTGGCTGGAAAAGACCTCTCAGGAAATTAAGTCCAACCAACAGCCTGGTACTGCCAAGCCCACCACTAAACCATGTTCCCTGGATATCTCCAGGGATGGTGACTCTACCACTGCCTTGGGCAGTCTGTTCCAATGCTTGACAACCAATTTTTTCTTCTTTACAATATAAATATTCACCCACACAATTTGAGGCTGTTTCCTCTTGCCTTTGGAACATGAAGGGTGTCTTGAAGATCTTTTTTTGGTTCTCTGTTGAGTCACAGACTTTCTTTATGTCCCATGAGAACAGCAGACCATTAGCACCAGGAGCTGGAAGACACTTCACTTCACAGATGCTTTTACCTTGTCTGGGCAGAGACCCTGCTACTGTGAAACACTCCAGAACTTCCTCTGTGATCTCAGTGACATCCTTTCAGCTATGCTGCAATATCGATGTCTGTATTCCTACAGTAGCACTGGAGAAATGCATAAATAAATACCTAAGAAGGAGAGAATATAAAGTTGCTTGCTTGGGAACTTTTACTCAAGGGAAAACAAGACAAAGATGTTGGTGGCTCATGTAGCATCATATTCTGCACCTATACAAGGAAGGTGTAATATATCAGGACTGCATATCTATTAAAATGATGGCAGCTATTGCTTCCAGAGTAAAGTTGGCCTTTAACTATTGGGGGTCTTATCAAGTCCTGTCACTATGTCAACACTGGATTGCCAACTGTCATGAAATATTGAAAGCTGGTAAAAAAAGGGAACCTATCAAAATTGACTGTCAGTAAAATCAGTGGAGAAAAGAAAATGCATATTAGTAAAAACTTTAAAATAGTTTAAGAAAAAGAGATTTTTTTTTTCCTTAGTCTGGTCTCAGTTCTTAAGCTCAATGAATATTTTAATATGTAACTTGGATTTATTGTTTTTTTAATAGTTTGTACAATAGATTCGGCACAACCCAGCTATTCAGAGAATCATAGTAAAGACAGGTGGGAATCCAAAATTGCTTGAAGAACATAATTTTCTGATATGGAGTAGCATTTTTAATGTGCTGTCTGTATTTATTGTGCTTTTATTGTCTCAAGTTCTATTAAGAAAAAAGTTAGGAGAATGAAAAACAAATGCAAATTTTCCCCCTGGTAAATGTTTGTTTCCGTTAATATTTGATTCTCTAGGCTAGGATCTTCCCCCTTAAGTAGATCACCAAAACTAAATAAAGAAACATGATTGTAAAGTCAGTGATAATCTTTCCTGTACTATGTTATGTGCTGATGCTGTCTCTCACCACCTTTTCTTAGAAGAATTCCAAGAATTTAAAGTAAAAACAAAAAGCTGTACAGCAATAATTTTATTTTTCTTTTGCTTACTGCTTTCTTTAAGGTATTTTCTGTAACAGTCTCCATTTAATGTCAGGACAGATCTCATAGAGAGCTCAAGGGACTTTTTCACATATATCTAGAGGATCTGAAATCAAAATTTCTATGGAAAGTGCACTGGTCTTTCATCTCCTGTTATTAAGAATTGCAGGTAATTTTTTAAAGGAGTTTTGTCTCTCAAATATGAGCACTAAGAATCCTTTCCCTTCCTTCATGGGGAAAAATTTTACGGTTGTCAAAATTAGGCAGCAGCATTCCTAGAACGCATTATTGGTGCAATACAAAACTGAAGTGAAATTTCAAAGCTCAGGTGAAATGTGGAAGGCTACATCTCTGCTAACAAATTGGCTGTAGGTAGAGGTTGCACACTGCAGATTATGTATGTGTGACTAAAATCCCTTCTGTGAAATATGTGCTTGCATCCAGACTGCTTCTTGGTTGACACCTTTCCATGGACCAGCCTGACCATTGTCTATGAAAGTGGAGGACAATAAGCAGAGAAATAAAAGTATGTGTTGCAAACAATGCTGGGGGCCTAGTCCCATGCTATTCTGGTCCTGTTTATTTCATTAATCAGGATGTAGCCAAAGAGGCAGACTGGGAATTAAAAGAAAAAAAGGGAGTCAGATGATCTGAATTTCATTTACTGTACTAAAATATCAAGAAACCTACTGAGCACTGACCAGTCACCTTGTGCATAAACTGACTGTGAAAAACTAGGAACTATTTTCAGCTAGTGAAGAACTTTTACTTTGATTCTCAGGAAAAGACCGTGTGGGAAGATGAAGATATATTAGATGAAGAAGGAAAGTTCAGTGCTCATCTGTAGTCTGAAACCCCTCCATCATGAGGAATGCTTTAGCATGCAAGAAGAACAGGGTGGTTGCCAGGCT
>JAWWEV010000083.1:145235994-145265436 GCA_035583235.1 Hafferia zeledoni
TGCTCATCTGTAGTCTGAAACCCCTCCATCATGAGGAATGCTTTAGCATGCAAGAAGAACAGGGTGGTTGCCAGGCTCTGGTCCAGCCATGTTGTAGTAATGTAGATATCTCAGATCAAAGCCAGACCTGCTGTAAATCCTTGGAGCAAACACGAGTCTCTTGTTCACACAGCAAAACAGAGAATTAGAGAAGATAGAATCATAGAATGATTTGGGTTGGAAAGGACCTTAAGGATCATCAAGTTCCAACCCTCTGCCATGGGGAGGACAACTTTCACCAAACCAAGTTACTCAGAGCCTCATTCAACCTGTCCTTGAACACCTGCAGGAAGGGGGAGTACTCAGCCTCTGAAAAACCTGCTCAGGGGAATAAAATTATTTATCCAAGATCTAATCTCAAGTCACTAGTAGAGTAAGAAAAATAATTCTGAACTCCTGCTTCCAGATGATCATCATGCTTGCTGGCTTTATGCATAGCAATAGCACGCTGTTAGAGGGAGATCAAATCTCAGTGTGAAACAAAAGCTTCTGAAAGCACCATTTTTCTTTCCTTGTCCAGGCAGGGACCAAGCTGCTACAACTTGGAAAGAAAAAGCTTAAAAGAATCCTCAGATCACACTTGCAGAAATCCCCATATTTCCACCTGTGTCACACAGAGGTTATAGATATATCTTCTGGAGAAGCTGAAATTTGGCTTATAGTTAACCAATTGGTCTACTGTAGTTCTAGGTCAGCTGAACTCTTTTTTAGTACCTATGTTGTGCTGGCTTACATCTAAGTTGAAGCAAATTCACTTAGCTCTTAACTCTTTTGGACAGTCTAAGAAATACATGTTTCTTTTTCTCTAAGCCTGATCCCACCTGGCTGTGTAACTGCCTATTTCCTGTGTGTGTGCTGTCTTAGTTCTCAAAAAACATTGTCTCTTGTGCCGATGATGAAGCCGTCTCAGAAGGTGAGCTAACAGATGGCCTCAGGTGGGATATTCTTGAGTCCTCTTGTATACAGACCTAAAAAAAATCTTTTCAAACTCAATCTACTTTCCTGTCAGTTGCTGCATCCCCCCCTACCCCTGGTTCCCAACCTCAGTGTCCTAATTTCCTCCCTGACTGACTGCATCAGTCTTTTTTCCTTCTGTTGCTATTGTTGCTGTCGTCGTTACCCTTGTCATCTGGGGAAGTGTTCTGCAGCTCAGTTAAGCATCCTGAAGCCAAAGAAAAATGTGTTAGAAAGTAACAACCATGGGGAGGGATTCAGTGGGGACATCTGCTGGCAATCCTGTTAGGTCAGCAACCCATGACATTGACAGCCTGATAGTCCTAAGACTTAGAAAACTGCAACACTGGAAAGCTGACAATGTCTGCTGCCAGAAATCTGAGGGTCACTTGTCATGGCAAATAGGTCCTGATCAGTCAGGGTAAAAAGCTGAACCTGGAAGGTTGTGGATCCCTTCCCCTGCTGCTCCGTAGGATGCAAATTTAAAGTGATCAGACCAAAGATGGGCTGGCCTGTGTTTTTTTGTTCTGAGCCCACACCTGCAGTGCTGTGCCCAGCACCAGACTTTCCTTTGCGAGAAAGACATTACAAAGTGCGTGGAGATTAGCAAAGTGCCACCAAGATGACTGAGGCTGAAGCACTTACCTGGTGAGCAGAGGCTGAGGGAGCCCAGAGACGCTGTGAAATCTGATCTTGGTCAGGTAAAAAATCCCATGGATAAGGTGTTGAGCAACCTGATTTTAACTGGCCTTTGAGCAAGGCTTTGAATGAGGTGACCTCCAGAGCTCATTTCCAACACTGATCACTCTATGATTCTGCCAATAAAAACTCTGGCCACTGACAATTTATACCTTCATGCAAAGTTAAAAAAGAAAAAAGTATTGGGAAGAGTTCATGGTTAAAGCTACTGATCAGTTAGTGGAAGCTGTTAACTCAAAAATGTTCTATGGAGAACAAAAAGGAACAAAATTTTGCCAAGATTAAGCAAAAATACATTATTAATTTTTTGAAAGAATAAAGGACTTTAAGGGCACTCAGAATAACAAATTTGACGAAGAAATATGTTCACTAAAAACTTTTCTTTGCAAATCCACCAAAACAGTGTGTGGGGGGTTATTTTTTATTTTTTAAATTTCAAATGTGAAGTGTGACTTAGAATTCAGTCATTCAGTCTTCAGGGAGAACTTTTTTCAGTTCTATGTTTTCCAATCTGCTGTCAATATATGATGGCAGAAATAGCTTGTGATACTATGATGTAGAAATAAAAAAATCTTTATATCACATTATGTGACTACAGAGTGTTCACAAGGATCTCAGAAGCAGGCAGCACCAAAAACTTTTAGGGTCACGCTGTGTGACCCAGTAAAGCAAGAATACACTTACCCAGTGGAGCCATGCCCTTCCCTATTGCCAAAAGGTAAAGTTGCCTCTTTACTCTAGTATTGATTGCAGCCATTTGTTATATTCTGAATCCCCAGCCTTAGAGTGAAATTTGTCAGATTTATCCTCTGCCAGAAGGTCACCTTCAAAGCCAGTTCATCTATTTTTTTGTACAAAATACATATTAGGTAAGAAACCTGCATCCCTTTTAACCATACTTTCTTCCTTCCACCATCATTTATTCTTATCCAAAGGTTTTGATTTAATCTTCATGTGTTGCCATTTGAATAACTCTTAGATTGAAGTTGGACACTTTTTGTTTACATTTGATTATCCTTCCTCCATTAAGCTAAGGACAACCTGACTCTATTTATGCTGCCTCTGAGCTTTTCCTTTTCAGCTCTTGCTGAAATACATTTCTGATCCCTGCATTGCAATTGGGGTAGTTTAGAGTACAGAATAGACTGCTCCCAGCAGACTCCTAAAAAATCCTCAAGGTCCAGCTATTTGTAACATCTATCACTTTTTCATGAGGTGGCATATGTAGGACCTCAGCTAATCCATGGGACAGATTACTTTGGAATGGCTGGACACAGACTGCAGATGTGTCTGTCTTTATTAACAGATGCAAATAGGATCACTTTTGCAGTGTGTAATAAAATGTCTATTACAGAACACTGCAGCACCTACTTTTTTGTTATGGTTGCTGTGACTGTGTCCCCTTCCTGTGCAGGGACATCAGGGTCTGTTTAAGGTCCCCCCTGAAAGTGCTCTAAAATCCCATACCAGCTGTTCCATCTGGAGAACCTGGGGAAAAAGACATGCTTTTAAATAAGTAGCATCTCAGGACTGTAGAAGGCATGAACAACTTGAGCAACAGTCCCTGGACTGAGAATGCTTCACAAAAATCTCTTGCCTTTGCAGTCTACAAGGTATCTTTGGAATCAGACCAAGGGCTCACCCCTTGCTATGAAAATTGCACAAAAAACCTGCAGAGAGCAAAAGCCTTTCCACATGGGACCCAGCAAGTCATTAACAGGAAGAAGAATCTGCCTTCCTCAGAGTGCACCAGCTGGAGATCTGATGAAAAGCTGCATGAACCATGGACTAAGGATGTAGGAGCTTTCTTGATGTTTTGTCTTAATTTGGATGATGAAATAGATGATCTTAAAGTCTCTTTTAACTTAGATGATCCTATGATTATATGAAGAAAGCATGTCCAGCCACAAGCGCAGTCTGTAAGAGTAGCTCCGTGCTTGGGCATCTGGGGTCTATGTGTGTATGTGCATCCATCTGTAGAGAAAGGCAGAAGGAGAATTCATGTTGGAACAGCTCTAATACTGGTAGAAATCAGAGAGGTAGTGTGTCTAAGGGGTATTAGCTACACTGTCACTAGTATCTAAAGCAAGGTCAGACCAAAAGGTCCATACTGTTTCTTAAGATGTTAAGTAGCTTCTGGCACAAGTGGCTTCTCATGAAGGTTCTTCTTGTTTCCTATCTTTGCTGCAAAGGGAAACAATGCAGTAATGAACAATTCTTTTCTCCAGTAAGAGAAGTAACTGTCATAGAAAACAGGAACATGCTGCCATTCAGACTGCCTAATGACATAAGATAAAATTCAAATTCAGATCAATGATCCTTGGCCAGATTCAGGCAGAAAAAGGCATTTACCCTTGATGTCTCACCCTGTACAAATAAACAGCCAAATAATTTACATACCAGTCAGTGGAGTAGATCTTACAGAGGGTTTTGAAGCTGTTTTTAACCACCTCTACTGTGAGCTGCCACCTTCCAGCACTGAGGTTTCCTGGTGGTTTGCTGACTCTGAAAGAGCAGCACTGTATCTCCCTCCACTGATCCAAAGCTCTGACCTTGATGTAGTGAAATGGGAATGGAACAAACACCTTTTTTTTTTTTTTTTCTGAACTGTTTTATGTAAATTGCTTATCCCTGAATAGCTGTGGAGTATCTGAAGTCACTGTTGTTACTGTTTTAACTATACAATTTCACAATTAAGTTATACAAAACGTAGTAAAAGAAAACCACTCCAGACTGGTCTTTTGTGAAGGAGTGATAGTCCAGTCCCATGCCCTGTCCTTACCTGGAATCACTACAGAACATCCCATGAGGCCATTCCACTCTGTACTTCACATTGAAGGATCTCTTGGAAGTACAGGCTTTTTCTTTTTGTTCTGCTTGTAGGTTAGTAACCAAAAAAATCCATGTAGGAAATCAATGTGAATTAAGAATGTTAACTCCCAGTTATTATAAAGGGAATGAAGAGAATACAGTGAGCTGGGTAGCTTAATTGTATATCTTTCAGAGTGTTTGAAAAATATGGGTTTACTTGCTATACTTATTGCCTTTATTATCCAGTACAATTTGCAGCCAGAAATATATGAGAGTCAATTAAGGTTTTGAAGAAAAGTTTTCTTTTCTTTTCCAAATGAAAGTGTCATATATCATGCAATATCAACTCCAGTGTTAGACTAACAGAAATTTACTGCACCATGTCCCTGCAGTGAAAATTTGCAGTTAGATTAATGTTCCTTTAGCTGGCATTAAATCAATTTCATACATATGCTCGTATTTTCACCAGTGACATTCTGCAATAGCTGATGTTTTGTAAGAGCTATAAAGAAAAAAATCAGCAGATTTTGTTCAAGCTCCATATATATATATATGTACATATATATGCATATACAGGTGTACAAGACACTTCATGCTTCATTTGCTATAAAAAGTCTTGAGTTTCCAAAGTGAGCAAACTTGTTTCATGTTTTTCATGTCATATACACTGCTTATTATCAGAACACCTTCATATAGTTGAGAAACATCTAGAGTTACATATATCTAATCAGGATCAAATTGACATTTTCTTTTTTCCTCTAGTTTATTGAAATTGTTCTTGTTATGAAACTTACACTTCAGAAATTGACATATGGGGATAAAACTGTCACATCTTCCTACCTAATGCTCGCCACGCTTAGATGATTTAATCCTGGCTCGTTCTCAGTGGATCCATGAGATAACAGCACCTTTCATGACAAGACGTTAAAACTAATGGTGGATGATTAACCACCAAATATTGGTGAAAGATTCAGCTCTGAGGGGCTCTCTTCTGTGTGATTAATCAGCTCCAGTGCATCAGCCTTAAGTGATTCAGCTCTAGCCCCTCAAAGCCAAGGAAGGCTCCCTGCACACCAATCCCCCGCTGTACCCCAAAGAGAGGTCCAGACACCAGGAGACTCAGTGGCAACAGAAGAAGCAAACTTTATTGAAGATGCCTGCTTTTATGGGCTCAGACAGGGAAGGTCCTGGAACAATGGGCGGAGTCAAGGTTTCCATTGGTTCAGGGAAGGATTGAGAAACGGACCAATGGGGAGTAGGGGTGGAACTTCACAACAACCAATAATAGAACGGGGACAACAACTAATCAGAGAACATGGATAAAGACCAATGGGGATACAGAACTTCAACCAATGGGAGAGAGTAGCAGGAGAGGAACCTAAGGGGATTATGGAAAGAAGAAACCTGGACAGGGATGACTAAGGGAAAATGCAATAGGGAAGATGCACTTTTATTATACTGCTGAGGTGTCCAAATAAGGTGCATTTGAGTGCATGTCCCTGTAGATCTTGTGCAAGACATCAGTGTTAGGAACACTGGGGTCCACAATGTCCACATCTTCATCGATTCCAGTGCTTATAATACCTTTGCCATTTAATAAACTCTGGGTCTTCTCCCACATAAAACTGCCCAGGGACGTTGTGCATGTCTGTGGGAGTTTTCCTCCTGACCAGGGCCCAGCAATCTCCTGGACAGGATTCCAAAAAAGGTAAGTTCTTTTTTCTGAGTGCTCCTTCTGAAGAAAGGACATTGAGGATAGCAGGATGCAGCTTACTAAGGATGTCCTCATGGAACAACCACTGCTGCCCTGGGGACAGTGTCAGTCACTCAGAGCATAAAAATGGTTTGTGCAGCAGAGACATCACTGTGACATCACCATAACATCATTGGTAGACAAACCCCTGGAATTTTCTCGGTTACCTTGTGGCAAGTAAAACCCTACCAGCTGCTTTGGTTGTCAAGTGCTATAACTGCCCCTTGTGCACTGAACTGGTGTCTTACCTGCTGCTTGATACGACACCAGACCATATGAATTTTCAGGGCAAAAAACATTTCTGGGTAGGCTTCTCACCTAGAGGATCTGTTCTGAAAAATAAAACCGAGTTTTATCTTGCAGTAGTAAAGGAGCAGTAAGTTTAATAGATGGAGAAACCTCTGCAAGTGAAAGGAAAACAAAGCCCAAGATTTGCAAGTAGCTTTACAGTGAATTTGCAATTATGGAGTATACTGGGATTTAAGGATTTACAGACATTCAAGTACAGGTATATTCTGTGCTGAGACACATTAGGATGCAGAGATAATATAGCAAAGACAGATTAAATATATGGATATCTCTAAATATGGCCAGGGAAAAATTATTCTTTTTCCAGCATTACCAAGGTGTAATGAGGGACCTGTGAAGGACTGTGAGAACTCTTGGAGTGGCAGTCAATGGAAAGTGCTGATCCTGAAAGCCATCCTCAAGGTGCAAGAGAGTTGATCTAGCCTTTTTTTTTTGTCTGATATCCATTCTGTAGTATCTAATCCCCTCATAGGCATCACCAGCTCTCATTGAGACAGGAAACACTCCTGGTAGGAGTGAACAGAAATATAGGGAAGACTACCAGAAAAAAGGTTTGATTGGCATTAATATCCAGGGCCCAAGGGGATCAGTCATAACCCTGAGCTGTTTGACTTTCCTTATATATCTAAATTTTTATAGCAGAAGGACTCCAGTTGAGGAAAGCAGCTCTTCCTGCACAGGGAACATTACTCAGTAAGGTTTCCTTAGGATGCTGCACATTGCTGATTAGTTACCTGTGATGTTTTTATGTTATTAAGGTCTTGCATAAAATCTGCCACTAACCTGGTTAACAAACTCGTGCTGCCTGAATGCTTGTTTTGCAAGTAATTTTCTATCCTTCTATGTCTTTTTAGCTATGTTGGTTGTTATCAAACTGTTCCTAACCAGCATCCAGGAATAACACCATCCTCCAGTTTTCTTTAAAGGAGGGATTCAATTCAATTCTCTGTAAGGTTTCATATGTCTTTTGTCACTTATTTCTTTGCCTTTGTCCTGTTGTGATAAGTACCTTTTGGCAGCACAGTACAGAGATGACATCTAAATAGTGGAAAGAGAAAGGTTTTTGTTTTTTTCTGTCATGTAAGACAGCAAAAATTATAAATTAATATCAATTAATAGGTCACAAAGAAACCAACCATTTACTTTTACAAGTCACTTGAATGGCTCAGTTTGGGTTTTGGTCAACAGTGCTGAGTGTAAAGAGAGGCCTCTTATATATGTATTCTTTATGGAAAATCAAAATGACTACAGAAAGAGGCATCATATTCCTTTTTAATACATGTACCTTGGGGTTTGCTTCCCCCCTTCCCCCCATTATTATATAATTTTCAGTGCAGGGTGAACTGTGCACCAGCAGAATCAGAAATGAAAAGCTAACTGAAAATATCCTCAGAGATGTGACAGCTGATTTTTAAATATCTTCCACCCTAGTGCATGGCATAGCCTGTGCATTGGTTCATACAGCTCCACCTACTCTATTGTTCTTAGGAAGGATGCCACAGTTTCCACTTAGGTGACTGTCTCTCTAAACCTAAAGATAAGCTGCACTAGATTTTTTTTTTTCCCCCATAAATTTCTGATTGGGAAGAGGTGCAATGAGTTGTATATATTGATGCATTAGCTGTGTTGTGCTTTGATGTTTCTTAATATAGGTTGTGTGATATATATATGGTATAGGAAAATAAACTTTGAGCTTTATAGTAGTTTTAAGGCTTTTGTCTTCAAGTGTTCAGTTTTTTATTTTCTGTGCTACTTCCTGGGTTTTTACTTTCTTTATATATGCACATTCAGGCATACCCATAGACATGTTTCACTATCCTCTTGATTGCCTACCCTGCTTTTTTTTTTTTAAAAAAAACCCCTACTTTTAAAAATTTCTGACTATTCTTTGTGTCATATTTAATTTAATACAATATTTATAACCATAGTAAAATGAGCAATCACGTAGTACTTTTCTGTGCATGGTTTGAAGCAATTTTCATAAATAAGGATTTAATAAAAAACAGGTTTCACTTTTTACACTCTAATTAAAAATTAAGAGGAAACAAAATAAAAGAACTGCAATAAAAATAGACTGAGATCTTCTCTAAATTGCATAAACTAACCTGATTGGATTCACTGGATTTACTTTAATTCAGAATGTGTGTAAGGGAGAAGAGCAGAGCTTGAAATAACCATTTCTGAAGTGGTGAGATCTGCAATAACAGGGTAGTAATTAAAGACTGCCTCTGGTGTGCTCTTTCAAAGGACCTCATATGCTTTTGCTCACTCTCCCAGAATGTTACCTGAAAGCTCATTAAACACAAAGTTTCAGGTTTAGCAAGGCAGCCAACAGACCAGCAGAGAGCAAGGAAACCTTTGCCACAGTTGAGCAGTTTCCTTTCTTACCAGATGACTGATAATGGTGGGTTGGGATGTCTTTGCTGTGGTGATCACCTGTAGGACCAGCCTCCATAGATGTCAAATCTGTTCTCTGCATTATGTGAGTTTGGTGAGACGCTGGCACAGGTTGTCCAGAGAAGTTGAGGATGTCCCATGCCTGGAAATTTTCAAGACCAGGTTTGATGTGGCTTCAAACATACTGGACTAGTGGAAGGTGAATCTGCCCATAAGAGGGGGATTGGAACTAGATGATCTTTAAGGTCCCTTCCAACCCAAAACATTCCATGATTCTATGTGGCTTTTTACATACATTGTATAATCCATAAAATCCTATATGCTGAACAGAGAGATAATATTATAATTTTCTGCTTTTTATCACCTAAGTGAACTGTGTAGATACTATCCCATATGATTTTCCTGATTTTAAGAGACTTATCAAGGTTATGGCTTTGATCCCTGTATGGGTCATTCACTAAAGAGATGGACTTGGTGATCCTTGTGGGCCCCTTCCAACTCAGAATGTTCTATGATTTTATGACTTCAGTTCCTTTTGAATATTAACCAATTTGTTTTTGTGGTTTTGATTTTTGTTTGCCTTTTGTTAGAGGCCAAACTAATTTTTGGAAAAGAAATGGAAATATTTATTCTCTAATTAATTGTATCTGAAATATTCAACATTTCAAATGCTCTCATTTTTTCATGTCCAGCCATGAATAGTAAGACTTCTTTAGGGAAAAAAAAAACCAACAAAAAAACAAACACACAAACAAACAAACAAAAAACAAAAACAAAAACAAAAAACCCCAAAAAACAAAAACAGAGAAAGCCTTTTAAATGAGCAGCAAGCTCAAGTCTTAATTATGTGTAGATATCCAGGCACAGTTTCAGGAATTTTCACAGGTGAAGAGAGGTTGTTCACATCACCTTCTGGTAATTACATGAAGATGAGGGAGGAAATTATTGATATACAGTGAAGGAAAGTGGAGGGGTTGTTACTAGATGATCTTTAAGGTCCCTACCAACCCAAACCATTTTATGATTATTATTATTATGGGACAATCAAGGGTAAACATGGGTAACAACACCTGACACGTATTCGAGATTGTTTTAAAATACATAATCCTTTCCTTTTGTGAGAGAATGAGAAAAGCATAACCAAAAGAACCCCAACCCCATATTTTTTCACCTCAAAAACTGTCTGGTGTTGAGTGATTTTGGGTGTACCTCCTTCCCTGGAAGGAACAGATGAGTTTAAAATGATATTTGGGTCCAATCCCTGTACCCTAAAAAATGCCTTACAAATCAGTGTGACTTGATTGAATCTGAAAGGGTTACTTGGATGTCTGGAATTGCCATTTGTCCAGTTCAGAGAAAAATCTTTCCCCAGTAGGAGCAAAACCCCAAAATTTTCACACTGGAGGAATATGTATAACAGGGAGGGGACTGAGCTATCTCACATTTTAGAAACTACAGTATTCCTTATGGGACAGCACACCACATAGGGACGTGAAAAACTTTTGATTTACTAAATGCTTAAAAGTGAAAGTCTTTGTCCTAAGGGAGAGAAGGAAGTCTCTTATAAATTAAAGCATTCTCATTTGGATTATTTAATAGTTTCTCAGTTGGAAAAGATAAAAATTAGAAATTTCAGTGTGAAAATTAGGGGGGCAGGGAGAGGGCTATGAAACTGCTTTCTTTTTGATACAGTGAAAAAGGCTTGCCATGTCTTCATGGCAGTCATTCCTGGTCAGTCCTCAAAGGACCATGCAAATATTGCCGAGATGTCTAAATGCTGCATGTGAGAGGGGCAGGCTGTACTCAGACTGATGGAATGGAGTGTCACAGAGGGAGCCAGGGGCCCGTGTAGCTCAGAGTGACAGGCAACTTAGAGGTTATGTGAGAGCTGTAATACCATTAAGGCTGAGAGGCTAAACCTCTTCTGAGAATGGCTTTGAAGTCACTTATTCTCTTAATGGTTTTGCAAACAATGCTTATATTTTTGCAAGATAACTTTACCTGGATATGAACTGGAGACACCCAGAGGCTGAGTGCAACATAGAGGTTGTTTTCTCAGTTGATTATTGTTAAAATGGAGGAATATAATAAGGAAGTCAGAATATAACCCTCCAAAGAGCACATTTGTTTATATGTGCCCAGATGTACTGACATTTATTATTTTCTGTTGCAAGCAAGCAGTAGTAATCCTGTGTCTGGCTTCATAAAGTGTATGAATTTGCAAATATGTCTGTATCAATATATAGTCTGCTGGCACTTGTTTGCATCTCTGTATTTCTGCAGTGCTAATCTTAGCTCCTATCTAATACCTGTCAGATTGTCTGTTATGCTAGAAGACCATTTATATTTCCACTTGTCTGTAGTTAAATCATTGTTTGCAAAGCAGCTCTTTAAGTCAAACTCATTTGTGTGTGTGTGTGTCTATTTTCTTTATTTCAATGAATACTGTCTTGGAAACTGCTCAAGAAAATTTGGGTGCTCAGCATCACAGCTCTTCCATCACTAAACTCTTTCAGACATATGCAGACATTGAGAAGTTTGGAGATAAAGTTTCTTGTTTGGTAAAGATCCCATGCACTGTGCCTTAGGCTGACCCAGAAGAAGTTTTTACTAAAGCCTTGTTGGATTAGGAAAGGGGACTAAAAATCTAATCTGAGCAGATTAAATGTGATTTAATCCTCATTCTCCAATGACAGACTTTTAAATTAATTTAGTTTCCCTGCATTACAGTTTAAAACATAATTCAAGAGCTTTTAGTGAATAAAGCCACAGAATTACAGTCTTTGTCTGACTACTAAATGTGAAAAAACATGATGTGAGAAAAAAAAAGGTAGATATCAAAGTCATTATTCTGACAATTTTATCACAGTACAAACAACTGCTCAGGTTTCTGAATTCTCACAGGTCTGTATTTCTCTCCTTTTTTTGCATTCTTCAATTTAGGTCAGCCTTTCAAAGCAAAATTAGTCATTCTCGGAGGCAGAGCACTATGTAACTCACCTATTCACAAGCTACTCGAGGTGTTTCACTGCTGTCTGGATAGTGACAGTAGAATGTTGCCCTACCAAAAAATAAATTTTCTTCTAGAACCAACCCTGAACTCTAAAGATCTCATCTAAAAGAAAAAAAAGAAAAAAAAAAAAAAAAAAAAAAGAAAAAAAAAGAAGAAAATGGAAAGATTTGAACCTCAACAAGCAGAGACATGCAACTTTGCTGTCTATAAAGCATATGTCAGTGAAGGTTTCAAATCTGTGCAAGACTTTCCACCTTCTCAATGTAATATTTATGTAAAATGAAACCTGTCATATCCATCATTATGTCTGTCAAGTGTAGGCTTAGTGACTTCTGCAGAGGTGAGGTAGCAGCAGATGTCTCAGACTGGAGGTGCAGCCAATTACATCCAGCAAGTGGAAAATAATAGACCTTTAAAAGTGTATTTCTTGCAGCTGCAAAACAATCTCTCCTTTGCTTATGTGTCTATAACACACACCAAATCCTAATCTGGTTTAAACCTAAGGAGTTTTTTTTTCCATTAATCCTTCAGACAGTGAATGGAGCCCTAGGGTTGCTTAATGAGTAGTTTGCAAGGAGCTGCTTTTTTTTTTTTTTTTTTTTTTTTTTTTTTTTTTTATGTTGTGGCTTGGATTTGCCCCTACTAAGACAGTAGTGGTGATAAGCCACAGAAGAGTAGGTGTCTGTGAAATATAGATACTTTTTCATTTTAAAGATAAGCTTTGATGGTATTTGCTCCACTTATAGAATGACTGATATTACATCATTTATTGATCTGCTTATCCCAACAAATATCCTTAATACCACTGGGCACATCCTTGTGCTTATCCTCCAACAAGAGGATGCTGGGTCATGGCAGTTGGGTTGCTTTTTCCTGCGTGGAGAGCCCTGTCCTATTACAGCTAAATTTGAAAAGCTTCAACCCTGATAACAACAAACGAAAACTGTTGGTTCTGGCATGATGTATCTTCCCCATAATCATGTGTGCATGTGTCTGTCCTATTAACTGTAATAAGGGCTATGTATTGAGAGCAGATGCTCTTTAACCAATATCTGTCTCATACTATTATGTGTAGATTTTTTTAAGAGCTGTTGTCTAACCATATCATGTGAGCATTAGAGTGCAGATTTCCACAAGCCATTGAGAAACTTGTCAGTGCTGCTGATCATCACAGTGCAAGGATAAATTTCACATCCATAAGGCTGACCTTTTTTTCTGAAGCAGACTTCACTGGTGTCAAACAAAGCCTTGAACCACAAACGATGAGTGTTCCCCTTACAACAAAACTGCAGTTCAAAATCGTCTTGGATATGAGAAGGTGCACCTCAGTGTGAGATGTGCACTTGGACTGCCTTGTGCATGGGTGGGTTTTTGACCAGAGTTAATAAAAAGGCAGAGGTTGGAGAAAGAAAAAAAAAAAAAAAATCTGTGACAACTTTGCTCCTGGGGTGACTGTGCAATTTGGTTGTGACCTGTCTTTGCTCACTTCTCCATGTCAGCATCATGAAGTATTGCAAAGCTCACTTTCCAGCTCAGGTCAGTCAGGGCAACAGGTTACAAAAACCTTTGTGAGAACTCAGGGAAAAGTAATGGGAAATGCTGTGTTTCATAAAAAAAGAAGGCAAAGAAAGAAAGAAAGAAAGAAACAGAAGGGAGAGTGTGGGTGAAGAAAACCAATAAGAAAACACATTTACTGTGCAAAGGCAGCTCAGCATGGGGAGCTGAAATGAGTCAGGGGAAAGTAGAGGTTTTGTTATCACACACATTTTTCATCTCAGTCCTCATCTGTCCCTACACACAAAGGAAAAATGGATAGGTTCTGTCCATAGAACACAGGATTTCACATTTCTCGTTGAGAAGTGGCTGCACATCTAGAAACTCAGGGCTGCCCTAGGATCTGTCTCTTCTGGAGGTTCATGCCTTCTCTTCTGGAGTCTGTGGACCTCCTTCTTGATCTGCTGTAGGCAGAAGGGGCTAGATCTCTTTAAAAGTTACATCTGAATAATTAAATCCTCTCCCTCTATGCCACATAAAGTCTCATGATGCACAATACTCTTCTGACATACAGCCCAGAGTTTATAACATCCTCAAACTCATTTTGGAAAATGTCCTTATTGCTGGTTCTCCACTGGCAGATAATGAGGTTTCAGGTAATATCAGCTAATGTAGAATGGAGAGCTGTCTTTGCTTTCTTTACCATGGATCCCTAAGACTTTTTCCTACTCTGGAAGGCAAATGGATACTGAGACTGCAGCCTCCGAAATGCCCCATTGTGTATTTATCTGAATACATAAAACTCATTCACCAGGCAGAAAACCTCAACACTAAACTTCTAATTAGAAGGAACTCAGAAATCCAGGTCCCGGTTTTCACAGAGGCAACAGCACAGTTGTATGGACACATTGACGCACTGCTTTGGAGTCCCTCAGTGCTGTGTGAGTGGGATAGCGATCCTTAGAGGACTTCTTGGGACAGTTATTGTTTACCCAATGCACAGGACTCCAATGTCATACTTCTGTTTCAGGCACAAATTCCTTTTTCTCTTTAAGGTCAGCTTTGAGGGGAGCCCAGTCTATACGAATTTTTAAGAAAATACCTTAACATATTGTTCAGCCTCTGGCTTTGTAGCAGTTCAAAATAATTTAGCAACAGCTGTCTGTAAAAATTCATATTTATCCATGCAGTTCTTTAATGTGAGTTCAAACGTGTGGCTGATTTATACCCATATTTTTTTAAGCAGCTAGTTTTAATCCTGGGACTGGATTACTTTTTGCATAAAACATTTTTTTTCCCTGCATATTTATAGTGTGCTGTGGGAGGTAAGTACATGCCAGTGGTTAAATCCATTGAACACTCCAGAGCAACAGCACAAATGACCTTACTGACTGGGTCTTTAGGTGAGGAAGAAATGTTGCTCTGATGTTTCTGTCTGGTGTTTCAACCTTGCAGGGCTGTTTTTTGCAGCACAGATGTCTGAGCAGCCTCCCAAAGGCAGAGGTGAGCAATTCCACAGGGGAAGCAAGTCAGGCATTTAAGACATGAAGAGCTGTTGAATTCACAGTACTTCTGTCTGCTTTTCTAACCCAAACCCAGACTTAACAGATGGGTCCTAAGGTCTGTTTCGTGACCTCCCATGCTGTCATCGAGATCAGAAATCCCTGCTGCAATTACTAGTAAGTTCCCTCATCCTCATCTGTTATGAATGTTGACTCCTTGGAGAGAACATGGAAGTCAAAGAACTGAGTAAGGTTGGCCTTGTGACACTGGGGTCACAGGATGGACCCAAAATGTTATTTTTTATTTTGGTGTGAATATTTTTTTTCCTTTTTAATTGTCTTTTCTGGTCCTTCACAGCTTAAAGCAATTTGCACAGTAACAGCCTGCTTAAAAAAAAAGCCAATTAAAAAAAAGAAAAAAAACAAAAAAGAGGAAAGGAAAGGTAAGAGGTAGGTCACTTTGCAATGAACCCATCACTAAACTGTGCAGAATGTTGTGAGCCCCAGAAATCTTCGAGCAGCAGGCTCTGGTCTAAGAATGAGTGGCTCTGTCTCCTCTTCTGCAATTGCAGTCTTTGCTTCAGCTACATTATTCCTCCTCAGCCTGTGTTTTTTTATATTTCCCCTGTCTATTTTCTGAAGAGGCAATTGCTGTGAGTGGTGGAAAAGGTTGAGTGCCTAACTGAAATAAAGGAAAATTAGTTTTTAAGGAGAGTAAATTGGATAGAATAGGACCCGTAAGGATAACAAACTGGAGATAATTCAGTGTAGTCTTCCTGTTCTGCTCCTGTTTATTAAATATTCTTATTGACTTCTGCTTCTCAGTACTCTATGTTCTACTGTACTAAATTACAGTAACTGAATATTCTGTCTACATATGCTGACTGGTCATTTGAGAGATGAGTGCACTTAAGACAGGAATGTTTTTCTTTAGTCCTTGCATCCTTGAAATGCCTGTTATAAAATGTACATCTGTGAGAACACACTTCTCCTTGCCAAATGCGATTTAATGCTGAAAAAGCTACAGAGCTAAATAAAATAATAAAGTTTAAGGAGGAACCTTCTTTTTGACACACATTTTTCTTTTCTAACTGCTGCTAAAATCGTGAGTAGGAATTAATGTCTCCATATCCAAAATCTCCTCCAATAAAAGAAGTCCTAATACACAAATGTTCCAGAAAGCTTATTTTCCCCTTGTAATGACCTAAAAACATTGATGGAGATTCTTGAACTTTATAAATTTTGGTCTCTGTTGCTTGGGGAACAAGATGCTCTGAATGTCAGTCTTTGGCACAGAGCAGTAAACTATACTGGGCCAAGGAATGCTCTCAAGCTCAACCATGCATTTAGCTATAATGTTTGACTGTTGCTATTTTCTCTAGAAAGTTTTCACAACTACATCTAAAACTCCTTTGGATGATGCCTGGATGTGACAGAAGGAATAGCATAAGCCAGTGACTGCTCTCAGTAGACATCACAGATGAGACCATCATGTTCTTTTGTGAGAATTCTTGCTCCATGAATTTACACGGTGGTTTTGTTGTCAGACAACAAGTCGCGGTCAATTTTCTTTACTGCTGCAGAGTAGATCCAATGTTCCAACTTTCTTCCCTTTTCAGAAGAAGAGGATAGGGTCTCTCCCCTGCTTAAATAACTCTATCTCCGGAAGTGTTCAAGGCCAGGTTGGATGGGGCTCTGAGCTACCTGGTCCAGTGGAAGGTTCCTTTCAAGCCAAGCCATATTATGATTTTATTCTACGATTGGGGTGCACAATCCCATTCCTACTAATGCTGTCTTCTTAGCCAAAAAAAAAAAAAAAAAAAAAAAAAAAAAAAAAAAAAAAAAGGTGTCTGGGTTTGAGCTGGCAAACTGCCAACTGGCCAAGTACAGACTTAGGGCTTCCTGACGAGAAAAGGGAGAAGGGAAAAAAAAAAAACCCTCTCAAACTAAGTTTATGCTGAAAGTAACTATATATATTTATACAGAAAATAGAAAAGTAATACTACAATATAACACACATATGTTAGAAATAACAAGAAATAACTTCCCAGTCCTCACTAAACACAAATTTTACCATTCTAACTACAAATCATTCTAGAGTAGTTAATTCCCCAGAGACAGACTTAAGCAGAGAGAAAAACTAAGAACAAACATTTTACTTCCCTAAGATAACATGATGGTGAACCAGTGCTCTGGGCTTGGGCCTCCCCGTCCCTCCTGGGATGGCACGATGTGTCTTGCTGGGACTACAGTTGTGAAGCAAATGACCCAAGCCACTCCCACACTGGCTTTTACCCCTTTTGAGCTGATGCTGTAATATGGTATGGAATACAATATTATTGGCTAGAAGAAGTCAGCTGTTAGCTGGCTCAGCCCAGCTCAAATCAGCCAACAGCCTCAGGCCTACTCTGAAATTTAAAGCCTAAATTTAGGGCTACCTAGATAAACCCATAACAAAAGGAAAAAGAATTCCTTTTTGCTGTACAGTGGCAGAATTTCACTGCCTTTCCAACCAGCCTGCCCTGTTTCTGGAAGACTGGGCATTTACCAGGAGTTTACAGCTTTGAGGCCTCTGTTCCTAATAAAAGAGTTGAAGCCAAGCCTTGCAAGGCACAGACAGATATATGACCATTAGAAGATTTTACAAGAGTGTGGAATATTCTTATGCTGTGGTTTTGGTGTGTTTGGGTGTTTTTTGTCTTTTTTGTTTTTTTGATGATATGACTTTATCTGATATGTTGGGTATTCTCTGAGAACACTTTTCACAATAAACCCCCAGAGGAGAAAAGTAGCAGACAAATGCCTAATTTCCCAATCCCAGTAATGCTTGTTTGTTGAACTACTCAACAAACTACACAGCAAAAAAAGAAGTGCTCCTCCATTTGCTCAGAGATAGATCTTTCAGACTTGTGAGATATTTGGGACTGAAAATAGTCACATTTCTGAACTTCAAGTGCCTCCAAATGCAGATGGAAGAAGTGCACCACTTTAGGATCATATTTAAAATTATAATGTATAAATATAAATTCTGTCCCTTGATGCCTTCATGTTGTAAGACTGCCTTTATTTTCTGTATTAGTAATTGAGATTTGTCCTTGCTTCTAATGCAAGACCATTCCTCGTCTTCCGTGGGTGTACTAAATATGTGCTCTATCTTGCTAGAACCAGAGGCTAAGCCTGCAATCTGAAAGGAATTCAGCATCCTCAAATTCAACATGCATTGAGCTATTTGGAGGCAGCTGTTCAGTAAACATTCAGTTTGCTTTAATTGATCCCTCTTTTCCATTTTTAGTCATTTAATCCAAATACAAGACTCCCCAGTTCAACTGAGCTGCAGAGCCCCACAGTTCTCACAAAAGCCAGGACAATTTCCCTGCCTTAGAAAACCATATACTTATACAGCCTTTTATTGGGAAGGAAGATTTTTTTTTTTCGGTAGGAAGCAGAATCATAGAGTCTAAGGGCTTGATTTGGAAAGGGACCTTAAAAGATCAACTAGTTCCAACCCACCTCACTGGCAGGGACATCTTCCAGTAGACCAGGTTGCTCAAAGCTCCATCCAGCCTGGCCTTGAGCACTTCCAGGAATTGGGCAGCCACAGCTTCTTCTGGCAACCTGTTCCAGTACCTCACCAAACTCACAGGAAAGAATTTCTTCCTAATATCCAATCTAAATCTATCCTCTTGCATCTTAAAGCCATTAAGTTATCCATGTAGTTGCTGTAAAAGAAAAGTACTAAGTTTGTTATCTGTTTTCAATGACTTTATATAAAATTGCAGGCAAGTATAAAATAAGTGTATCTATCTAATTAATTACTGTAAAATGTCATACTTATCCAAGTATCTGAGTTCTGGTACCTCAACTTAGAGAAATGTTTGGGAGAGGAAAAGCTAATTCTGTTCTCTCTCTATGCATAAAAGTTTTAGATTTTATAATCCTGGAATTTTAAAAAATAATTAAGGCCTTGTAAGTGTTTTGCTTTATTTTTCCAATGTACAAATATATTTATTTTATTTGGTATATTAAAGGCAATAGACTTGGGATTTTTCTCAACCTTCCCAGTTTTAGGTATCCCTCACCTCCATATTGTTGTCTTCAGAAAGAAGAATAGATAGCAACTCCTCTGTTTGCCTGAGAACAATCATTGTGAATTATGAAACAAAACCTGTCAGGCTCAGGTCTTTCAGAGTGAAATTCAGACCATGCAATTAAGGTGCCTATTTTATCACTCTGTCATGGGAGAAAAAAGGAAATGAGGAGAACAGAAGTGACCTGAGTGACAATAATCATTTAGGCACAGCAGATTTCTTCCCTGAGTTTTTCAGGATTTCAAGACTAGTTGTCATTTTTTTTCCTTAATGTGAGTCACAGGGACTAGACCTGGAAGAATTTTTATGAGTCATTCTCTCAAGTCTACTATTACAGAAAAGCTCACCATCTAACCTCTAATGTAATAAACTCAGAGTACACCCAAAGATATGCAGGACCTTGTAAAGTTTCCCTTTTGAGACTCAAGTATCTTGAAAAAAATCTAAATCTGGATTCTGATTATACATAGTCGACCTTTGTTTAAATTGAACTCCATGACATCCATATGCCCCCTTTCCTGAATTATTCTATATGTGGGATTCCATTGAGTTTTCACACATCTCAGGATGCTTTTTGGAGAGAAGGGAAAATTTGATAAGACCATTGCTTTTGGTAACCCCCATTAACTGTTGTTATTTTTGTTAATTTCTCTGAGGAGCTTCAGCTTTCTGTGTTTATACACAAAAATGATTCAAAGTAGAAATTCTACAGAGGTGCCAGTTGGAACAGAAAGAAGCAAGGAGTAGTAAAAATCTGTTCAGCAAGAGGATGTGGAAGCAAAAATGGCATTTTATTCACTTTATTTCCATCACAATTGTGTCTTTGTCTTATGTTAATTACTAAAATGGAAATCTCCAGATGACAGGTAATAAGTAGAAAGATTTCCATTCACTTTAGTGTATTCTCAACTTTGGCACATTATGGATCTGCACAGGAAAAGGAAACATTTATATTGTCAGGAGCACACCTCTTCACCAAGTCTGCTAATGGTTTGCTAAATGCCACACTGTGCAGGCCACTGGACCTCCATGCCTTCTTGTCCCCCTGCTGAGGCAGAAGCCATGCCAGCAAGGCATAACCAAGGCTGAATACTTGTCTCTAGCATGTAAGCTCTGAGACGCCCTGTGGCCAGAGGGTAAAGCATACTGTTCTGCTTATTGGGTCATGTCTCATGATCTAATAAGTAGCATGTCTGACCTGGCCTTCTAGGCTTCTATTCCTTTTCCTTGCTTGTTCTCCACCTGCCTTTCAAAGAGGAAGGCAGGTTGTTCTTACTGTCCTGATCCAAGTCTTGTTTTTGAAACTTTTTCCATGTTGGCACTGGAAATGAAGGTTAAGAGCTAAAATCAGTTGTGAGTCAGTCACCACTTCTATTTGTGCTGGAGAGATACAGAATTATTATGGGACTCCTTGACAGGGCTTATTACCTTAGACTTGCCCATTGTGGGCAAGTAAAGGCGCCTGTCTTGTTTTGCAGATCTCATGGAAAACTCACCCCCAAGTCTGCTCCTAGGTCTGTATAACAATATATTGATCCCTGGCTAAGGTCTGGGGTGAAACTGTAGCCTTTCCTATTCTTGTTATTTATTACTCTTGTGGTGAGGGTTGTTTGCACAGAGCATTAAAAAGCCCTCTCTGTCCATGGCTTTGCTTAATTAACAAAGTGAACACAGTGATAGATGAAGTAGGGAGAGCAAAGGACGGACTGCTGCATAACAAAGCCTTGACACAAGTCAGCAGGAATACAGCTTTCTGCACAGCAGAAGTCCTGCAAAGACTGAGACCATTTGGACTTAGATTTCTAGGAAATAAAGCTTCATCCCTTAACTTTCTCTCTGCATTTCGCTGACTTCAGGCTGTGTAGTTATTTCCTAATCAAGATGCAGTAACTTAAGCAGGTATCATGGAAAGATGTGGGTGGAAAAGATCCTCTCTTGAATTTCTTATTCTTTAACATTTCCTCTGTGGAAACAAGTTAACACCAAACATTAAATTTCAATGTCGTTATTAGTGTAGTGATACTAATGTGATTACACTTTAGTGTGAACCAAAGAAAGACTCAATGAGACTGTAACCTGTTCTTGACATCTGCTGAAGGAATGAAGACAAGAAAAGACAAGGCATTTCTCCTAATACAACTTCCTAAGTACGAGGAACCAGCATTTTGGGTACTTCTCTGTTTGAACATTGCATCTGTATATTTATGTGTATTGCTGTTGATTGAGTTTGTTTCCAAGAATCTGTCAAATCACATTTTGACATTTCTGGAATTGTGTTTCAATGAGCTCCACTATGTCCTTGTGCTCTATATGAAAATATAAATCCTTTTTATGTTTGCTGAATGCCTGCATCATTATTTCACTTATCATAGAATTATAGAATCATCAAGGCTGGAAAAGACCTCCAAGATCTTTAAGTCCAACCTTTGCCTGATCACCACCTTGTCAACTAAACCAAAGCACTAAGTGATGCATCCTCTCATTTCTTGAACATTTCCAGGGACAGTGACTCTGCCATCTCCCTGTACAGTTCATTCCAATGCTTAACTCTCCTTTCAGTGAGGAAATTCTTTCTAATATCCAAACTGAATCTCCTGTGGTGCAACTTAGGTCATTTCCTCTTGCTCTGTTGCTAGTCACCTGAAAGAAGAGGCCAACACCCACCTGGCTACACTCTCCTCTCAAGGAATTGTAGAGAGTGATGAGGTCTCCCCTGAGCCTTCTTTTCTCCAGGCTAAACATCCTCAGCTGTTCCCCACAGGATTTATGTCCCTACTCCCTCTTACTCTTAGGTTGTGAGAAAAAAATTCGTGTGCATTGCCTACTTCCTTTCTCCAGGATTTTCAAGACATATCCTTCACAATTCTGTATCCCCTCTATCTTCTGTTTTCCAGGCAAACAATTTTTCTGTTTAATATCTGTCTATATAGAAGATGGTCCAACTCTTTAGAAATTGTTTTTCCTTCTTGCATTCCTTTTATCTCTAATGCATCATTTTTGGTGTAGGGATGAGAATTAATGCAGTGTATAAGATTAAGGAGTATTGAGATTTTATAAATTAGAATGACAATGCTTTCTAATTTGTTTTCTGTGCCTTCTCCAATGAATGTCGATCTCTTCTCCCCAATAACAAGTGATAGGACTAGTGGAAATTACCAGGTTGTGGAAATTACCAGGAAATTACAAGTTGTGCCAGGATAGGATTAGACTGGATATTAGAAAAAAATTTCTTCACTGAAAAGTTTGTCAGTCATTGGAACAGTCTGCCCAGGGAACTGGTAGATTTTACACCCCTGGAAGTATTTAAAAGACATGTAAATGTGGTACTTGTGGACTTGGTATTAATTGTGATTTGGTAGTGATGGGGTAACAGTTGGACTTGATGATCTTAGAGGTTTTTTTTGAAACCTCAATCATTCTATGACTCCATTACACCTGACTTTGTGTCTGCTTCTGAGAACTGAAAAATACAGTACCTTTTTATTTTATTTTTTTAATCTACATGAGCAAATAGAAGGACATCTCATAAAGATTTTGTATAAAGACATAGATGGAATAGACAGTGGTAACATGATGCAGATCAAAGGATGGGTGATAAGGCCTTGCTAGGTTGAGTCTTTCTTGGAAATGAGAAGAGGTTTCTGGTTGAGACGACTGGAGGCCATCACTGAGTAAAGTTCCATGGTGAATCTCATTCCTTGTATGTGAAGATCTTTAAGAAAACCCCAATTTGAGAGATGTGTAGTATGGTTAAGAGAGAATCTCTCTCTACTAAACAAGATGCAGCACTGTTATCTCAGTTGTATATGGGAGATGAAAAATAGTTTCAAGAATAAATGGCATTTAAAAATAGGAAAAAACCCAAATCAAACCCAGGACTGTTCTTGCAAAATGGTTGCGTTCCAGAGAGTTGTTTGTCTGCAGATTATGGCTAATCTTGGAGTGAAGCTTATGGCACCTGTTCAAGATGCCAGGACAGAGACTGTTGTTCAGAGAGGGTTGAAGCAGTCCTTCATCAATAACTCCAGTGCTTTTGGTATAAACAAGCTTATTCCATCTGTGCTGCATCCTGTCATTGCCTGAACAATGCTAAAAGGAAAATTCTACACCCCACTTACTTCCTGCTCTTGACATATGAAGCACCAAGAGATTAAAGGCAGTACATGGTTGCAAGAAAAGAAAAGAAGTAATGCCCAAGCATGGCACAACTCTCCCATCTTGCTGATTCCTTCAGAGATGACAGAATATATAGACCTGAAGGCGACTCTCCTGGAAGCCATGATGATGTTAATTTTTGATATTATGTTTTTCTCTGGTTATATTGCAAGAGGAAAAAAATGGCAAGTGAGGGCTTTTTGTTTCCCAGTTTCAGAACCCCTCACTGATGAACAATATCACCACACCTTTTTACGAGTAGTGGGTCTGAGATGCCAAGGTGAGGAAAGCCAGCCTCATGCTTCTTATGATGTTTCTTATGAAACATCTTATGCATGGCACAGCACCAAAACGAGGGTGTCCAGCATGCTGAGGGAGTGGATTCTCCCCTTCCACTCTGCTCTTGTGAGACCCACCTGGAGTACTGTGTACAGTTCTGGTGCCCCAAACATAAGAATGACATGGAACTGTTGAACCAAGTCCAGAGGAGACCACAAAGCTGATGGGAGGACTGGATCACCTCCCCCACAAAGACAGGATGAGGAATTAGGGACTGTTCAGCTTGGAAAAGAGAGGGTTGTGTGAAGATCTCAGGGCAACCTTCCAGTGTCTGAAGGGGCTCTACAGGGAAGCTGGAGAGGGACTCTTCATCAGGACCTATAGTGGTAGGACAAGGAGCGATGGGTACAAACTGAAAGAGGGGAAATTTAGGTTAGATATTAGGAAGAAATTCTTTACTGTGAGAATGGTGAGACACTGGAACAGGTTGCCCAGGGAGGTTGTGGATCTCCCAACCCTGGCAGTGTTCAAGGCCAAGTTGGATAAGGTGTTGAGCAACCTGGTCTAGACAGTGGTGTCCCTGCCCATGTCAGGAGTGGCTGGGACTAGGTGATCTTTAATATTCCTTCCAACCTTTAACATTCTGTGATTCTATGATTCTGTGATCATGCAAGTTTAGTATTCCAGCTTTGAGTGAGAAAGGGAGAGACCACCAACTGATATTTGTGGTCCTGAATAAACTAGTCATGCATTAATAACAAGAACTGCAGTGGAAGAAGACTACATTACAGCAAGTGTGAGGAATAGCCATGTCTTATTGCTGCTACCATCACTGAAACTGGCTCACTGACTCCACTGACTCCTGCTCTTGCTGAAGATAAACTATTATAAAGATGCATTTACCCTTGCACTCTAAAGCACTTGTTTTTTAAGGTTTTGTTGAGATTGAGGTAAAACCTGATTTCCCCAACATGTTGTACTGGCACCATTTGATGTGATGCAGCACTGGTGTGTTTCTCACAAAGGAAGGAAGGAAGTTCTTCATATCTGAACATTTAAATCCATAGCCATGTGGGTAGGCCCTTTGCCATTCTGTCTGGAGCAGAGACAGGCATCTCAGATGAAACACATTGCAGGCTATCCCTCATTGAATTCCTCACTCTTTCTTTTCCAGGGGAAAAAATAAATCTGAATGTCTAGGAAATACTTTTCTTCAACCCCCACCTCCAAATAACCTTCAACTCCCAGAGCCTCACTGGTGAGCAGAGCTTGTGCACCCTCTCACATGACCAAAGGCAATGTACCTAATGAATACAGCCAGGCTTGGCACAGAAGGCTGATCTCTTTGGATGAACAGCAATAAACTCACCAGCCTCTTGCACTCCTGTACTTGCTGACAAGATGAACAGTTCACTACACTGCTAATCAGGAGCATCCAAAACAGGAAACTCTTTCAGCCAGTTCTTCAATCCCCAGACCCATAACTAATGTGATGTACATCATACCCAGAGGAAAGGGGTGTTTTACATTTATGTAGAGTGCCTGGCTAGTGCCTGCTTAATGGGGAGAGACATGTGCTGAAGCCTCTGTGCAATATTTTGCCCACATGAGGAAGCATTCAAGCTAAAAGGGGTATTGGAAGTGAGGTCTCATACTCCTCTGGAATATTTGATTTTTAAAAATAGCACCTCTGCTTCTCTTTCCTGGGAAGCATCTTGTCAGATAAGCCTCAAGGCTGTGGCTCCAGAGCTCCTCACCCCACCTTCAGTTGTGTCCCCAGTGGAGGGAATTGCCTGATGAAGCCTAAGGATGATTGTAGCTTAAAAGCACTTAAGGTACAGGGCAAAGAGAGATTTAGGAGTCCTCTCCTCAGAATTTCCTACTCTTGCCTCAACTTGGAGGATAGCTTTGGAGAATCAGTTTTTAATCTCTCCCAAGTCACTGTACAGCAAGTTCAGGTGCTTTATTCTGTGTGGCAATTTGGGTGAGAGTCTGCTAGGACTTAGGTGTTGAGAAGCTGCTCTTCTTGTTTTCTCTGACATCTTTTACAGCCTCTCCCAATTTTAATGTCACAGCAACTGATGATCTTTAATTATCTATGTCCTGAAATAAGGAATTCTCAATTCTCAGGAAAAACACTGACAACCAGAGCTGCTGAGGAGTGAGGAGCCTAGAGGTTTGGCAAAATCATTCAGTGAAAGGAAATGCAAAGCCAAAAATTCCCCTCTTTTCCCTCTTCTTTCTGGTATTCCTTGTTAATACCAAAGGCATTGGCCTCCTACTGCTACACATGAAGGACATTTTTATATGGAATAAAGTTAAATTCTGGTCTCCTCAACTGAAGTGTGACTTTTATACATCTAATTATACACTTGTTTGCATCAGTGTAAGTGTATATCTTGATGGCAGTGGAGCTGCTTGTGGGTAATATGGTCACAGGTAACTGATGTCAGACTCATAGTTTTTTAAATCTTCTTCTAAATGGATAAACAAGAACAGCAACAGGAATAACAAAAAAATAAACAAAAACCCCAAGCACCATTTTTTACAATATGTTATAGTAAAAGTAACCCTCCTTAGAAGTGTCAGTTCTGATTGGGGTGTTCAGATTTAGGTCTTACCCAGCGTCAGGTAACCCCTATTGAAGAAATCAGGGCTATTGTAAACAAAATGTAGAATACAGGGGGAATATGGTTAATAGTAATATCAACAGTAATAGTAACTACAAGATTAACATCTTTTAGTAAGGGACAAATAAACATCAAGACAAAACAGAATTTGAGGTAAAGGGAAATACCCTACACTTTGTTGATGTTAGTATTTCACTGTAGGAGGTGCTAAGTCTGGCTTTAAAGTGCCTGAAAATATAGAACAGAACATACATCAGAATCTGCCCTCATTAAAAACCATGTTACTTTTCTGACTTCAGCAAAAGCAGAATATTGGCTTCTAAAAGCAGACTTTAGCTTCACAGATGACTCTGATCATATACTTATACAGTGCTATAAATTGCTAATGGGCTTGTGGATTCTGTGAAGCAGGAAGGAATTGGTTGGAAAAGTGCTGTTTTCAAAAATACTTCTAAAAGAGGAGAGAAGGGAACATAATCAGGATTCCTGCAGAAATCCAAGGTCACAGGCTGAGAGCAGAACGTTGGAGAAGGAAGTCAGAAGAGAATGAAAAGTTAGAAGGGTGAGAAGTGGTGGTAGGCAGAGAAAAGGTTAAAATGATGGTGGAAATGAAAAGAATTTCACAAAATTATGTGTCAAGGACTTCAGATAACCTTTGCTCTCTGGTTAAGCCACTTTGCCTTTGGTCCCCTTCATGATGCTTAGCTGGGATCTTCTCTCTATTTGTACAAACTTCGGCACAATAGGTACCTGCTCTCTGTTCTCTTATATCTCCAGGCATGAGAATCACACATCTAATTAACAGCAGTAATAAATGATACTGTATCACCTCTTAACCTTCAGCATTTATTTTTCTGTGTTCTACACTAAAAAGAACAAAAAAAGTAAGAAAAAGAAAAAGGAAAGATTAATAATCCTCAGTCAGAATGAACCTCTGAAGAGATGACACCATCTGGGTGATTAGTACTTGTTTCATTTGCATGTTGAACTCAGTACTCTTCCAGCACAAATTATTGCATACCCTTTCCTTATATCATGACTTCTGGGGCTCTGTGTGGGATATAAATAACCAGACTAATGACATGCTGCATGTTGCTCAGGAGACCTCAAGTTAGTTTACAGCATTTCTCTGATTATTACTTTTTTAATAGAGAGAAGATAAAATACTGGTCTCACAAGCACAACATGAGAGCCTTAATTTGTTCACATTTTTGTCAGAGCCAGCACATGATGAAATATTTATATCTTCCTCTCTGATTGCAGCATTTTGAATGTACTGAGATGTTTATTGTTGTAGTTAGGGACTGATGTGGAAAGAAGAACATTCAGTAGCAAGATATTCATGTTAACTGTAAAAATAAAAATGGATATAACCGCGGCAAACATAACTAAGGATGGTGCTAGGGGCCCAACCTGTCCTTTACAGGTAGAGAATCTAATAATGTTTGAATTGGTGAAACATTTATAGGGGAAGCTGCAGAGTCAAACGCTATTTTTAACACTGAAAGGCAAGACAAACATAAGGTCATTAAAATAGTTTGTAATGCCAAGTAAATAATGAGGTTTGTCATCTTGCGGGGGGTGTAACACGAACTATCTAGAATCGCCAAGAGAGGAAACAAAGCGACAGCTTTTGGATACTGTCTGAAATATAGACACTACCGATGAATGCCCATCCTTGGCTAATCTAAATATGACCTGGTGACACATTATCCTCCTAAGATTTCACCCAAGTGTGTTCCTTCAAGCTGAAAATGTACAATGTATAAAGATCAGTAACTGATGATAAGCACAGTAAGGCTTGGTGTGGCATTTCCACTGCTGTGATGACATTTTGGTGGGTTAACTCATCCCCCCTTGGGGTTAGTTAATAAGCATTGATTGTTATTCACTTCTTGTTTGTATCAGGACTAGTGAGGACTTCCTTCTTCCTGTATAAAGCATGAGTTTAATAAAGGTTTTAAGAACAGTGTTGTAGGGGAAAAACGAGCTGCGATGTTGTGAGAGAGTTCTTTGTGCCCTTGCCAACTCACCCCACACGGCACTCCAGGTTCAGCAACCAGATATTGAGGTGTGTTCTCATAGAGATATAGCCCCGACTCCAAAAAGTTAAAAGCAGAAACGTTCAAACCTTATTGGGGGGTAAACAGGTTACATAGGGTTTGGGGGTGAACATAAGGACAATAACAAGTTCTGACAGGCTAAAGGTCGCTGTCCACGAGGCAGCAGGTGGCTCTGATTGGCTGGAAAGACAGAGTCCACGCGCCGAGCAGGACCCCCTTGGTGCCAGTGAGGTGGTGTTTACCTGGGGTCTGAGGTTGTTTACTCCTTCTTCAGGCTGCCTCAAGGTTACACGGACCTTGCCAGCCTGACAGCTCTTTGGCTAGTGTGTTGTGCAAAAGGAGGCTTACCAAACCTCTCCCACACAGTGTCATGGCATGTAAACAAGTGTATAGTCAGGCTTAAAGGCCAGACTGACAATCAGAAGATTTAATACCATTTCTACTGCTGATTTTTGCTGAAGTTCACTTGCTTGGGCTGTTTTCTGCCTTACTCAGTGTTCGCTCTGCTCACATCTCAACCCAGTGCCGCTGTGAGGCATGTCTGCAAGTCTCTGAAAATATACATATAAACCAATGAGAACAACACAGTCCTGAAAATTTCTCTTCCTGTCTTACTTGCTTTGCTGTTGCTCACAAGTAGTGGGACAGTCTTGAAAGGAGAGACTGGTACTCTGTAAGATGTCTGCCCAAAGAGATTTTCAAGAGAATCTGAAATACACCTGATCACGGGGCTCAGGAGACACAGACAGAACTGAATAGGTGCCAGGGAACAAAAGCAAAAGATAGTTCATGAATTTTGAACTGCTAAATATTAGGGCAGGATTTTAGCTGTCCATCTTTCCTGATTCATCAGTCTTCAAATTATCCAAACCCTATCCTGAAAATTTAAGCCTACTGAAAGAAGGTTTAGTTTCCTTAGCTGAATTTTGTAGTCCACAGGCACTCAGAAGGGTGCAGCCCAGTTTGAAATATAGAATTGAACAAATGTTTTTGGAGAGGTTTGGTTTAAGGTGGAGTAGGAGTTTAGGAAGTCCATGGGGACTGAAAATGCTCTGTTAGAGCATTTAAAGTAAAGGTGATATACTTCTCTTTCTCATCCACTCTGCTGTCTCCCTGTCATGGGTTTGGCCAGGTGGGCTAAATTTAGGTTTTAAAGTTCAAACTAGGCCTGAAAATTGACAGGTGACTTGAGCTGGGCTGAGCTAGCTAACAGCTGACTTCTTTTAGCCAATAATATTGTATTCCATACCATGATA
>JAWWEV010000083.1:145265536-145306363 GCA_035583235.1 Hafferia zeledoni
ATAACTTGTGTAAGTGTGTGTTATATTGTAGTTTTTAATTTTCTCTTTTCTGTATAAATACATGTAGTTAGTTTTCAGCATAAACCATGGGTTTTAGAGTTTTTTTTTTTTCCTTTTCCCCTTTTCGCAGCCAAAGAGGCTAACTCTGTCTTTGGGCAGTTGGTGTTTTGCCAGCTCAACCCAAGACACTCCCCACTGGCCTCGCTTTGTCAGCTATGAAGATGAAAGGATTATTACCATTTTCTGCATTCTTTAAGTTTTCCACTCATTTACCTCCACCTGAGCCTTCATATCCACAAAGTCCAAGGACCAAGAAGTGAGGGAAGGAGAGGGAAGTCTCCTTACTACCTTCTCTTAATATTTTGTGCACCCATGCATTGCTATCAGCAACCCTGGCCCTCTGTGATTCATAAACTATCCTTTTTTTTTTTTTTTTAAAATGCTCTCTTAAATCAAAGAATTTTGTTTCATTGCCTCCTGCTGCATGAAGGTCAAAGCCTAGTAGTGCATACTTCACTGATTCTTTATAACAGTGCCCTCTTCAAGATTGGTTTCATTTGCCATGTGTCAATGCTTTCCACTCCTGTCTTCATATAATTACAAGAAGGTGACATGAACAACCTCTCTTCACCTTTGGGAAGGTCTGAAACTGTCTCTGGATGCCTACAGGTAATTAAGATTTGAGTTGTTGCTCATGTAAAAGGCTTTCTCTGTTTAGAATTTTTTTTTTTGTTTTTTTTTTTTTTCCCCCCTAAAGAAGTCTTCCATCTCCTGGCTTAGATTTTAGAGCTGGGCATGGAAAAAAAAAAGTCACTGCATTAGAAATGCCAGATATATCACATACAATGGATCTAAATATAAATACTTCCATTTCTATTTCACAAATTAGTTTGGCCACTAATAAAAAACAAAGAATAAACTCCACAAAAATTAACTAATATCAGAAAAGAACTGAAATAAATAATTTAAATTAAGGAGAATTGTATAGGCTAATATAGTTCGCTCAGGGGAAAAGGCAAATAATCATAATATTATATGTCTGTTTAGAATATAGCATTTTATGGATTTTGTAAAGTGTGTAAAAAGCCACATAGAACCATAGAATAACAGAGGGGTTTGGGTGGGAAGGGAAGTTAAAGATCATCTTGTTCCAAGGCCCCTTCCATGGGCAGAGACACCTTCCACTAGACCAGGTTACTCAGAGCTCCACCCAGCCTGGCCTTGTACACTTCCAGGGATGGGGCATTCACAAATTCTCTGGACAGCCTGTCCCAGTGTCTTATCACCCTTACAATAAAGAAGTTCTTGCTAGTAATCTAAATCTTCCCTTTTCTTGTTTAAAGCCCATACTCTTTGTTCTATCCTCTTACATGAGGATATGGCAAAACTTCTATTAGTTTAATGAGTCAAAACTAAACTCTTGGGGAAATACTCTTATTTGTAATTTTGTTGTCTGTGATTATAATGTCAAATAATATGCTAATCCAGGTACTATGTCCTAGCATAACACATATTAAAATCCTTACTCTAATAAATATAACACATTATGCTATATTATTTATATTAAAATTGCATATGCTAATAATAATAAAATATATATGATAAAATACAATAAAAATAAAATATATGTAAATGATTACAATATATCTCAATACATACTGGAGCACATGTTACACAATGACAAGGTAGACTTCATAATTTTTCAAAATACCTCTTTTCTGTTTGCCATCAAGTGAAAGTATGATCAGGTTTTGATAGGAGTGTAGGGTGAGAGATAAGAGATTTTCCTAAAATGGGTGGAATTTTAGCAGGAGAAAATTAGAACATCATGGCCAAATGTCAAGAAAACACCTCAAAGTATCTTTGGAGCTATACAAAACAGGAAATGTCCCTTTTCCCCTGACTTGCTAATACCATCTGCCTGAATGCCTTTGGCAGGAGAAGAGCTTTTGAAGGAAAGTGCTGGGACATTTAAGACTAAACTGGATAAAACCCAAGTAAAAATTCTGTAATGAAAACTGATGGACTGAAACATTTAAAAGGCCTTTTCATTCTCAGTGTACTATTTTGTGGCTTTGGATCTGAGCTATAGAGCTTAATATTTAATACTGAAATATACTGAAAAGTGTTATAGAAGCAGTATTGCTTTCATATCTAGCTGTTCAAGATAGGATAGGAAAAAAGGCAGCTCAGTGTAGTGATACTTTTGCAGGACCTCCTTCTCTCTCTTCACACTAAGTAACATCTCTGACACTGAGCAGGGAGCAGGAGCAGCCCCACTAGCTGTGTTTGCATCTGTTTTTCAAGCCCAGTCTGGGCCAGGTAGAGGTTTCTGGCCCCATGACACTCCTGACAAACTGATGTTTCCTTATGATGACAGAAGCCTCCAGGGTTGTAAAAACTTCCAGAAGAAGAGTTATAGATTTCATAGAAGGAAGAGTGAGGAAAGGAAGGATTTGATGGCAGGGAATTTATGTAAATAACACACTAAAAATTCACATTATATGCAAAGTAGGACTTTGCATGGTATGTAGACTGTATCCAGTTTTCTCAGCCTACTGCACTGACAGCTGTGAGGGAGAAACACGAAGCATGGCCAGTCAGGTGCATTCTCTGATTTGCACATCCAGTCCTGGGCAGGACCTACTTGCACACATAGGACTTGGCTGCAGATAATGCTGTCACTCTTCAATCAGGTGTCATGTTTCTATTAATCTTGCGAACAGCCAGCTTCAAGATACCCAGCACTCTTGCCCTCCAATATTTTGAATATGGGCTTCTTAAGCACACTGTAAATACTGGAAGGAAGGGCTGAGAGACTCTTAAAATCTTTGCAGCAACCATATTTTCTTCTTGAAGGAGCAGGCAAAAAGTTTTTTATATTTTATGGAAATTAACTACAAGTGGTCATCAATCTTGACATTTCCTTAAAAAATATGACATGTTGAGTATGTAGCAATAATCTGTGATGGAGGACAACTTTGTTCATTGCTGCCTGCAAGAAGTGGAAGGACAGGGAAGGCTTCACTTACACTTTCAGTGTGCCATGGCTGTGTTGTCTAGTCCAAGAGACAGGTGTGGAGAATAGGGTTGTTAGTGGCAGTGATTTCTCTTAAATTGATTGTTTCACTATTGATTGTTGACAATGACTGGCACAGCAAGTTCTCACTCACTCACAGCAACCTACACACTTGAAGCAAACCAATAAACCTTCAATACAATGCAGTTTTTTGTAAAGATATTAACTTCTTATTTGGAAGTATTTATTTTGTGTTTGTTTGTGAGGATTTTTTTCCTCCATATTATTCAAATTCCTTCATTATTCACAGAAAATTGTGATTGATAACTTTTTTATTTACTGAAGGTATCACTTACCCTGATTACAGGATTTCTTGAGCAGTAAAATCGTTTAAGAGTTGAGCAAGATCTAGTGGCTGCTGAGTACTGTGCGTCTCCCTTAGCTTGAGTGTTGAGATAGTTAACAAAGATGACCAGAGAAACAAGATTTCTGACTTGGGACAGAATTTTGCAGAGTACATCAATACTAACCAAATTTCTGCAGGCAGTTGAGCAGGTTTACTACTGACTTTAGTGGGACCTGAGTTATGTAATGGCAAAGCACAACAGTAACTCCCACTTGTAGGGTACTCAGGCTGTTACTGAATTTGACCTGAAAGACGCTGTCAGGAGCAGTGAGAGAGAACCCACATATGCCACATCCAACAGCTCATTCCACGTAGCTCAGTGAACAGTCCTCAGTTCTTTGAGCCTCTTGAAGTGGCATTTTTAGGATACTCCATCCCAATGATTTTCAAGATGTTTGCTCTTAATCAATAGTACCTTCCTGTTCCAAAGGCTGGCGATTTTGAAATAGGAGCCCATTCTGTTTTCATGTGCAATAACATGGTAGGCTGCTTATGTGTCAGGTGAATGCTGAGAAGAAGGAATTCAGACCCAAAGATCCAGAATAAAGCAGAGGCTCAATCAAAAATCAGCCTGGAAGTGTCCTGACCCAAGCAACTTAAAGAGAATATTGAAATTAAAAGATGCTAAGAACACAAGTGCCTGTTACTGATGAATACAGCTATCCTAATTTCATTAACTTCTAAATTATTTTCAGAGCATTGCATTTCTCTCTGCAGTTCTCTCCTTTGTCCTCTCTTCCTGTTTCATCTTTTTCTTGTGTGTATGGTTAGCAAACAAAAGAGGAGGATTGAGAGTAGCTAATGCTGAGCACTAGAAAATACCTGGGAGAGAAAAAGACTTTTTAGATCTGAAGCTGTCCAGATGCTTTCAGTACAGCATCTACTCCAGCTGCCTTTTCTCTTCAGAATGGTAGAGAGCTACACCAGTGCAGGAGTTGCAGCCCTTCTTGGACATACTTCATAATGCCAATTTTGTCTCTAGATGCTTTAGTATTTACTCTGCTAGTTTAACATATATGGCAGTGAGCAGCTCAAAACTCTAAGAAGAAAAAATATTTTTTCCAGATAAATTCTCACCAAACATTGGTGAATGTTATTTTGTATTAGAGAAAGAAAACAAGGTTCTCAAAACAAGAGATGGGCAAAATCCTAGACATCAGTGATTTTGACATTTCATTTTCCCAACAGTTGGTGGTGCTTGCTGACATCTGAGTGTTATTCCCTGATTTAATTTCTTCCTAAAAATATCTGGTAATAGCAGAGGCCTAATAGGAAGCATAAAAAATCTGAAACCCCACCCCCAAAAAGCCCCTTGACATCCAACCGCTGCACAGTAGATTGAGCTAGTAATTTAAGAGACTGATTTTAAAGAAGCTACATATTAAAAGGAATCAGAAGAGTTCATTATGTGTCAGTAAGAAATATTAAGTATCCGTGACCCAGGAGAAGAAAAAGAGAAATTGAATTTGACATCTAAGTGAAAAGCCTTGGAATAAAAACAATTAGGGCATTAATATAAAGGGATTCAGCTTTTTTTAATGTAGTTGACCTTTGAAGTCCTATCAATCTTTTTTTTTTCTTTTTTTTCTTTTTTTTTTCTTTTTCTTTTTTTTTTTTTTTTGATTGCAAAGCATCTCTAAGAGCCCATTTGGGAACACAACAATTTAGAAAATGGAAAATGCATTCCTCAGCCTGACTTTAGTGCAGCTGCAGCCTCCCAGCATTACCCATGAGACAACACTTCAGTGCTCCTGTTTTTCTGTTTCCCAAACTCAGACAGTTACATCCCCAGATACTGTCTAGAAACCCTGGGTGTTTGTGCATCATTATGCTGTCGGCTTCCCTCCTTCCCACCTCCAAACTGGATTAGGTCCATCATCCTTAAAGGCAAGAGATAGAACATGAATCATCCCTTATACTAACTTTTTGAAAACTGTTAAATGCTATAGAGTTTCAGATGCAGCTTTTAATAGATCCATCAGATCATCCTCAAACACAGTCTGTAATAATTTCCATGGACAGTAAGTGTGATAATGGAACGGTAGATAATGAGTAAGAAGATCCAGCAGGATGTTACAATAATAGAAGGTTTGGGCAGGCACTGTCAGTCCTGGTGACACCTATTTATAATGCTTCACTAGTGCAAATGTAGCAAAGCCTTAGGCAGGAGACAAGTTCTTGTTGCCTACTCTGACACTTTCTTAGTGCACTTCAGTGGTAGTGTATAACAGTGCATTTTGCCATCAAAAGGAGTGTATTCAATTTTTTTTATGAGACACTTATGGAGACAAATAAAATATTGCTAGTTCCATTAATTATTCCAAGATGTGGGCAATATTTGTCCTCTAGAAAGTAGACAGTCTATGGCTTGAAAGTGAAAAGGACTTCACCATAGTGGAAAGGGACTGCAAAGTCAGAAGGACAAATTATTACTTAAGAAATACCATGAGAGGTTGATATTGCCAAGGGATCCCAGCAGACGTCAAGGACTCATTTCCCTCCTTTTGTTGATGAGTATTTGCCGAAGGGGCAGAGCAGCCTCCACTTTTTCCCCTTGAGCATTTTTATTCAGACTTGTAATTATGCAGATTTCACTTAAGCTAATTACAAATCAAAGTTTCTAATATCTTTATTAACATTTTCTATTAGTCCACCACCCATACTGGTTTTTGTATCCCATCTTTCACATTGACCATTTTATTCAAGGTACTTGCTCTTCGACACAAACCAAGTACCCTTTTCACATTTTAATATTCCAGGTATACCTATTATGCATTTTACTGCATACTGTAGAGGAGAGAGACAGCTGAGCCACCTTTACATGAGCTCATTTGAATGTTTGGGACAGCAGAGCATAATGCACTGCATAAAGCATATGAACTCCCACCCCTCTTTCAAAAATCATACTTGCTATATATGCTTTTTCCTCTCTTAAATCTTCAATTAATTTAATTAGGTTTGAACTACCTTTCTGTGTATTTGTTTTTCATATCATCTGATCATGTCCAATTCTGCCTTTGGCACTGTTTATATAACTAAGTGGGAGCCTGTAGGTCTTAGTGAAAAGTCAGCCTTAGCAACTAAGCCTGGTGGCACAAAGGTTGCCGTAGTGAAATTATAGTGTTGTGAAGAACTAAGGATTACTGGACACCCACAGGTCTATGAGTGACTTTGGATGGCCTGTGAGGACATCTAGAGGATCAGTCAAAGAACTAATGTCTATTTTGGACTGAAAACCTTGTCTGGAAGATTCTGCTTGAACATCCAGTTCAAGTCAAAAACTGTTAGAAAGACTGCTGATTGAAATTAGGTCTGTGGAGGGAAGATGTTAAAGCTCTTTGCCCTGATGGAGAAAAAAATAGTCAGTCATTCTTTAAACCTTTCATTGACCAGGAGAATAATGAATAGATATATATGTGAGAAAAATATGTATTGGGACAATGAATTTTATACACAGGCAAATAGGAATAGGACAAGGCAAAATGGTTTTAAATGAAAGGAAAAGAGGTTTAGATTAGACTTTAGGATGAACTTTACTGTGAGGGTGGTAAGACACTGGAACAGCTTGCTCAGAGAGTCTGTGGGTACCCCATCCCTGGAAGCATTCAAGGTAAGGTGGGATAAGGCTCTGAGCAACCTGGGACAGTGGAAAGTGTCCCTTTCCCATGGCAGGGTGTTGGAATTGGATGATCTTTAAGGTCACTTCCAACTTAGACCATTCTGTGATTATACGTGCCACTAAGAAAAGGAAGTGAGATGGTTACTCCAGCATGTCTTGATCTAAATCTAATTTAATTCTAAATGCATGATGGCAGGATGTCAATATTTAGGAAACATTGCTATGAACACATACAGTGCATTAGACTGCAACAGGGTGTCCTGGAGCAATCACTGAAAGTGTTGCTTTGTGAGACCACAACTTGCAAACCACACGAGATGTAACCCTCTATAATACGTTAAAAGACAGATGTAGTAATGAGGGAGAAGAAAATATGGTTCAGTGAGGTCTTTAGCTTAATTTCTAAAAAAAACCAAAACAAAACAGAACCTTATTGTAATATAAGAGATAGAAAGACAAGAACTCAATGTGATGGTGAGGCAGTGTTTCCGAAAAAAAAAAAAAAAAGAAAAGAAAAAAAAAAGAAAAGAAAAAAAAAAAGAAAGAACCTTATTCATATAAGCCTTATTCGTGTCGGCAATGGAGCCATTTTAGTTGAAAGTAATTAGCTAAGGGTGCTTTGGAAGTCTATATCAATGCCGAAGAATAAATCTGAATCACTTGAACCCTGATCCAGTTCCTTAAGTTCAGGAGAATGGTCTCTTTCTTTCAAGCTGATCCATCTGTTATGGTTTAGTGGCCAAAGGTAATGATTATTTTTCCAAGGAAGAAAGAAGGTATTTAACAATGATAGAAATGTTTGCATTTATTTTCTATATCTGAAATCTTTGACTACTGACTGTATTTCAAAATGAAATATTTTAGATTCTCTAGGAGAGCTTTTACTTGTATCTACATAACAGAAAGTTGATTTTAGTAGAATAATGTTGGAACTCAAAGACAATGCATAAGTATTTTGGTATCTTAAAACCCCATGGAGCAACTATTCCAAAGGAACCTATATTGTTTGTGAGTCTCACTATTCTTCTCTTTCCACAGTTTTGCAATCATACAGAATATATTTTCAGGGGGGAAAAAAATCTAATGAAGAAACCCCCCCTGAAATTTGGAAATGAAAGAAATAAAACCTCAAAGACTGTAAAACTGAAAATAATAGTGATACGTTGAATCATAAGATTCACAACAGTCTTATGGAGAAAATAGTATAGAATTTATGTTTGTGTTAACTTGTACAATATTTTAATGCAGTTTTCACATGAATTATCTATGAAATTATGCTCAGTGTATAAAACAAGAAAGTGTTACATCAGTGAAAAAGGCTGTATTTTTAATATATAAATAGAGGAATAGTTAATTTTAGACAAGGATATAAACTTCAATGTTCATGAAACTGATTTTACTTACTATAAACAATATGTATTAAAGACAAAATTTCTCTGAATTGTCAGAGAATATATATTGTATATAGGTAGGCACAATCCCTCATGTCTCATAGCCATTTGCTGCTATGTGAATTGGGTGTCTCCATGATCCAGACAACTTAAGTTCTTTTAAACTGCAGCAATGAAATTATTCATAATGACAAAGAAGGGAACTGACCCAGTTTACTTGAAATGAGATTCCCCTCCTTCCCCCCAGCAATAGCTGACACCAGCAAGTTTCACTTCAAACTGGGGTTAAAAGAATTCTTTAAAACAGAAGAACAAACTTGCAGAAATAATTGTTGCAAATGGGAAATAGCCATTTGTAAGCAAATGACTAGCTTGAGTTTTTTAAAGCTGATGCTCTGAAGCTGATTGCACTCCTCAGTTATTTATATCTAAATGCCTCCACTCTTGAAATAGTGTCCATTTATATTTCAAGTGGCCTACATACACAACGCTGGTGTTACACGGCTGCTCCACATGCATCGTAATTGAATTACTGGAACAAAATACGGGCAGGAGCTCTGACTTCTGATGCTACATAGTTATTGCAGCCTAGTAAGGTCAGCAGAGATTAATTGTGAAATCACACTGCTCCATTTGAGGAGGAATATAGTGTAGATGACAAGAATAAAGTAGCATACCATATCCTTTTCAAAGACATGACTGTTTTATCCTCCTGCATTTCTTATTTTATGCAACTGAATAATGGAATTATAGAATCACAGAATTGCTTGGGGTGGAAGGGAACTTCAGGATCTTCTAATCCAAAGCCCCCTGCCATGGGCAAGGACACCTTCCATTAGACCAGGTTAATCACAATCCCAGTTAACCTGACCTTGAACCCTCTCACGGATGGGGTATCTACAGCTTTTCTGGGCAACCTGTGCCAGTGCTTCACATCCTCACAGTAAAAGATTCAGCCTAATATCTGACCTAAATCTACTGTCTTTTAGCTTAAAGCCATTTGAAAACATTAAACTAAAGGAAAGATGTGTTCTCTAGTAAAATACTGGCTGGCTCAGGAGCACAGGAGCTGGGAAATGACAATGTCTCAATCTCTCTTGCTGACTTGCAAGTTGGAAGAGCTTGATGGGGAAAAAAGTTTAGCAACTGAGAGAAAATTTTTTTGCTCCTTCACCTCAGGTTAGCAGAAACATCTTTGGAAATCCTTGGTATGCAGCTATGTTGAGGAAGGAACTAGGAGCCTGAGATGTGGTTAGCCCATGGTTAAATTATTCACTGGTAACAGGGAAAATGTTCGACTGGGAGAGAGAATCAAGATTTCCCTCAGCTGCAGAGATCACAGAGGACCTAATCATCAGTATATTGGATATTGTAAAGTAGGTTTTCTCTCACTGGGAATTTTACCCTGAACAGAAAAAAATCTTTTCTGATTAAAATTCAGTTGACACATTTTGTCATGAAGTGGTTCGGTTAAGATGGAGTAGCATATTCTAAGGAGAACAATTTCATTAAAAAGACCTAGCCAAGCTCTGCTTGCAACCTTTACAAAAATAGCTCTACAACAGGCAGATGTGGGATCATCTGTTTCCTCCATCCCCTGCTGTGTCCTCTTTCTGAAAAGTTGCAGTTCGATTCAGCACAGTAGTCCCTCACTGCCAGTCCTACATTCAGGGCATTATTCAATTTGAATAACTTACAACATTTGAATATGCATTCCCATTCTAGAAAAAATAAGCTTTTGTGACCTCTGCTCTCCTAGAAATACTCTTCCTAAGGCAGCTCCAAGGAGAATATCTGGTGTATTCACAGCTTCTCCAGATAATTGCCTTTCTGTACCCAGTCTGGTCTCCTAGTTTACAATGTCCTCTTTCACTCCGACAGGTTTTGCTCAATCAATTTGTTTTGCTGTTTTTTCAACTCAAAAGTGTACATGATTTCTTAAGTAACATGAATTTCCTTAATGATCATCTTGTTTGAGAACAAATATCAGCCTATGTCTTACTCAGAGGTAATAGTTGTGGATTTCATTTTCTTTCTTTTTTTTATGTATGTATGTATGTATGTATGTATTTATTTATAATTAGCATGGTAGGAGGTTGTTTCACTGGCAGATACAATCTGTACCTTTTCCTTCTCCACAGATTATCTTCATGGCCATATGCATGGCTGTAATACATGTATGGTATATACATACTTTCTGATAAATAAGCAGGCATTTCAGCCCAAAATAAGGCATCTCACAACTTGAATGGCATTCTCATGGCAAACAGGGCAAAATAAAATGAACTAGATGGATAATTTCCCATTTTATAGAGGAGTTTTATTTTGTTGATGTCACAATTTTTACTTCAGTAAAGTTTCTACCAGATACTGAAACAAATACATTAAAAAATAATAACGCTTGTCTGCGCAGACTGCTCCATTTAAGGAGAAATATACTATGGATGATAAGAATAAAGCTGAAATTTTCTGAAAGTGTAACAAGGGCTGATCCCGTGGCAACCTGTTGGCTCTAAAGGCTGCCCAGAAATTGAATTTGTAAGGGCTAAGAGAAAGGCCATGTTTTGTTAGTTTGCAAGTGCAGGTGACACACCTCTCAGCTGGCAGATCTGGGAGTCCCCAAGCTCTATTATGAATAATGTGTGACATGAATTGCCACTAAGATGTAGTGGAAAAATGCTGAAACCATATGATGGAGTCTCCTGCTGGTGCAGCTCACCCTCAAGCTAACCTTGGGGAAACGCTTTGAAATGGTAGCTGAATAACAAGGAAGCCAGTTTTTGTATTTCAGTGGTGTTTCAGACACTGAGTTAGCAACATTTAGAGTAGTTTCTCTGCTCAAACTTTTATATTCCATTAAGAGAGGACTACTGAGGAACACAGCATCTTCAAACGATCACTGTTGTTTGTCAGCTTTATTTTTCCAAGGAGAAAGCAATTGCTATTTTTCCCTAAACCCTAGGCTCTAAAAACATCACTCTGTCATAATGACCTAGAAAAAAAAATTACTTGTTCACATGAATTGCTGGGTCATTGTTGTCAGAGGTTCAAAAGTCAGTTCTCAATTTCCTACCATGTTGAGAAAAGATACTGGAAAAAGCTGAAAAAAGCACACTAGGAAAATAAAATAAGAAGAGCTTCAAGGTCTTTTAGCATATTTGGTGTACACCATTACATACATGTAATTTTCAGAATAAACATCTTAGGACAATATTGGGCAATACAAAATATTTATACAGGTTTTTTTACGTTAATTTTAGAAGTAGTGCTACAAATTTTGACAATTTATGTACACAAGTCAAGACAACCTCATGAATTGAAACTGATGTAATAATGTTGTGAATTACTCTTGCTCCCCTGTATCTTACATATTTAGGATGACTATAAGGAAATCTTTCCTTTCATGGAAACAGATCATGTCACTACATTTATCATGAGTTTCAGTTGGTCCAAATAGTATAGGAATAGCTGAACACAGCTGTTGACACTCTGTCTTGCCATATTACAATCCAAAAGGCAAGTATGGTTCTTAAGCGTTTACTGTATCTTAGTTCCTTCAAGCTTGGAAACCTAACATGGGAATAGAATATGCATTAAAAAGGGTGATAGACATGAAATCCCTTGCAAAAATTGAAGTAGACAGATAAGAATTCTACATCACAATTTTTCCTTGTCTCTTGTTTTGAGACAGATTTCATTTAAATTATTTGGAAGAGAGTCAAATGTGTGGGAAATTGGTGCAAGAGCAATTTTTAAGAAATTTTTAAAACCAAGGAAATCTGAATTCAAGACTTAAGGTATTCTATGAACTGTGAACTTTTTTGAAGCAAAATCAGGTTCTGACTAATATTATTTCCCCTATGTATAATACAACAGGATTTGTTTTATTGTGACTACCTCTCTCCCAGTGACAATCACACACTTTTTGTGTTCACATGCAAAATTTGTCCCCTTTTCCTTATGCAGTTGACTCTTGACAGGATAATCCTTTGATGACCAGGTTGCACTCCAGGCTTTCTCCCTTTCTTCTGCCTCCAAGGGTCCATGTAAACCAACTGAGATGCTTTACGCAGCCTGTGTTTATGGACACCATTGCAACTCAAGATAAGAAAGAGGTTAGGCAATCGTGACACTTCCCTTCATCTTCTCAAATTCTTTGTACACACTTTTGTTCATCTTCTCTATCTCCCCTGCCCCTGTGACACATCTCTGTCTTGTTGCTTGGTAACCTCCCAACACTGCTGTTCACGCCAGCATCAACTGCTCCCCGCTTCTCCTTCCACTTGCTCAAAACACCCAGACACATCCTAAAATTGGATGAGATTTTCTTCTCTCTGCTTCTGATAGACAAATCAAATTCAGAGGAAATGTGGAAAGCTCCATCAAAGGATAAATTCTCAATTAAGAAAAAGAGAAAAATATACATTCAGAAACAGTTGAATAACAACATAGGACTTCTATATGTCAATTATTTCAGATAGTCAACGGAACCGAGCTACTGTGAAAAAGATGAAAAAGCTTAAAATAAAAACAAAACAAAACAAAACAAAACCAAAAAAAACAAACACAACCCCCTTCCAAATTAAAATTAAAAAAAAAAAAAAAAGGGGAAAAAAGAGAAAAACTAAAAAAAAAAAAAAGAAGAAGAAAAGAAGGATGAAAAGAGAGAGAGAAAAAATTGTTTATTAGTTGTATAACACCAGTGGCTAGAGATCCAGCTGGAAATGAAGCCCTAATCGCTTAGCTATTATACAACAAAAATAAAGCAGATCTTATCTGGAGAGGCAGCAGTCTAAAAAGATTGACTGAATGTTTTAAGCCTCAGGATGTCATCTTGCTACAGGACAAAATATCTCCCTATCCTTTCTTTCAAAATAAATTGGCAGCTTCTCTTGCATCTTCTGCTTGGTGTTAATACTCAAATTATTACAGAAAATTATAGATTAGCATATTTATTTTGAGAATAGCTTTGAAAATGCATTTTTTTTTAGAGGAAATCAGCAGGATTGAGACACCTGCAGATGAAAGTGGGATTTTAAGTCTCTGAGGAAACTGAGTGTTGAAACTGGACCTTTCAATACAGTGGGGTGCTTTTAGAGATCATTCAGATCCAAGCTGGAGGAACACATAGTTTTGGATTGAGCTGTGGCCTGAAGTGGACATTTAGAACTGGCTGAAACCAGTAATGTACAACACAGGCCAGTAAGGAGTTCTACCTTCCTTACCCTCATAACTTACACTTCATAGATTGTCTTTAGAACACTTTATCCTTTCTTTTTTTCTCTCCTTTGCTCCTTGTTCCTTTATTTTGTTGAAAAACACACACATGGAATCACTAAAGGTGGACTGACTTTTATTTTTGTAAAATAAGACAAAAATGAAAAACACAAGGGAAAGGGGAAAGGAAAAGAAAAAAATTATGCTTTTTGTAGTCTTTTGATTAAAAGCATTGACAGCAGCTTCACCTGAGGAAAGTTGTATTTTACAGAGCTCCTGTCTAAACACCATATGTTTAGATGCTTTCTTGTTCTAGGATTCTATATTCTTCTGAAAAACAAGCTTTGATGGTTTCAAACTGTTCCTGTATCTCATGACACTAATTCTAGCTGGCACTGCGTGAATGTCATTAAAGGTGAGGAGGGACCAAAAGATGCAAGACTATAAAAACCATCCCCTTTCTTTCAGAGAAATAGAGTGATTCATATCTCATCAGTTATTCTTCTCTGGGATTTTTGGCCTGAGTAGGAAAGACCTCCTTTTAGGAACATATGGGTGAGTCAAACTGCAAAAGAAAGAAAGCACATCTCAGTAATTTAGTTTCAATTTCTCACTTATGGCAATAAAAAAATACTGTAAACAATGCAGGATTGGGTTTTTCTAGCAAAGCACCAACATAGCTGTAAATGTGTGCATGAATATACAATGGGGTCTGTCTGACAATTCTCATTTATGCTTTTATTATTTTGTGAAGAACAATGCAAGTTTTATTAGATTCTTCTGCATTAACTTAATGGGGAAAACAAAATCCCAACATCTTCCGTCCCCAACAGTGTGATGTGTGAGGATAAAGTCACTCTGACTACAGACTGCAATGGCATAGGAATAAATTGCAGCACATATTACTCTCCCAAGTTTTCTGCCATATTTAACAAGTTCCATACTGATAAAAGCAAACATTAATATGTGCTGACAAGCTGATGGGAAAGAAATTGTATAGCTGCAAATGACATCATGGGTATCTCTGTTCCCTGCAACTCTGATAAAATTTTTCATCTGAAGTCTTTTCCTATTATCTGGGTAACAAAATGGATTCTACTTACCAAACTAATTCTACAATAAAATCCTGAACAATAAAAAATAAATATTTCTCTTCTTGTAAATGCAGTTAACTTGGCTGAAAAATGGAAGCAAACAGTAAATTTTTGATATTTCTGGAAGAAATTTTAAAGCTAAAGAGTTAATTGTTTATCCTGTACATCCTGAAAATTATGGTTTTAAGGACCAGACTTGTTGCTTTTGAACTCTGAACAGACATAAAAAGTGGATGTGTTGGTTCAGAAAACTGCCCATTTAGTCCTCCATTTTTTTTCAACAACAACAGAAAGTGGATGTATAGAAGTTGGTATGAGCAGAGCAAGCAATTGTGGTGTCTCTATTTTAGCCTATATATAATAATCTCTAATTGAAACATCTGGGTTATTTTAATTTCTTTTTTATCCATATCCTATGGATATTCCATAGTATATGATAGCATGCTTAGTATATAAAGCAGGGCAAAAAAGGAAATGAGGGTGAGACATTTGGAGTTGCAGTGTTTGTCTTCTCAAGCTCCCGTTACATGTGACAGAGCCTGGCTTTCCTGGAGCCGGCTGAGATCTGCCTGCCCATGGGAACTGGGGAATGGATTCCCTGTTCTGTTTATATTGTGAACATGGTTTTTACTTTACCTTTCAATCTATCTTTATCTCAATCCGCAAGTCTTCCCACTTCCACTCTTCTGGTCCTCTCCTCTGTCCCACTGGAGTGGAGGGATCGAGTGTCTGAGTGGTTTTGCTGTTGACTGGCATTAAACCACAGCAATCACTCATGACTCTGCCAGACAAGGAATATCCTCCTCTGTCTGACAATTCATGACTGTGGTGGAAATTTCACAGGGTAGGCTGCTGGTTTGCTTCTGTCTAAATAACTTCTATGATCACAGGAATAAAGATAGTTTATGCAAACATACTTTTAAGGGTTTGGAAGGTATTTTTACTGTTGTTGAGGATCTATCCAACTGATAACACTACCCTGGGACAACCTGTTTAGTCTTTTCATGCAAATTTACTTACATCAGTCAGTTTTCCCTTTCTGAGAGATAGTACTAAAATATCAACAAAAATGGTCTGACAATATTCCAATCATCCTTCAGTTTGCTAAAGCTCATGATTCCCAGAACTACTCAGATTAAGGATGTGTTGATTGCACCCAAATTCTTAAAAGTCATATTTCTATACTAAATAACCATAGTAATTTTTCTTTTTTCCACATGAGGAAAGAGACTATTAAGGTAAGAAATTGCATGCTATCTCTCTTGTCCATTTTTTTTTTTTAACTGAATGCACTGAATTTTATACATTTTCAACTTTGATCCAGACTGTAATTATAAGATTATATCCTCCAAGCATTCACTATGGTCTTTCAAACTAGAAAAAAAAAGTGAAACTGCTCTGTGTCCTTTAAATAACTTATCTCAGAATATTCATATTTCCTTAATAACATCTTCAGTGAATAAAAGAAGTATTAAAGTGAGTTTGCTGTAACCGATTGTTACTTTAATTGTATTTTTCCTCCTTCTGCAAGGTTTACTTCATAGCTCCTGTATGACTGCCTCTTTATCTATCTGCATGAAAGAAAATAATCGAAAAACATAAGGCAAAAAGAATTTTTAGGTCTAACATACCAAATATGCTGTACAAAAAGGTACATTTCATAGAGGCAAAAAGATACATTAGAGTACAATAGAATCACAGTGATTTATGATATGATACCACTGGGCTGAATTCACAGTGGAAGGATACTGATTTTTAGTATAATTCTTGAGCAAAAAAAAGGTAAAAGAGCGCTTTTACTCATTTATTAGAAAAAGAACATAATGACATTAAAGTTAGACCTGCTTCTAGTAAATAAAATTAACTATTCTGGGAAGTTACTTTCTGTGTTTCTTAGGTGCAAACATTAGTTCCCATTCCTGAGTCTCTTTCCCATGGCCACCACCATTGCATTGTGTTTAATACCATTCTTCAGAAAATCATTCTCCCCTTCTCTTCATCAAAAGCCAATTTTGAGCTTTTCTAGGTAATGCAGGTGTTACATTGTACACTGTGATCACCCTTAGGGAAGGCAGCATTTGCCAACAGCTGTCACAAGACAATAGCTAAAATATTTTTCTATATTTGAAAAAGGAAATTGGGTATTTCCAGTAAAGTAGGAGTAATGTAGACTTTTTAGCGTGACTGCTGCATTGATAGCAGGATTCTAAAAATAGGTTTGGTATCCAGTTCTGTTCAATACTTAATCAAAGACATGGACAGTGTGATTGAGGTCACCCTAGGCGAGTTTGTTTATGACAGCAAGATGTGTGGTGCAGTTAACAGGCTGGAAGGGAAGGATGCCACCCAGAGGGACTGGGACTGGCTTGAAAAGCATGCTTGTGTGAACCTCATGAGTAAGGACAAGAGTAAGGTCTTGTACCTGGGTCAGGGAAATATTTGGTATCCAATACAGGCTGAGGAATGAGTGGATTGAGAGCATCCCTTCTGAGAAGAACTTGGAGGTACAAGTGGATGGACATGAGTTGTCAATGTGCACCTGCAGCCGAGAGCCAGTCATGTCCTGGGCTACATCAAAGGAGGCAGGTAGGTGGTGGTAGCAGATCAAGGGGGATGATTCTGTCCCTCTACTCTACTCTCATGAGACCCCAGCTGGAATTCTGCATCTGGCTCTGGAGTCCTCAGCACAGGAAAGACACGGATCTGTTGGAATAAGTCCAGAGCAGGCTCACAAAAATGATCAGAAGGCTGGAGCATCTGTGGTGTGAAGGTAGACTGAGCCAGTCGAGGCTGTTCATCCTGGAAAAGAGACAACTCCAGGGAGACCTCAGTGTGGCCTTTCAATACTTATAAGGACATTGTAAGAAAGATAGGGACAGCCTTTTTAACAGGACCTGTTGTGATAGGACAAGGGATAACAGTTTTAAACTAAAAGAGGATAGATAGACTAGATATAAGGAAGGTATTGTTTTACAATGACCATGGTAAGACACTGATGCAGGTTCCCAGAGAGATGGGGCCCATCCCTGAAATCATTAAAGGTCAGGCTGGACAAGGCTGAAAACCTGGACTAGTTGCAAATGTCCCTGCTCATTGCAGTGGGACTTGACTAGATGACCTTTAATGTTCCTTTCCAACTGAAACTATACTGTGACTATCTGCATCATTAAAACCTCACCTGACGTTAGTCAGCAGAACTGCATTGCTTCCGGAACAATAACAGATGCTGGGTAAGAATTTGACTCTTAAATTTATTTTTTTTTAAATTTCTTTTAATTAGACTTTTTTTTTTTTTTTTCATCCTTCAACTTCTCTTTTCTTCTCACATACATATACTTCCCCTATATGAAAAAAAAATCCAACTCTGAAACATTCTATCTGTATTTCCAGTATTCAGTTGGTTTTAAGTAAAACATATTCAGCCAGCCCCGTTGCCAGATACTATTCCCCTCCTCCTCACCTAAGTAATGGCTTTCTATTTCAACAACTCATTCCTGACTACAAAACCAGATAGATTGCTCTCTAGTACATGAGTGCACATACTCTTGATCAGAAAGTAGCAATCATTGAATACATCATGTACAATGACACTAGGGAGGCAATCGTTCTTAATTCTGCCCAGTGAAGCATGTTGAAACACCTGTTTCCTATCCTGAAAATGCTTGCAACAACTGCCAAAGAAGTTAGTGCTGAAACAGCACCATTAAGCCAAGTTATCCTGCTTGGCCACCTGTTGAAAAAGAAAGCTGCTGACGCAATTCTGAATGTCAGTTTGTCCCAGGGAAGTTACACATCTTCCAGCTTATGGGGAAGTTTTTTTTATCAGTGAAAAAAATCTGCTTTTTAAGGAAAAGGAAAGCAGAAAGGGAAACATAGTTTGTCAAAGCTTTCTGTTCTGGCCAAAAGCATCCTTTACTGGGTAAGGTTCACAAAAAATACCAGGAGGGAATCTGAGAACTGGTGTATTTGAAGGGAATAACATGAGCCCCATTCCTTACAGGCGGAAGGAAAATGAGCTACAGTCACAAAAGGGATTCAGAAAGCTTTCTGAATGCAGATGGTTGTCCATCTTGTACTGAATATACTAACTCTCCATGACCTGGCTCAAATGCACATCTGTGTTTCATCAGATAAGTTCTACTCCCCACACTGACTGAATGAGAAATAGAGTGCATGTAGAGTGTATAAAAAACTCATACTGAACACTTACTGTTAAGGTGAGATGAAGTAATTACTGATGCCACTTAATGTGTTTTCCTCATGAATGGTTGAAAAAGACAGATTCGTTGATATTTGGCTTTTCAGAATTTCACTAACTCCAGCCCAGGCATTGAAACTGTGCAACAAAACTATCTGTATTTTTGGTCTGTTGATTTAAGATTGAATAATAAAAAAAAATATTAATTGATTTAAAACTAAACCATTCAACTTTTCTTGTGAAAAAATGGACTCTTTTCTTTCAGCAGATTAAAATTTATACCATAAACCAAATCAATTTTTTTGTTCTTTGTTTTTCTTAAAATTTAATTTATTTATAGTCAAATATTTTTCATTATTTCTAAAGTAGTGCATTAAAAAAATTGCAACTTTCTCTTGAATCAATTAAATTTTTTTTATTAAAATTAAGGCTCAAGCCTAGTTAACCTCAGGACTTCAACACATAGTTTTTTATGAGATCATTATATACAAATGGAGCAAATCAATTAAACCCTTTCTCTGGCTAGAGAATATATTCTGCCTTAAAAAGTGATCCCTGGGCTTTCATACATAGGATTGTTTATTTTTATACTAAAAATAGCTACTTCTGATCTGAGTTCTGTAATCAATGATAATTTGGAATCCCAGGCTTCAATTACTACAGGCAGGTGCTAGTGTTGCATGGGGACCACTATATATAAAAGCATAAATCAGTTGTTTAAAAATATCAGTGGCATGAATGGACATAGCTAGAACTTTTCTGATGAATTACCAAAATATTTTGGTAGTGTTTATGACATTGTAAGACAATAAAACACAGCTGTCACAAGCAACTGCAAGAAAATAAAAACAAAGATTGAGTATCAGGAAACACTTTTTTGTGTTTGAAATCAATATACTAGTAACTCTCCTACTAGAAGCAACGTGCATGTCTTGTCAAAGACAACCCTATGTCAGAATTAATCATAGCCTGATTGGGATAATTTAAAACTTTGATTATTTCTTGTCATGTGATTGTTTCTTGACTATTACTCAAATCTTCCTTGGAGAGCTCACAGCATAAACAGGCCAAAATAGAAGTATCTTCCAGTCATTTTATAAATTGCACTATGAGGAGAAACTGAATCTCATATATTTTACTCAGTGTGGCAACAAATGCATAGTTAGTTTAGAGAATGCTAAACTCATGCCTTAATAGCAGGCCAAAATTACACAAATCTTAAAGCAATGTGCCAAATGACATTTAATACATTTAATTTAGCTTGTTGATTGCATAGATAGAGTAAAGCAAGCAAAAGGAAAGGGAAAAAAATAATCCCTGAAACCTCCTAACTAGTAAATTCACTGGTAGTAAATAAGAAGCAAAGTTTCATCATAGCTCTCTAGGAACTCAACTATTAGAAGTATCTTATCACTGCACATGTAGAGTTGAAAAGAAAAGTTTTTAAAAATCTGTTCAAAATGTGTATGGATGAAGCAGTTGGGGGCATGGTTTAGTGGTGAACAGGATGGTTCTGGGTTAACAGTTGGGCTCAATTATCTCAGAGGTCTTTTCCAACCTACATGATTCTATAATCCAGAGTACATCTAGTCTGTACAGCAGGGCTTAGATCCCAGACATGAAATCTATTGTCTTGTGGAATTATCTTAGAAGAAATGTGACAGAAAAGCTGTTGCTTGTAATATTTTGAGACGAGACTGGACAGATCTTGAGGAAAATATAATTATGAAGAATAATGATTCCTTTAAAGGGAGCTAGAATAGCTGATCAACAAGGTCTCCCATTTCTATCTTGTCTTATTATAATTTTAATAATTAATATAATATATTCTTCTCTTGTTATAAGTATAACTTTATTTAAATTTTATTCTCTTTTTCTCCCTTTTGTGTGATAGATATTTAAAGTATTTAAATATATATATTCTTAATGAATAGAGGAAATAAATTCCACAGTCAGAAAGAGGAAAATGCTCCTGTTTTACTACTATGCTGTGGACACAGCTGAGACACAGATACACAAAAATATCTCAGTTTGCAAAGTTGCAAGGAGACAAAACCATAAAGATGTTTCCATTAATTAAAAAAACCCCCAAACAACCAAACAAAAAAACAAGCAAGAAACAAACAAAACCCCCAAAGTATAATTTTTTTTTTCAAAATTAAAATTCAAAATTAAAAATGTAAAGGAGAAAAGAAAAATCATGTGAAATACAATAGTGTTCAGTGGCCAAACCCCTCTTTCTTGCCCATTCCCTAAACCCTCATCTCTAGTACAAAGTCATCCATCAGCATGGATAAAAGTGGTGGGTGAGTTTGCTCCCAGGAACAAGATGAGAAATGAACTGGACTGGCTGGAATTTGAAACTCTCAATAATAAGGACACTTCTGATTTGTTCTTTTGTCACTCATAGGCAGAGTTGTGAAAAACCAGGCTCAGCATGTCTATTGAGCAGGTCCTTATTACCAGCTCTTGGCACTCAATGGTCATTGACGTAGGAGTTGTCAGAAATGCTGAGCATGATATTGACTGACCACTTCTGCTGATGAACTGACCTTAGCCTTTAGTGTCAGCCGGTTCAATAGTCAAAATGAGACCGATCCCTTCAACTCTCTTATTAAAATAGAAGGGCTGTCTGGTGGTTTTGTGTTTGTTTTTGGGGGGGTTTTTTGGGTTTTTTGTTTTTTTTTTTTTTTTTTTTTTGTTTTTTTTTGTTTTTTTTTTTTTTTTCAAACTGTGAAAGAGTGTCAGTGCACAGGAAACTGAACATTTTGTTACAATGATTGTAGAATCCCTGGAGATAAGGAATGTCTCAAACACTGATAGTTGGATGGGTGTGGAGCCAACCAAGGATTACAGGTAATAACAGACAAGAATTGTTGGTAATAACCAAGGATTGTTGGTAATAACATGCTGTGGGAAAGAACAAGATGTGGCTAGAGAAGGGCCCATGTGGAAGTAGAGCAGCACATTTTCTCCTTCCCTTTCTCTCTTCCTCCCTTCCTCCCTTCTTCCCTTCCTCCCTTCTTCCTTCCTTCTCCTTCCTTCCTTGCTTCCTTCCTAATAAAACTTCATGAGTTTTGGTGGACCCTCTGACTTTTGTCATTCCTTATGACCATGAGCATTTATGAATCTTGGGTGCTCCCTTCCCCTTAAAGGTGGGATGTGACAATGATGAAGAGATACGTTCAAGTCACTGACAATTTTTACAGTGTCCTCTGCCCTTGACATTTCAGAAAAAGACTGGGGAGAAGACGCGCAAAGGAAAAAAATGAGACTGAAAATCTGAATGTTTCAAGAGGAAGAAGGAAGGAAGTTAGTGCTGGATCGATTTGAATTTGAAATACTGAATAAGAACAGTAAAAAAACTCAAAAAAACTACACCACTGCTGGGAATTACTTTAGTCAGCTAAGTCAGAAAATACTGGCAGTGGAGTCAATTTACATCATCTTTAATTGGCCAGTGAGAATCTGTGGTGCACGGTGGGTTTTACTGTCCTATAAAGATTTGAAATGAAAATATTACCTGGAAGTAATATGATTTTTATTTGCTATCTCTCATTACAGACATCTTAAAGCATGCTCTCTAATTGTTTACTTTTTTTTTTTTTTACTTTTTTTTTTTTTTTAAATAAAAGCTGAAACTTCTAATAAGAAATACCTCCTTTTGGTCTCAAAATTCACATTTAGAGTGTTGTGCATAGCTTAAAGAATTACAGGATATCAGTGTGTGATAATAGAGTCCCAGAATTACTACAGACAAGTAGGAATTCTGTTTGGTCATGGCCATTAGCTCTCACCGAACATAGGGGACAATAACACAGATCATCCTTCCCAATGACTAGTGAAGGCTACATCATCTCAAAATGGTCGTCATGTAAATAAAGCTTTGATTAGTACTGTTTAGACTTTAACAGTTTATTATTACAAGATTGTAATACTTCATATGCATCTGTGATCACTACAAGAGAGCTAAAATGAGAGCTAAGGCTATGTTTCCAATACAGCCTGTCATGATTCTCTTGAATCTGTGCCACTCACTGGAGCTTCTCATACCACTGGAGACTCATAATAATTTAGAAAGAGTCTTGAAAGTAGGTGAAAACTATCATTATTCTTCCAAACACACATGCATATACATTCCTGCAGTTGGCAGAATTGCCACTGCCGGCTGGTGGATGAAACTGGGAGATGACCCCTGATGCCTGTTAGAGTGTAATTAGAGCACTCGTAACAGTAAAATTAACGTTTTTGTAAAGCAATAACATTTTGATTATGAACACTCTAAGTATTTTATTTATGTATCATTATCCCTGACCTGTAACTATCAAGCTGTAGGAGGATTTCAGATGTTTTTCATTTGAAAAATTGGAAACTCAGTGCCATACGATTGATTCATAGCTCTTTGAATCCTGAGTATTTTGTTGAGGAATGTTAGTTGTTGCTTCTACACAAAGTGTGTATATCTGTAACTCCTTGGAAACAGGGAAGTACTTTATGACATCGGATGAGTTTTTCAGCCAGTAAAACTTTATATTGAGTTCTTTCACCTATAGTCAATTATTCAGTGACTACAGTCTAGAAGGGAGGATCACAGAATTATAGTCATACCTTGAGTTGGAAAAGACACACAAGGATCACTAAGTACAGCTCCCTGCTCCTTTTAGGACTACTTAAAACAAAACCATATCACTAAAAGTACTGTCCAGACACTCTTTCAACTCTGAGTGGTCTGATGCACTGAGGAGACAGTAACTGACTGTCTCTCAGTGAAGAACTTTTTCCAATGTCCAATCTGAACTTGCCCTGATGTAACTTCATTCCCTTTCCCCTTACGCTACCTCTGTTCACCAGAGAGAGTAGATCAGCATCCCTGTTGTGCTGACATCCTTGAGGAATGTGTAAGCTGCGATGAAGTCATCTTCCGCCTCTCCTCTCCTCTCCTCCCCTCCCCTCTGCCTCTCCTCACCTCTGCCTGTGCCTCTCCTCTGTTTGGGAATCCTAACAGATGGGATACAAAACCTGCAGGATGCCAGTGTTGTTCTGGAGAAACAGAGAGGATATTTGAGTGCAGTGCCATGGTTGTAGCACTGATCTCCTATAAAGCACCCAGACAGAAGACATCAAAAGAACACACCTATGTATACGTAATACAGTAAACAACCAAGGTTAGCAGTTCCTGGCAATGTGCAGTTATTCAGCTCTCCTAACCATGGTGACAATAAAAAGCTGCCCGTTTCATCTCTTTCAGCTTGCTTAGTGTAGGAGCCCACTCAACTGCTCACTCACCCCAGATACCTTCGAGATGCTCTCAGACCATATACGCTGTGTTGATAGGCAGGTTGATTTTCAAAACCAGGGGTGCCATGCTAGTAAGGGCTCAAATCTAAGGCAAGTCATGCTTTTGCTAGCCATGAATGGTTTAAAATTGCAAAAGTAAGATCTCAAAAAACTGTGCATTCAAGAAATTCTCTCAAGATTTCCTTGCAGTAACTGCTAACAAGTGAGTGCAGAGTATATTCCACTTCCTAAAACTGACACAATTTCTTTTATTCTCAGAAAATGAATATAGGTGGAATAAGAAATCAGAATCCTGAATTCTAATCAACATGTCTTGCAAATAAGTAACATTAAATTTACCAGCACACAAACCATTTTGACTAGTACATCTATGAAAGATGTGCAATTATTAAGACCTAGCTTATTAAGCACATGTGGAAATTGGCTGAATTGCTTGATTTGGTAAAAAATTACATGCTACATTTAATCAGCCCTCCTTTAAGGAACAAATGTCATTAAACACCACTTAATTAGCTGTTCTTACATCCCCACTGTGTGAAAAATTGTATCCTTGATGACTACAAAACATTTTTAAGGTCAAATGTAGTGAATAAAAATATCATTGAATGCCCTCTGGTAACAGTCTACATAAAAGTGCAGCTCATTTGCATTAATTGAAAAGATTAGCTCTGTATCACAGTTAATCAGAATCTGATGTATGTACTGTACAGATGTTGCAGATTTTCTAAACTTAAGCTTTTATTTATCTTTTTTTTTTTTTTTTTGAGTTGTTTATAAGTATGTTAATTTGTCATGGTGGATAGATATGAAAATACCTCCTTGCTCTATTAATTTTGGATCCCTGCTTTCTATTACACCAGCGTGCCACATTTCGAGAGAGGATAAATGGATAGTTAAGACATAGGAATTTACAATTTTGAGAAAAATAATAGTTATTTTTCTCTCTCTTTCTCATTTTATTTTTCTCTCTGTAACTAACATGATTTGTCCCTCTGGATCTGCATGAGATCAGATATCCATATCACTTTTTCTCATTCATTCACTAAAGCCTTTCCTGTTTATTTACCTCCTCCTTTCTTCTCTCTGGTGCTATGTAAAGTGCAGTACCATGTGCCTGAGACTCCAGCTTGATTATTTCACTGAAATCTCTGAATATTATTTCTTTTTAAAAATGTACGATAAGCTAGATTTTTGGCAAGCTTCAGTAAAACAGTCAAATAATCTGAATTACTGATATCATCTCATGATGTATAAAACAAAAGGGAGAAGACAAAAATGAGCTACAAGGATCAAGTTTTATTTTTAGGTAAGGAGCTATGGCAGGTGCTGTGGTTTGTGACAAAGATTTCATCTGCTTTCTAAGCAAACTGTGGGAGGGATGTCAGCATGATCCCTGGAAAGAACAGCAATGCAGGTAGGCTTGCAGACAGTCAGATTTCCTTAGCTAGTAAGAATGAGTTCAGCATTACCTGAAAAATGTACTGATCCAAGGTTTCACTGTGACATTTGGTTTCACAGGATGCATACACAAGACCATTTTTCTTCTGGATGTATTCCTAGAGACATAACCACCAGGACAGTGGGTTTGCCAGGGATATTTAATGGATGAGTTCTCCTTGATGGCAGATGCTCAGTAGTTTTATTTCTCTCTTGAGCTAGGAGTGGATGAAAATGTGGGAAGAATTATTTTATTCCACCTTATTGCCTCTTGTATTTTGGGATTCTACAGGAACTTTCCTAAACTTTGGTATAAGACTAAAAATAACCTCCTAAACCCCCCCACATTCTGCAGTCTTACACTTTACAGCACCCCTAGGGTTTGGGGTATTTGAGGTTACATTGGTATGTAAGGCTCTAGCATTTTTAGGCTGGAGCAGGGGTTGTACCAGTCTGGATCAACATCAGGAAAATTCATGGCACAGCAGCTTTCCTCAGAGAGTTCTGCCTCTTCTCTTTCCATCTCTTTCTCTACCCGGTCAAGGAAACAAGACTTGTTCTGCTTGTGTGTAGTTGACTGAAAATGTTTGCTATTGAATATCTGAGGAGCTCATGTGAGGAGACTGTTTCTTATTTTCAGGGAATCCTTGGATCTTTTCTCAAATTGTGACATCAGAGTGATACTTGGTATCTGGGAGAACACAATGAGCATTTTGTCATGATATGCAACTGGTACATGCTTCTCATGAGATCTTCAAAAGATGATTTTGTGTCACAGTTTCCATTTTTCTTGTTGTAACTTTTCATAATTTCTTCATTTTTTAGCAAAGTTAATAGATACAGATGAAGTAATCAGAACACTCAGTTTTAAGGCCCCTGAACCACTGGAACAGGCTTCCTAGAGATGTGGTTGGTGCCATAAGGCCATCAGTGTTTAAGAGATATTTAGACAATGCCCTTAATAACACACTTTATCTTGGTCATGATGATGTCCTGAATTGGTCAGGCAATTGATCTGAGTGGTTGTTGTAGGTCCCTTTCAACTGAAATATTCTATTCTATTCTATTCTATTCTATTCTATTCTATTCTATTCTATTCTATTCTATTCTATTCTATTCTATTCTATTTCCGTATGTAAATAGAATTACAATGTCTGGAAGAAGAAGAACAATAACAAAAAAGACCAGCTACCAAAAAATCTCCAATCATGAACCAAACAAAATCCCCACAAAAAGCCAAACCAAAAGTCACCATGTATTTTCTTTGTAAGTTCAGAAGTCAGAATTAAAGAAACCACAACAAACCCCACAGTAAGATTTTTTCTTTTTTCTTTTTTCTTTTTTTTTTTTTTTAAATTAAGTAGCTCCCAGTGGAAACAAATTCCTTTTTCAGTTACTTTCCTATTTTCGAAGAATTGCACAACTTTCATACAAATACATAACACAAAAATAAAGCGCACTAGGTTTCTTTTCAGAAGCAGAACGTTTAGTACTCGTACTTCTGTTGAGAGGTAAAAAGTAAAGTTCTCTTTAAATTTAGAAATAAAGTCTTAAGCTTAAAGTGATAGAAAATAAATATATTCCTGAAGTGGTGGGAGAGGAATACTATGAAGACATTTATTTATAGATGTTTTGTTAGCATAAATGTTGTAATTACACATATTTTTTTCAGCAAAGTGGAAGGATGCTGTAAGGAAACACAAAACATTAATAAGTATATGAAGAGAGGCCACACTCTTCTTTTCTTTCCCAATGGGGAAGTGTCCCAGGCACGTTTTTGCCAAGCAGGCAAGTTCATCCCAAATGTTCTTAATTTTTTTACAGGGCAAAGGTCTGACCCCTGAGTCCTTGTTATCTGCTGAGCTCTTCTGAAGTTAGTAAATTCCTTTAAGCAGATCTTTGGTTCCATTCTGTTAAAATTCCCCAAAGACTATAATAGGGTTGTTTCTAACTAATCCCTTAAAAATAACTAAGAACAAACTTTGTGAAGTTAAATTGTAACAAATCTCTCTTTCCACAACAAAGTGCCTTCAAACTATCTCCTTGGTCTGACGATGATGAACCTTTGAATATAAGGAAATAATACTTACAGTCAAAATATTTTGAGGCTTAATAGTGAAATTATTTGTGCTATGAACTCTTCCTTGGTTCTCCATTTTTCTTTCAGGTTTCTTCTCTCTTTTCTAATGGCATCTCTTTTATTCCTGGCATATGTAGGCATTGAAAGCTTAGTTTGGATACTGCAAGAAAAAAATACTCTTCATACAGTAAGTTCCTCTCTCTTATTTTTGTAAGCTTGTAGGCTGTTTGGATCTTTGCAACTATAAATATGTTTAAAATCAGAGATTACCTCAAAAAACTCTGCTTCAATGTGCTCTGTGAACCCATTATTTAGTTCAACATTACCAAAATACTGCAGAAGCATTAATTTTGTGTAGTTTATGCACTAAATAGATAATATGGTATGATTGCTAGTGATTTCATATCCATACACAAGCATGTATGCATACAATATTGGATCTTATTCATATGGTAATGTTTGTCTGATTAAAATCGTTGCAATTTTTCTGATATTTTGACAGTTTTCTCTCAAAACAAATGTTCCCTGGATATATTTAATTTTAAAGTTTACAGCTTCCTTAATTAAATAAGAATATTGTATAGAATTCATCTTCACTATTATCTTTGTTTTGTTCAATCTATTGACTTTCCTTCCATGGAATTTAGTTAAAGGAAATGTTTCCTCATGTCCAGTCAGAAACTTTCATCACTGGGCTGTCACTGGTTTCCCAGCATTATCTTACACTGTCAGACTCTTGTTTATTAAAAGCACAGACAAGGAAATGCTGTGGAAGGTACTTCACGAACACAGATAAAAAATGTTCTACAAAGGCAGGTACAAAGTTAGCGGTATCTTATCTGTGGTTCTCAGCACAGCAGTGAGTGGATATGCATCAAATATTCTCATTCCCATGAACTTTCATCTCTCTGCATCATGATTAAGGTGTACTAATATAACGTGAAAGAAGCTCTACATTGATACCTTTGCTTTTTTACAAGTTACACTACAACCTTAACTATAAATGTGGTAGCTCTATTCCCTTTCTAGAGACCCCTTAATCTCCTCCCACTAAGGGTAACTTTATATAATTTATTTTTTAGAAAAGGTGAGACAGAACATGCAATCGATTTAAGGTTCACACAAACCTCTGCTGGCTGAGTGTATTTCTGTGCATCATCATGATGAGGAGCAAAATCTTCTACTGGTATAGTTGGATCTGTTCACTGAAAATTATAAGCATCAGATGTGATTGAAATGAATCATTAGAGGTTCACTGATCGCTTACATTATGCTCTTCAGTCTGAGTGGATTATGCCTGGCAAGGCACACAGAGGAAAAACAATGTATTATATTTGGCTACTCTGTATATGTAAATAATTAAACCCTCCATGGAGACTTGCAGTCTGTATCTGGAAAATGTATTTGTGAATCTTAAAATCTGTCCCCAGCAACCCAAAGTCGAGATTTAAGAAAAAATACAGCAAGAACTTTTTTTTTTTTTACTACTTGGGAGCATGAGCTGTAGGTACCAAGATGTGATTGCATTTGGTTACACAAGCCATTTAAAGAACAATGTTTCCAAGACATAATTATTACTGGTGCCTGACTCACAGCAGGGGCAAAGCAGAACAATTCAATGAAATTACTTTTCCAGTGAATTTCTGATCCCCTCCATCCAGTAATGTGGAATAATATGAGCATGAATTTTTGGAAAAAAAAAACCCAAACCAAACACATTCATATTCATCTTCTGCATGGCTGCTGAATCCATCACCTCAGCCAGGCTCTCTGCTGGTGAAGGAATAGATACCTCAGGATTTGACATATTTTTAGATTTTTATATGGTTGGGTAGTTTCTTACATTTAGGCTAACAGCTTCTAACCCCTGTGCCACAGTCCTGAATTCCATGTTAAGGATGAGATAGTCATCAGAGCATCTCATACAGGACACTTGTACCAAGATTGGAGTAATACAACTTAATACATCCAAAATAAGATACCATTTTAGACATAGTGTAATAAGAAGGCCCAGAAGATCTTGGGGAAGCTCCAAAAGAAGATTTAATGTGAGGATGGTGATGGTGAAGATGAATAGTGGGTCCTGAGACCTCCTACTCAATTTCAGAGGATGTGCTAAGGGGCTGAACTGAGGTATATCTTGGATGGACAATTCTTTATATTGGATGTAACCTTTAGATAGGGTAATTAAGTAGTGTTGTAAGATTTCTATGCCGTACGATGCACATCAATATATTTTGTTTACCTAAAAGCTTTTAGTAAAGAACTATTTCTATACCTTACCCAAATTGTCTCAGAAGTTTTTTCCCTCCCTGAATTTAGGCAAGAGAAGTGGCCTGTATATTTGCCACTCTGTGCCAGAATAAGGTATCTTTTGTCTGGTTTTGACTTTAAGACTTTTGTAAGCCCTTTGTCACATTGCTCCAGGACATTTTCTTTTTAAAAAAAATAAAAGACACAAAATAAAGTCAAGCCCATTTGTGCCCCAGAACCAAGAAAATGACCTTCTGTCAAATTGCTCTGGCGGACTAACAGGTATTAGCAAAACTTGTGTAATTAATTTGTCCTATCATAATCAAACTAATCCTGCTTTCTAATGTTGTTCCTGCACTATTTTGGAGGATAGTCACTGCATGTTCATTCTGTAAAAGATCTTTTTATGGTGGCAAACAGCTGATTTATCTTCCTTTTATTTTAAGGGCTGCAGTAGACTTGAAGGCTGATTTATTTTGTCTGTATTAATATGGGCAACATCACTTGGTCTAATGATTAAGTATTCATGTCTGGATAAAAATTACTTTCTTTGCTCTAGATAATAACAGATTATTTTTCACTCCTGCTACATGTGAATTATGAAAAATAGTTATTTCTTTAATCTCCAGCATATCTTGCTACGAAAGGGCTTATGTATTTAATTCTCCTGGTTCAGGGAAGAAGCGATCTTTTCAGACAAAGTAGTATGAATGTATAGCTGCTGTCAGAAAACTTTCTGCTTTTTAAACATACTTTAGGAGGAAGATAAAAATGTCACAAAGACAGAACATTTCTTTTGCCTCATTTTCTTAAAAGTTAAATTTGTGGACACACAAAAGTATTTGGAAGCCACTGAAAACCCCAAAATATCCATTTCCAAGGAAATTTCATTCTCTTACATTCAGTACCCAACCCTTCAGAGAGCAGATGAATCTTCCCTCCTCTGAGCTGTCTCGTGAGCTCCCCTTGTTGATGGGCTCTGAATTAGACTTCAGAAAGATGGGAGTTCAATTCTACACTGAACTATGTGGAAAGTCCAAAGCTTTGAATACTTCTTGCCCTTGTTTCAGCTGGGATAGAGTCAATTTTCTTCTGAGTTCTGAAAACAAGCACAACAACTGTGAGAACAAATAAATCAACATTGTGACCATCAACTATAGAACCAATGCAAGTCTCTATGGCTAGTTAACATATGTAGAAATTTGGGCAACAACTTTCCCCTGTCAGCTGGAGAGATTTTCTACTGCTTCTTTAGGGGAGGAGAGTGGAATCCAGTAACCAAGGTGATTTGATCTCATTTGATTGTAACAATTGAAACCAGAAGTGACTCAAGTATAGATATTTCTGCTGTAGGTAGATATGTTTAATCAGGTGAACTTCACCTACAGTTAAGGGCTGGCTGGCTGGCTGGATGCCAGCATAATATATTGCTTTTTGAAACTGTTTTTTCCTCAGTAACAGCTGGTAAAATCTGCTTCTTCTGCTTTGATTCTCTCTATAGTATGTCCTCATTTAGGCAGGAAGAACTACTAGTCTGTTGTCTACCTGAGACATTGCACATGTTCAGTCACATAGTATAAAGATATATTTACATCATCAATGTATGTTTGGTCAAGTATCTTCCTCCATCTTATTGCCGTGACTGGCAACTAAGATGACATCATCTATACATTTTTAAAGAAAATAGACTGTTTGCATAAGGAGCAACTGCCACCTTAAATTCATTGCTTTCTCCTCAAATTAGTTTTGGTTTTGTTTTGTTTTGTTTTGTTTTTTCCTTTGGGCACCAGATGTAGCTAATCTTAATATGGCCTACTGCTTCTCAAATTGAGAAAAGGTCATTATGGAGTGTAAACACTGCTGGTAACACACTGCTATATTAAACTTCCAGATGTCAGCTTTGACAGAGGAAGCCATCAACAATTCATGACATTGTAAAAACATTTTTCTTGCCAATACATTTACGATAAAGGATTATGTGGCCCTCTTGACAAGTAATGCAATATCATGTTAAGCATAAATAAATCAAAAATACAGCTGTACTTGCTTGAATTATGATGGTCACTAATGGCATTTTGAGGAGAAAAAGCAAATTCAAAGTCTGACTAATGTCTCTGGTTACTTCTGCCCTGTGTTTCTGAGAAACTCTAAAGTCCACAGTAGCTGAGCAGAGCTTCAAGGGAGCAAATGTTTGTGCTTGTTGGGTAATTCAGCTGGAGAGACTCTCCCACACATTGTTCTTTTTTTTAAGGGAACTAATAGGAATTCTGGTATAGCAAGACCACTGATGCCCCTCTGACAATTGAATTCAGAGCTTACTCAGGGTGAGGGGAGTGGACCAGCCAGATTCTCTGGTTCTGAATATACAGCTGCCCACCCACCCAAACTCAGCTTCATGCCCTAGCATGATAGTCTGTCTCAGGCAAATGTTAGTAGTGATGCTGCTGAAAACCTTGTCAACTACAGTTTGTTCCAAATAGATCTTTGCCAGTTTAAAGGAGATTGTATACTAGATAAGCACATCTATCTTTAAACAAATGTGACCTTCTAGAAGGACGTTGTTAGCAGATCACCAGCATTTTTCTGATGCTATTTGCTTTTAAATGGGTACCCATAATTAGAATGGAGAGATCTTTATTAAGGACTAATCCATTCCATAGGAAATGAAAAAGTGCAGTTAGAAAATGATGAATATTTCTTGGGAACAGGGTAAAAGGATTTTGAGGTGTAATATTTAAACTTGGTGATTCATGATCGCATAATAGTTAAACTGCATAAAATGCACTCATCTTTTGAACTTGTTGTTTTGCTAGCATCTAAAATGATGGATTCAAACATCTTAATAATCCAATAGTTTATTATAACCTCTTCCTAGTGTTCTGAAGGTACTATTATCTCATTGGCTTATTTATTATTACATGTAATATATTAAAAATGAGGTGTTCTATTGCACTTAAGCTCTGAAAAAGTAATATATGAGAGTGAAAATGCAATAGTTTGAATTAATTATAGACCTAGACATGAAGAAGTGCTCTCTGCCAGTGTATATTGGCATAGTCCCATTGAAGTAAATAGAGTAAGACCAATACACATCAGCAGAGGAGATGATTTACCAGGTGTTGGAAGAAGTTGTGCTGGGATTTGCACAAATGTGAAGAGATGGAAAGAACACTGAAAACATCAAATTGCTTTGCATTGTATTTGTATTTCTGCTATTAACCTTCACACCTGTTTGTGTAAGCACTTTGCAAAAGTAACCTTTTTTCTTTTTCTTTCTTTTTTTTTTTTTAATCATACGCAGGAAAGGTGCAAAACTGCAAGGATATCAGCTGAGGAATTTTGAATGAATACAAAGCTTGCTGAAGTCCAATCATGATGTCTCATAAAATGGTAAAGCTCTTCTTTTTGAACATCAAAGAAGTACATCAAAGTGCGCCTCCCGATGCTATGGAAGCTGGTTAAACAGATTCAACAGTTATCCTGTAATAAGCTTTGAAAAGATATCTCTGCATAAATGAGACAGAATATTTTGAACCATAGGAACTTTTCTAAAATTATGTCGAGTGAACAAATAGTAGGTCTAGTTCTTATCTTCCTTTATTTTTCCTTCAGTGTACTTGCATGGACTTCGGCAGTCATATGCTGGATTTACACCATGTAAGGGTAACTCAAAACAAGCATTGTAAGGGCAAAGTGACAACAAGATTATTTCTGATAAATTGCAGGGGAGCAGTAGGGAATAATTAGATAATATCTTTCAAATATTAGCAGAAAATAATAAGGCTGATTTTGGTTAGACTCTGTGAGTCAGAGTGCCTTTTGCTTTACAATCTGACTGCAAGAAAACTGCTGCTTACTGTGGAGCTTTTGGTGAAGAGGCTATTCTTATAATGAAATGATTCATGCCTCATGCTTCATATAAAGTGTTATTTTTCGCTAAGCAAAGGTCTTGGTGTGGCAGTTTGGGTGCCAAAACTACCTATAGAAAATAGACCTCCTATGTAACATTAGAAGAACTTGTTCCACAGCCAAAATCCAGACTCCTTTACTGGAAATACAAAACTTTGAAGAACACTCTGTGTGAAAGTTAGCTGTTCTTATTTATTTTGTTCCTTTCCTTCAAGCATGACACTGGCATAAGTCCAAAGACTTAATTTGCAGTTAGAGGAATCACTACTCTCTTTTTGTAGCCATGAGAATACAGAAATGGATGGGATGACTGGAAGCAACTGGCCAGACTTGGCATGCAACAAAAAGGTGGACAATCTAAAGCTGGCCTCCAACCCACATAATTTCATTCTTTTCAGCATGTAAAGACTAATTTTTTTAATTGGTTATCAAGCTCTCTTTTGGGCAGAAATCCATGGTGCTGAGCTGTGCAATCATCAAAGGGGTCTGCTTCTTTGGCTTGTTGGAGTCTTCATTGTGCATTGCCAAAGAAATTAGTGAGATCCCTCAGTTTTAGTAGAAGAACCGAGATTCTGAAATAATCGTAACAAAGAATCTTACACACAAACAAGGACTGGACACGGAGACAGTGCAGAAGGGAATATCTATATGGGTGCATATAGATATCCATAAAAACCCCCCTTCATTAGTTGTGAAGAAGACTGTTGAGATTCCCAGATTTCAGCTGAAGACATGGCCTTATTAGTTTATATTCATGAGGGTCACTATATGTACAGCCCTTTTGCCATTTTGCATTTCTCTGATGTACCACAGCAATACATCATCAAGATACCATTGCTCTGATAATGTATTGCTGTGTTATGCTGTTAAAGTGACTTTGCTTGATGACATGCTCAAGTAATATATCTTAAGACAGATGAACTGTAGCAGTGGCCTCTCTGTCTGTCACATGTAAGGGAGTATGGGGAATAAAAGATGCAGTGGTAGGAGCTAGGAAGGAACTTGAGGCTGAGCATGTGCCAGGCTTTCTGGGACATGAAGCACATTAGCCAGGAAATACATAGGAAGTCACTTAAAGGACAAATTTAATGGGCTTGCCAGAAAGCATCTAGATATGGACTTTAGCAAAGTCAACTGCAAGGAGGGCCATGAGAAAATTCAGAGTATATTAAAATGACGGCTGTAATGAATATTCCATGGGGATGTAAAACTTCGGCTTCTCTTTAGACCAAGATAATGCATTCAAGCTGCAGCCCAGGAGATCCAACATCACATCTGGCTGAGATAAAATTAGTTTGGCATTGCAAACCCATTCCTCCAATGAGTTCATCTCCATCAACTATTCTGTAGTGCAGTAGTTCATGGAAATTACAAAGTTGTGCTTCGGATCAAAAGGAGCTCCCTGCTGCTGAGTTTCTGAACATTGGCAGGGATGTGTGGGAGAAACTTAGTGATCTCGGAGTCAGGAGGATCCTGCAGAAGAATGTGCATAAAAGACACACTGAGATTCTCTTTTTTCTCCTTTCCCTTGAAAATAAACAAAACTAATTCAGGGAGAAGAGGCAATTCAATTCAAAGGCATATCCTTTTTTTAAAAATTGCTCAAAGAAAAATGTGCTACATTGAAAACTGGATAACTCACCATTGTAATTCATTGCTACAGAAGGGTGGTGTGTCAATACCACTGGGCAGCTCTGTAGGTGCCATAAACACAAATAACAATGGTATTACAACTAAAAGAGTACAACTATAAGAGCTGTGCAATCTATTTTCAAAGTATAGTGTGACCTGCAGAGGTTAGACAAAATTGTCCTGTAAAGTCTTATACCACACCATCAGACTCACTGTAATAATTTTACACTCTCTTCTGAAGCAGCTGCACTGAAAACTGCTAAAGAGGGAGACCTGCCTCAGCTAGTCCATTGATCTCTTTCTAGGTGACAATTTCTTTGTGCCTACAAATGAATCCAGGGAATCTACAAAAGCTACCTAAAGTGCAAACTGAGCAATGTTAAGCTTAAAGAGTCAGGCTTTCATTATCTATTTTCTCAGTACATGTGAAAAACTGAGGTAACGTGACTAATAAATAATAAGTGACTAATTCTTAGGTCTTATGTAGCACCTCTTATCAGAGTAGCTCTGAACACACTGAAAAGAATACATAAATTAATTCTTGTAGTATGCCATTGGGACAGATATGCTTGGCTGTATACATATCATGGCTTGCTAAAATATTTTGTGCCATTCTAATTAATGCAGTCCAAAGTGTCCAAAGCCATAGAGCAGATCCAGTTGCCCTGAGAGCTCTGTGGTCCCTGCAGACTGAGTACATAACCCAAGCATAAGGTAAATGACAAGAACTGTGCATAGGCAGGTAAGAAGAACAACAAGCAATAGGGAGATATTTCTGCACTTGAATCGCCCAAATAATTCCACATTTTCTGTAGGAATGTAGAACTTTTGACTGTGGGTTTTACCAGCACTCAGCAACATAGTATTTCATAGCATATAAGAGCATTTTCATTTCCATTGGAAATTCCTATTTATTTAAATAATGTATTTTTCTCCCCACAAAACCCTGAAATAAGAAAATTATTTTCTTCAAAAGGAAGTTTTGTAAATTCCTGGAGAACACAACTCATTCCTTTCACCTTTACTTTTGATCAGTCATGACCTTAGGAGAAATATATCTGCCAGTGTGTATCATGTTTTGTAAACTCTTGCTGTACAACTTTCCATTCTCAAAAGCACAAACAAGCAAAAAATTGGGGCTGTGAGAGATATAACCCATCTATTGATCTCTTTATCTGATACAAATGAATACATGGAGAATGTGTACAACTCCACAAGGAGCTACATTTTTGTTACAAATCTTTCCCTCCAACTCAAACCTTCCAGAAACCCCTAGATTTAGTTTCAAGTAATTTTCTAATAGCTTTTGCTGAAAAAGACAACTTTCCATCATACAAATATCAATGAGGTATTATTCATGGATCACACCCTTTTGGTTTTTTTGAAAGGGTGTAAAAGGCTGTGGTGGAATATAGGGTGTTGTGTATTTGAAATTCTATCGCCAGCTATTTTGCTGTAGGTCACATAACAAGACTCTGTCACTTGCTGTAACTCTGAGACAAAAGGTAAATGCGTAGAGACAGTTTGTTGCTTATGTTCCATAAAGCTGGAACAGAGCAAACTCCACAGCACAGCAGGACACATTTGGAAAGACAAAGAACAGGGACATCTATTTCTAAATCTTCACTTACTATTATAAGTTGTCATAGTCTGTGTCATGTAGAAAATGTTAATGAGAAGTTCGGTGAATTCAGTGAAGCAAGTCATAAAGATTCCTTTAAAATACTTTCTATAATCAGGAAAAAGAAAGAGACCAGAAAGCTTTGCAAGCTTAAGCCCCCTGTCTCCAGCCCCATTCCTCTATTTTAGGCTAAAAAACCCCTGCAGTCTTGTAGAGGTGTTAATGTTTTCTGTCTTTTGCTGGAATTCACTAATTCTTTCCTTTGTACCAGGCTTATGGAATTGTTTTCCCCATTTTTTAACGTGGTAGTTTCCATGATGGCCATAACACCAGAATTATATTTGCTAGGGAATTATTTGCAAAATACAAATACATATTGAAAAATAAACACCAGAGACTGGGACTTAAAAGCCACTTCAAGGGCCCCAGAACCACTAAAATGCATAATCCTGGCCTAATCTCTTTTCAGAAAAGAATTTGAATGCATAACTTTTCTCGTCTGTCTTAATGCTATTTTACTATATCAGACAAAGGTCACCCATAGAGAATTAAACTGCTATTTACATAATATAAAATCAGGCAGTTTATACTCAGGTCAAATTGCCATAGTACACTGTTCAGTAGTTCTCCACTCCTCAAAATATAAAGTGGTTCTAACTAAGGATGTAAGTAAAATCTGCTCAATTGCTTGCATATGAAAAAATGGAAATGTAAATAAATCTGAAATAAAATTTTACTTATAGCCAAAAAATAAATCCATTATTTTAATATTTACTTTCAACTGTATAATGCATCCACATTTTTTAAATGAAAAATAGTATTATTGAATACCTGTATTTCAATTCACCTGAAATGCTGCAGTTAGGGTGATATTTACCCTCTCATTATTAACGTAATACATAAGGTACTCACGCAGAGGTATCTATAATTATTTGAGATGTTCTGAGCTACCCTCCCTCTGCCTGTCCAGAAGAGCCAAAGTCTTCCATGAGTCCTCTCCCAGAAACTTCTTGTGCTTCCCTTGTACAACCCAAGGTATTTGACATGGTGCTAGATGTTGACAGGCTTACAAATCAATGAGGCATACAGAAAAAAAAAACAAAAACAAAACAAAAAAAACTCCTGAAACCAACAAAACAAAAAATCCTATGTAACTCTCTGAAATTAGAGATGAAAATCGGTTCTGGAAAGTGATTTATAATATGCTGGAGGCCCATTTTAAAACCCTACAATCTGCCTTCTGGAAGCATTGCCTTTGACCACAGCAGACTCTCTGAGACACCAAGAGGATTCGTTCACTGTTTCAGTATGGAAATAGTTTTCTTCCCTTACAAATAGTTCTAAAGGAAAACTGTTTTGTTTTGACTGTGAACACCAGAACTTTAGCACATTACTCGTGTCTGCTATGTTCAGGTTCTCATATCACACCCTCGTGGCTCTACTGCCTATGTGCTTTTTTTTTTTTTTTTGGTAGTGCATAAAGTAGGCAAGAGAGAAAATCAGATTTTATCTAACTCACCACATTCAAGGTGTTGCATTGCTGCCTCGCTATCTTCTCCAAGTGAATCCTATCGCCTCACCTCAAGAGTGACTTGGGAAGGGAGTCCACTAGAGAACGAATGCTCTGTGTACTGCTGGTGGAGCAGAGCATAGGTAAACAGAAACAACTAATGGGCATGTCAAACTGTAGTTTTCCATATGTCACACTGCTGTTTTTAAGAATTACTTATTAAAAAAAAAAAAAAAGGCAATTATGTTATAAAGTAGAGAAGACTTGTAATTATAATCCAGTACAAAAATCCAGGTCAATGGACTCTGTTAAACACATCCAGGAGGCAGTGGAGGAAGTGAACAGTTACCATGAACTTAAATGATTGTTTGCGTTACTGAGGGCAAAAAAGTATAGAAAAAAAAGCCAAAAAACAAAAAAACCCCACCCAAACAAATGAAGAGAAAGAAACCAGAAACCTGCTTTTACTAAAAAAAAAAAAAAAAAAAAGAGAAAAAAAAAAGAAAGAAAAAAAAAGAAAGAAGGAAAGCAAGTTTTTTATATGATATTTTGCGCAGTATGAGAGCTGGGACATGAGTGGATGCTGTAGATCATCTCTGCTTATTTTCCAATGCTGAGCAAAAATACTGTGCAACACTCCTAAACTGGCACTCTAAAGTACTTGTTACAGAGGGGAACAGCTAGAGAAAGGTATTGGTACAAAACCTCAATTACAGTGACACAGCAAAGGAAGGCTCCACTACACAATCAAACACCAAAAGGTCAGTTCAGCTGCAGTTTGGCTGTTATGACCAACAAGACTTTGATGTTTAAAGCTGTGCATGAAAACTGCTTCAGGAAAGAGAAAGTAGTGGGTTGGTGTAGCTGATTGCTACTGGTGTGATTAGGTAGTTATATAAACAGGCTGTCTGTTTGTTTATCTACCTTGATATATTTTCTTCTATTTAAACGAAAAAAAGAAAAGAAAAAAAAAAAGAAAAAAGAAAAAATGTTTCTCGGCTACCTGATTCATATTTGGCGAAAAGATAAAATATTCTCAGCTCAGCATTGGAAGGTATAACAGCCAGGATCCTGTTTAGTTGGGGTTTAGGCTGGGGAATTTTGGTGTTCTTTAATTTTTTTTTTTTTTTTGATGTTTTGCCTTTTGGTTTGTGTTTTAATAAGTGACCACCTAAAATTTTCCTTTTAACTGAGTCCTAGCAGAAGCCTTCACAGAATCATAGAATGGTTTGAGTTGGAAGGGACCTTAAAGATCATCTAGTTCCAAATCCCTGCCATGGGCAAGGACACCTTCCACTACTTCAGGTAGCTCAGGGCTCCATCCCCCCAGCCTTGAACACTTCCAGGGGCGACACAGCCACAGTTCCTCTGGGCACCCTGTGCCAGTGCCTCACTATGCTCTGATTAAATATTTCTTCTAGGTATCTGTCCTAAATCTCTGTTCTTTTACTTAAAACTATCTCCCCTTGTCCTATTACTTTCTGCAAGTGCAAAAAGTCTCTCTCCCTCTTTTTTTATAAGCCCCTTTAAGTACTACACCTATTTTGCCTCAGTTTTTTACCAGTAAGACAGGTGGCCCTCAAGACAACTGGCCTCTGGAGCTGGTAGACAGAGAGGGAGCTGAATAGCCCTCCTGTATTCCAAGAGGATATAGTTAGTGACTTCCTGAGCCAGCTGGATCCTCACAAGTCTATGGAACCAGACGGGATCCATCCCAGGGTGATGAGGGAGCTGGCAGAAGAGCTCTCCATCATCTTCCAACAGTCCTGGCTCTCTGGGGAGGTCCCAGATGATTGGAAGTTGACGAATGTCACCCCAATCCACAAAAAGGGCTGCAAGGCTGAGCCTGGCAACTACAGGCCTGTCAGCCTCACCTCGGTGCCTGGCAGGGTTATGGAGCAGATCATCCTGAGTGCAATCACACAGCACCTTCAGAATGGACAAGGGATTAGACCCAGCCAGCATGGGTTTACGAGGGGCAAGTCCTGTCTGACCAACCTGATCTCTTTTTATGATCAGGTGACCCACCTGGTGGATGAGGGGAAGGCTGTGATCTGGACTTCAGTAAGGCCTTTGACACTGTCTCCCATAATATACTCCTGGAAAAGCTGGTAGCCCATGGCTTGGACAAGTGTACCCTCTC
>JAWWEV010000083.1:145306929-145320383 GCA_035583235.1 Hafferia zeledoni
ACCATCCCTGGAGATTTTTAAACTGAGATTGGCCGTGGCACTGAGTGCCATGATCTAGTAAATGGACTGGAGTTGGACAAGGGTTGGACTTGATGATCTTGGAGGTCTTTTCCAACCCAATTGATTCTACGATTCTATGATTCTATGATTCTACTAGAAGGATGCCATGAGGTTTCCTCTGAGACCTCACTCATATAATGTTCCTCAAGGCTTCTGAAGGTCACCCTCTGCTTTGCTGGTGGCATGGACAGATGTGGTGGTTTGATTCTGGTGTGATTTTTTACACACAAATGCTCTGAAAATATGACACTAAAGGGAGCAGAAGAGATGGAACCAGCCACATTGTAACTCTGTATATGAATGTTTTTCCATATACACAGTGAAGTATTTTCTCATCTAATGTTTCTTCAGCATTCCCTGTTCTTCCTTTAGTTTCTTTTTTGGCTTTAATAGCTCATCTATTATCTTTTCAGATGTGGCCCATTAATTTCTCTCTATAAATTCATGCACAGTCAGCTCTCCTGTGCTAATGACCAGAGGGGAATAATGGGTAATGGACACCGAGAAGGATATTCATTGTTTTAGCTGCCTCTTGATTTATTGTCATTTCTCTGTACATTTCTGAATTTTCATCTTTTATAGAATCTGAGGAAAGAAAACATTTCTGAAGCCATTCAGGATAATGGTCCATTTCTGACCAGAGTGAAAACATAGATATTCTGGGAAATGGGAGAGGAGAGGATGAGAAAGTTTAAAAAAAAAAAAAAATAGCACTTATGAAATGCGTTTCTAATACCAGAACACGGAATGCTGCAAGAAATCATCAGTAAACACATTAAAAACTAGGAAAAAATAAATTAATTTTGCATATTCTACATTTTAATGGAAGAACTTACTAGGACTGGGTATTGTGGGTTGTGAAAGTGCATGAATTGACAAAAACAGTCAAACAAAACAAGGCTGCACAGTTCAAGAAATCCCTAAAGTACTGCTTACCAGAAACTGTCTTAATCAAACAGTTTCCTTATCCTTATACTCACTATGAAATATTAACTAACACTATCAGACCAGGTACATCCTTGGTCTACCCTGTTATCCTCTTGTGATGCTGTTTCCTCAGCAGGTCAAACAGTCTGCTGAGTACTAACCATAAAATAAACTGGTCAATGAGCAAGCAAGATCAAGACAAGATAAACCTGAGATATTTAGAAAATGGTTAAATTAAGAAATTAATTTCATAGGTAACTATTAGATTTATTAGGAAATTATTATATTTTCCCTATTATTTCATATATGTTAAGAGTGGGGTTCCTGTTCTGGTTCAAATTCTTTTCCTTAAGCAACATGGAAACACTATTTTTCATTTTCATCCATTTCTGGATAGTGTTACTAGCCATTTTTTAAGATTTCAGGTTCTACACCTAGAATGTGCTGCAGGTAAAATACTGTCTGTACATAGCCTGCAAGATGTTTTAACATCCTTAAGATAAATTAATGAATATAGATAATGTTCTCATATATCAATGATTTATATTTTTGAGATTCTGACCTCTATAATCATATTTATAAAGAAATGTTGCAAATGACCATTTCACAACAGAAAGTTGAAAATTAGTAACAGCTTCTCTATGTCAGACAATGCATAGACTGCCATAGGGTGCAGGCAAGCAAGAGAGTGTGCTTTTATTTTTTTTTTCATTCCCTGCTACATCAAAAAATAGTATAGTGTTCTAATGCTGGCAAAGCTTTGTCTAGTGAAAGCCATGAAATTATTAGACCACTGGAGGAGACTGCTGACAAAAAGGGCCCATCTGCCTTTGTGAGTGATATATCAGGTTATTTTCCTTTTCAAAATACATATTCTGATCCTACATTTTTTCCTTTCAGAGTTTCAGCCATCACAGCAATTTTCAGTTCTAACTGGCAACAACTGCAACAATTCAGTGTAACTTTAAAGAAGCATATTTACAGAGGATTAGTGGCAACTTCACTGACTTCAAAACTTTTCTCAGTATACAATTATTTCAGGTTGTCATGAATTTAAGAGGATTCTCTGTTCATAATTTCCACATGCCTGGACCTCTGCTTTATACATAGCTGTCAAAACATGTCAGGAGCCAACCTTTCTGTATGATGCAGTTTTGTGGTGTACAAGCTTTTACTCAAGTTAGCCCATTGAAGGTAAAATATATTTGGATAAAATTTGTCTCTCTTAATATTGGATATACAAAATAAACTATGGAGGTTTTTCTGTTTGTGGGTTTGTTGTGGTTTTTTTTTTTTTTTTTGGGGAGGGGCAGGTGATTTTATGCTTTTTTTTACTAATTAAATCTGTAAATCAGTCTAATCTTTGAGCTAATTAAACAAGAGAGTTGTAAGAAAAATGAAACAAACATTCAGCAAGATCTTTTCTTCAGGGGATATTGCTTATAGCAGGGAAGCAAAGGAATCCTATTTAAAATTCAGACCAGCTAAACATGAGATAAAGCCAGCCTTTCCTAAAGTTATCTCTTCCTTATTTCACCAATGTAGCTAACTATGAATCACAAAAGGAGGAAGGTGTAAGAGAAACATCTTCTGTGTCCTGCCATCTAGTCAGAAGGGCACTCACTTCCGAGAAAGGAGACCCAAATTTCCTCTTCCAGAGTTCAACACTAAGCTATCACCTGGATATAATCAGTTCCTTTACATCTAGTATACCTCTACACATATGTGTCTAGAGTGTGGAGCTAAATTGCCTCCCTTCAAATTTAGGTCAGAGGAATCCCAGCCCAGCAGTATCTGCTTACCTGTGTAAATAACCCCTTTTGATTTTCTGTGTATATCTGTTTTTCGCTTCATTCAGATACAGTAAATGTAATGTATACGTCCTCATGGTGTGACTCAGATGCTTAATGTACTTTACAGAACTATAGAAACAAAGAATGGCTTGGGTTGGAAGGGATCTTAAAGATCTTCTAGTTCCAACCCCTCTGCCATGGACACAGACACCTTCCAATAGATGAAATCCCTTGAACACTGCCAGGGATGTGGTAACCACAAATTCTCTAGGCAACCTGTTCCAGTGTCTCACCAACCTCACAAAAAGAATTCCTTCCTAAAATCTAATCTAAATCTACTTATTTTCAGTTTAAAGCCATTATTTCTTATCTTCTCACTTGTCAAAAGTCCCACTCTGGCTTTTTTGTACTTGCCTGAGCTTGGGCATTTAGTGTTATTTTAAATGTTCTATGATGTAGAATCATAGAATTATAGAATTGTTAAGGTTGGGAAATACTTCTAAGATCAAGTCCAACCTTTTAACCCAGCACTGCCAGGTCCACCACTAAACGAAGCAGCATATATACCTCCAGGGTATACCACAAATACCAGAGTATACCACATATACCACAAATACCTCCAGCATTAGTGATTCCACCACTACCCCATGAAGCTTCCAGTCTATACCTCCACTGGCACGACTTGATACTGTTTCCTCTTGTTCTCTTGTTCTGGGAGAAAGGACCAATGCCCACCTGGCTACAACCTCCTTTCAGGTAGTTCTAGAGAGTGAGAAGGTCCCCCCTGAGCCTTCTTTTCTCCAGGCTAAACACCCTCAGCTCCCTCAGCTGCTCCTCATCAGACTTGTGCTCCAGACCCTTTCCCAGCTCTCTTTCCCTTCTCTGGACTCTCTCCATCACCTCAATGTCTTTCTTGTCATGAGGCACACAGAACTGAACATAGGATTCAAGGTATGATCTCACAAATGCCAAGCGCAGCAAGACAATCACTGCCCTGGTCCTGCTGGCCACGTTACTCCCACTACAGCTCAGGGTGCCATTGACCTTCTTGCCCACCTGATCTCTGCTGGCTCATGTTCAGATGCTGTCAACCAGCATCCCCAGGTCCTCCTCCACTGGATAGCTTTCCAGACATTCTTTCCCAGCCTGTAGCATTGCAGGGGAGTTGTTGTTACCCAATTACGGGACCTGACATTTGGCCTTATTATGCTTAAAGTAGCATGGAAGCAGATTATTCTAGTGCTGGTCAGGACCTTGCTGAGCTTCTGCTTAAAGTTAAACCAGACTAAATCTTACTGTATTTTCTCCACTTTTTGTGTTCCTGGTCTGTACATTTTTTACACTGAACTTTGAGCAGACTCCACATCACTCCCAGGGCTGGCAGCTGAGTTTGGTGTGAAAACTTTACTTCTGTAATCATCTGCAAGTCACAGGGTTATTCTTAGTACATCTTTTTAATGTCTCCATTACATTTCAAAGAGGTAGCTTTGAGAGGTGAGGGGGTTAAGTATACCTACATGCAATTAATAATCAGCCCTATTCTTTTTCAGATATCAAATTCTCTACATCGTAGAAATGGGAGAACAGATAATTATTTACTAAAAGGATAATAAAGTCCAGAAAGAACACACTGAGACATCTTAGTGATAAAGCAAATAACAATGCTTTAACCATTTTAATTTATGAAGAAATCAGCTTTGAGAACATTTGACAAAATAGTATATCTTCATGCAATTTCAAGTTTGTTAAGTGAGTCTCTTAATTGCAGGTTGAGAGGAGCAGAAACTGTCTGTATCCATGTCTAACTAGAGTCAGACATAATTAGCATTCAAAATCAGTGCTTGAGGAAACTATTATGTATTTATGTGAATTGTTCATTTGTACTTCTCTGCCACATGTACTTTAGTGGGCTGCTGTGGTGTGACGACCTTCTGCTGTACTGCTTTCACTGATATACTGGCTATACTGGTATATAGAAATACAAACAATTTTAAATCTATTTTTATTCAAATCAAAAGAAAGAAAAACCTGGGGGAAAAAAAACACACACTAGTAAGAGAGACAGAAAATACTCCAATTCTGATTATTAGAAGCTACAACTTGCTGGAAAATATACTTTAGTAAAACATAAATTGAGGCTAAATACAGAATAAATGAACAGAGTTTTTTGAGTTGTAATAGGATCCTTCTGGCCCTAGTAAGGATTAAAAAGTCACCAATACTTGAAAGAGCCTTCACAGAGCTATATGTGCATAGGTTTAGTAGCTAAAAAGTGAATCTGCTTTCTAAAGATCTTTCTCTAAGTGGGTAGACTGATCTTATTAGGATGTTTATTTTCAGTTGAATCTCCTCAGCTTTTTGAAATTGGAGAAGTGACATGGTAAGTTAAATGAAATAGCACAGCTTGCTCCTAGAAGCTACTTTGCAAGTCTGTGACATGGTTTATGCTTTGGTTATACACCAAGAAATCTTGGTATTTAAAAAAAAAAAAACAAACAACAAACAAACAAACAAAACCCCCACAAACCAAAACAAAAGAGCTATGAAAGAAATAAGGCATTTGGACATTTGGACGCAGTAACATTGAAGTGTGTGGAAAAACTGGGAGACGAAGCCTAGAGGACCACAAGAAGCAGTCATAGAATCAGAATCATAGAATATCTGAAGTTGGGAGGGACTCATAAGGACCATAAAACCTAACTTCCTGCTCCTTCCACGACTGCCTAAAACTGAATCACGAGTTTTGTCTAGAAGGTGTTTCTTTCCCTCCCTGACACAGTTTGGATCGTGATCCAGGATTCAGTCAAACTTGATTGTAGTGTCTGTATCCAAGCTAACAAATCCTGTGGCTTGGTTCTAGCCTCTCTGGAAAAGTTTCACTGACAATACTCAGGATTCATCTTCAAGAAGGTTTCATGATTGCTGAGAAAAATGGGAATAGACAGAGAAATATTGTGCATATTTCTGCACACCTTCCTGTGTTCAGTAAGCACATTTACGGAGCCTATAACAGGGGAGAAGGAACTAAAAAGAGAATTAAACTAATAAAATTGATTAGAGAAAAAGGCAGGAAAATTGACATACATGCAAAGAAAAAGAACCAATGAAGCATATGCAGTTAAATAAACTAGGTTAGAGAAAGTCTAGTATGAACAAGCCAATGTGATTGCCCAAAAGAAGAAAACTGGAAAATGCATGCTGTGGGTCAGGGAGGCATAAAGAAGGGTTAGATAAAGACCCACCTGCAGAGTCAACAACTCACATCGCCCTGGGGGCCATGTTATCTGTAGACAGAGATTAAAACATCTCAAATGTATAAGAAGAAAACTTCCTTGCCTTTCTCTGTCACAGAAAACTTGGGGAAAAAGACCTGAAGAATGTTAATAGGATGATGGTGACTGAAATTCAGAAGTACAGCCAGGCTTAGAAAACATCTTTATATCATTTGACATTAATATCAGGCAAGTGTGTATGAAAGTGATAGAGAATACATGTACTACCCCATAAAATGCTTGCTCATGCTAGTCACTGTCCCAGCTGGTGTATTTTTATCTAATTCCAAAGCTGGTTTTGGTGAGTTCAGCTTTATATTTCCAATATACATTATACTACTGGGAAATAAAGCAGCCATTGCTTAGATGCATAGCTACAGATGGCACACAAGTTTCAGTACCATCCTTTAAATTACTGTAAAAACACAGGGAACTAACTGTTGTACAAATAAATGCTAGCATAGAGGGTCTCATGAGGCTCAGGGGATCAGTAGCAGCTTTTTAACCTCTGGGTAACATAGTTCAATACCAGTTCAAGGGAATACTAGCAAAGGAAAAAAAAATCTGTGCCCTGCATGACTTAAATTAGTGGTTTCAGCCCATACTCCTGTAGAAGTGTTGCCATGGTCAGGAAACGTCAATGTTATAGCTGAATTGTCATAGGAACTTGTTACCCATATGCTTTGGAAATAAAACCCTTAGATTTATTAAAGGGGTTGAGGCAGTGGTGACTGAGGTCTCAGGGCCAGTTGCTGACACATCTTTATTTTAAATTCCTGACACTGAAAAGGCATCAACTGCTTATGTAACTGAGGTCACAAAACACATGCAAAAGAGTTATTTGCTCCCCTCGAGGTGAGAAATCTTCACAGTATAGTTTATTACTGTCATAATGAAACCAGTCCCCATTGCTATTAAGTGGAAGTGAAAGATTCGTTATGCTAATATTATAATTAAGGGACTTACTGCCTTTTTTTTTTTTCCTCTATGAATTTTTATGATTTGCACAGTCTGACTGCAGCATTCTTATGTCTGATGAAATGGTTGAATGAATTTGAACTCAATGCAATGAAGACATATCATTGTTATGTGATATATAGGCACTCCACTTCTGCTCTTGACATCTGTACTGTAAAGAGTTTTTCACTTGAAATAGGACTCTGCATGAAAAGGAAAACTTAAAGCAATGTTGGCTGATGGAGGAAGTTGGAGATTCACAATGAGCAGAGGAAGTGTGGCTCTCTTGGCAAACTATGTCATTGTATACCTTTGCTATAATTTGGCTTTGATGGTTCCAATAAAAAACAAAACAAAACAAACAAACAAACCAAAAAACAACAGAGGACAAGGATATTTCTGTCACCAGATTCTGCTTGTATAACTGCTTGAGAGAAGAGGCAAATCTGTGATTGCACTGTGCATGTATTTACATTACATATCCTCTGCTAACATTCCTCATCTGAATTATTTAGTGGATTTAGTGTAATCACTCTATGTAACAAGAAGAAAAGGGATTTGATAAAGTTTTATTTGTATTGCAGAGCTGGCCCTAGACAGAAAAACAAACCCATACCTTGTCTATGCTCTTGAATTAATGAAGAGGTAAAATTTCATAGAATAAAAGGAGCACATGTGGAAGAAATTTACCTCACAGACATTGAATTTGGGAACAAAGGAGAAAATCCTGTTGGAAGTAACATATCAGAAAAAATATCAGTTAGCAAATAAAATCTTTAATAAGTGCAGACTTCTGTAACAACCATATACAGGAGGGAGTTCTAAATGAAGAAAGAAATACTAACATACCTGGAGTCGACTACTGAGAAAGAGGATTCCTGTGTCTTGCTGCCGTAGATCCTCCTCGGAATACCTTATGCTCCTATTTCTTCTTTCATAAAAGATGCCTAGCACCTCTATTTTTTATTAAAGCTATTTTTTATCATACTTTGGAATTGGAATCTTACTTGCCACTGGAAATTAATACAGAATATAGATATCTTCTTTTTTTGTGTGTGTGTCTATGTAGGTGTATATAAGGACCTAAACCATTAAACATTTTAAATGTTGAATAAAACTGAAATGATAATGAAAAAACCCAACCCAAAATCTAGGGTAAATGCCTACTAATAATTTTTATTAATAATTATTACAGCCCACTAAATTTAGCAAAAATCTCCATCAAATTTTTCAGTGTTGTCCTTCATTTTTACAGACAGGCAAAAAAGAGAAGACCAACCTCAACCTAATTTTGGGGGAGTTGGGGGGGGGGGCTGGTAAAATTATGAGACACATTTAAAATAATTCTCAGATTGAGGAGGCTGGTGACTTGAATGTGGCTTATATATTGAGAAAATTTGACTAACACTGAATCTCAAAGAGGAACATGACCTACAAATTTACAAAAAGGAAAAATAAAAAATCTTCAGTGTTTTCAAAGCCTAAAGGGCTATGCTGATCACTTTGTGGCCAAGACAGAAATGCTTCAAAAACACATGAGCACATGGCACTTTAAAAGGATCAAGAATAGGGAAAATGATAGGTTAGACATTATAGTTTAAATGGGTTTAAAAATCAAATCAAATGTCAAATATTACATCTTTTCCAAGTGCACATGCAAGCAGAGGTTAAATGCACAATTTCATATTGTGCTTCTCCCTCTCTCTGTTGTGTTGGCTCTCTCTGCTGGTGTTGGCTACCTGAGGTGAGAATGTACCCCAGGGCCTTTAGAGTCAACAATGTCTTTCTGCTGAGTTTTAGCTTGGTCCCCAAAACCTACAGTAAGACTGAGACTTCAGGTGATTGAGATGAAATCTGTCCCTACTGAAGGAGAGTGAAATTCACCTCAACTTCAGGACCAAAATTTCATCTTTGATCAAAAAAGAGTTTGTTTGGGAGATCAGGGAGAAGGGGAAAAGATCAGGGGTTGGATGTAGTTGAAAAGGGGACAAAGGAAGAACATTATTTAAATTGCATTGTTTAAATATTTTTATTATGATTCCTTAAGGAGCCCAAATAATCCTGCCTTCTCTCCTTCTATACTAAACTAGTTGAGGCAAAAGGGTACAAATATCATTAACATTATTTATTTCTCAGTACAGGTGAGCATCATGGCAGGTAGACACATAGTCTGTATAAATTTCTGCTTAAACAAAATTTCAAATTCTTGAAATGTCAATATTTCTGTTATTTTGAATTATTTACTACCATTTACTTTTTTAAATTAACATAATGTTTAAGAGATTTAATTATGACAATTTAAAAGAACTCCAAAATTATTTTAGTCACATAGCAAATTTCCAATATATTTTCAAAGTTGTTGCTACCCTTTAAAAAGATAGTATCTGCATTCCCCAGACTTGTACAAATATTTGCTAAAACTTAGCATATTGGCTATAAAAACCAGTATGTTTTAAACTTTTTTAAACACTATCCAAGAAGAATTAGTCTTGTGAACTAATTACATGAATCATGAAGTATTGCTTTTAGAACAATGTCCTTTTTCTGGAGTTAAACAATATAAACTGACAACATTTCCTTTTTGGACTCTCTCATAGTTTTATCAATGCTTTCAACAATAGACTTAACATAAACAAATATCTTATCCAGAGTGGCAAACTCTACAGCTCACACTAAAGAAAAAAACATTGCTACTCAGCAGTTCATAAATAGTACATGGTAAGGGCAAAGAAGTCACTTAATTCTCATTTTTGGTTGCTCTAATAAACCTTTTCATTTAGACAAGCTAAAATTTTGAAATCCAACAAGTAGACATTTCAGTGACAGTTTGAGTGACAAACAATAACAGTCCCACAATCCCATTTTTGCATCCACAAAAGACAATAACTTTCCTGTTCAGATTTTTAAGAGATTCATTCTGTTAAAAAACCCAACCAAGCCAAACAACGAAACCAAACCAAACCAACCAAACCAACCAAACCAAAAATTATTTCAGGTTTAACTGCTGTCCTAGGGGAGAGGAAAAACAAGGTGGAGGGGGGAGAAGGTAGTGTGTGTGTGGGGGAAGTGACACATAAAAGAATATGGGCATCTTTATTCATAATAGGAAAGAAAAAAAAAGGTAAGAAAGGGAGAAAAAGAAAAAGAGACAAACAAAAATACAAGAAAAAGAAAAAGCTGAAAAAGAAAAAGAAAGAAAAATGGAAAGGAAAAGAAAAACAAAAAAAAATTGAAAAAAGTTTAGGAAATGTTGGAACTTGCATGAAAAGCACTTGGAAGAAGCGGCACAAAGACTTCTTGCAGCTGGATTTCTCTTCTCTGTCTGAGCCAATCTGGTTTGCATATGACCTGCAAACCTCTTTTAAGAGAAAAGAACATAAATGGGAAAAAACTCACTACAGCAAGCAAAAATTAAATGGGGAGCGAAGACCCTCACATCACTACATCTCTGAAATCTGTCTTTTGTAAGCCAGAAAGCTTTTTAAAGTGCTACTTTATGTTAGAATTTGTGCAGTGAACCTGTGTGAATACAGGAAAGCTCACTACAAAAGCGTTCTCCAAACTCTTCAACCGTGTTTGAAAGCCAGCCTGGGTTTCTGAGTGGCATTTTCCATATGCTGTAGATATTTCTCTACAATTGAAGACACACACATAGGCCATGGCTGCAAAGGTAGTCATCTGGCATGAATGACAGCATTCCCATGTGATAAAATACACAAAGACATGGAATATGGGTACACTGCATCTGAATGACTGATGTAACAAGTAAGCTTGGGCAGGAGCAGCAATAAATATGACAATGGCAGCAACATTATTGTGATTAAATAAAAAACTTCTTAGTTTGGCCTTTGCATTAATGGATGGGTAAAAAGGCTTCTGTTTTCCTGTGTAACTTTTGAGTGTTTTTGTCATACTGCTTCTCAAATGTCCTCCAAAAGCTGTCCTCCTTTCTTGCAGAAAATCATTCTCTAATTCAAAGGGGCTATTCACGTGCAGGAATCAGTACATTCTGGTGAAGTGGCATCATCAGAAGCTTCAGTGATAAACTTTTTGGGCACCTTTGCTACAAGTGCTGTGAGTAAGAGTGTGCAAATGCAACACAATGAAAGCCTGTTTTGGTTCTAAAGTCAAGGAGAAAATGTTGCCACTTCAGTACCTCTCCACTTGAGATGACAATGCAAGCAGCAGATCTGGATGCTTTGTGCTCACAATATGATTGCTCATGCTTTAGTATTTCCTTGAAATAGATATTCTCTCAAAAAGATTCAAGTTCACCACTGAGATTTACTCTCTAAAGGGCTGCAAATACCTTCACAGATTCTTTTTTGCTTCTTGATTGACTTTCTGATCCAATACAAATGACTACAAACCTATCAAAAGTATAGTGATAGTAAGGTGGTTATTTTCATAACTTATTCCTGCTATTTGCCATTTGAAAGCACTTTATACCATCTTGCTTGAACAAAAGTGTGGGATGAAGTTGAACAGAAACATTCAGTGTTGCTGGAGATGTTTATGTCATCCTGCATGGCATTCAATTGCTGGTCTTGCATCATATGGATTTCATGTTGGTCATGTGTTATGCCTTCTAGCACTTGCAGAACTATGGGATACTCTAGGACATCTAGTATGGAATGAGGCCGATTATGCACAGGAAAGGTCACTAATGCCCAATTTCCATCTACACTGAATCACAGAATCAAAGAATTATTAAGATTGGAAAAAAACCTTTGAAATCATCAAGTCCAACGATCAGTTCAAAACCACAACCATGTTTACCACTAAACCATGTCAAGTGCCACATCCACACATTTTTTGAACCCTTCCAGGAATGGTGACTCCACTACTTCCCTGGGCAGTTGGTTCCAACATTATACAGCCCTTCCCATGAAGAACTCTTTTCTAATATCCAATTTTAACTTCCCCTAATGCAACTTTCCTCTTATTCTGTCATTTGTTACCACTCTATAGCCCTGTCTGCTTTGAAGAAGGTCAGAGGAATGAATCTGCACAGTATAATATCTATCACTCCCTGTGTTGCAGGTTCATGCTGAGAAAAGCTTGGAGGTTTTAGTTTAAAGGTGTGATGAAAAATTTCATGTTTCATGCTGGACACCAAAAAATCCTGGAGTCATCTTCACTGGCTTTTCAACTGCACACACAGAACTGAGACTGGAAAAAGAAAATTTTAATACAAACGGTATACAGGTAAAATGTTTTATTCTTCTTAAACTGAAGTAAAACTGACAAGAGTTTTTTTTCCAGATGAAAATCAAGCCATTATTTTGATGACAATGAAGAGATATTGAACTAGTGCTGCTCTTTGCAATTTGTAGTACTCAAGAAGTCTTAAAAGAAATTTGACAGTGACAAACAGATATTTCTAAAATGTCAAGTAATTCTAAACACGAATTTCCATCTATTTATAGACTTATTCTGATATCTTAAATGTTACAGAACTTCCCGTAGACAGCATTTAGCATTCTATTAGGGATTTTCAGAATCTCAAATGCATTGACAACTTGTATAAAGATATTTTACCAGTGACAGTTTTCACAAATAAATTACATAAAATTAATGCTTGGTACATTTCCTGAGTGTATTTTTCATGCATTAAACCACTTTGCAGAGGAATTGTTTCCCAAAAAAAAGTTACCACTTCTCTGAAAAATTCTGAAATCTCATATTTTCACATAAAGATAAATTGATAACACTACTGAAATAAATATATTCCCTTTAGTGGTGGTTGGATGGCCACAAAATAAGTGCAATATACTACTGTAGTGGAAATCCAAAACAGGAAGTAAAAATCTTTTATTTCTTCTCAATTTCCTCTAACTTCAGCAATAGTGAAAATCTCTGGCTTGTCAGGTTTAGAAGTTAAAAAAATTTGTTGGTCTACTGGATTGGGGTTTTAAGCTGGAGGAAACAAAAACCCTTCTCTTTTATACTCTAGCCCTCTTTAAAACTTTTATATTTTAATATTTGTGTTCATCCTAAATCTGTGTAGAAAACAGAAAACTTGTAAGTTTTCACTGCAAAATGTGTATCGTTTCTGTATATGAAACAGTTTAATGACTTCAATAAAGAAAAGATTCAAAATGCCAAAGAAGAAATATTTTTTCTTTTGTTGTTGTGCAGAATTTTTTAAAATATATAGAAGGAGTCATTATGTAATATAGAAAGCATGGCCTTACTGGGCCTTCTGTGTGAAATACAATGCCTCGATGTGTGAAATACATCAGAAAGCTGTGAAACAGTGGGTCATACAAGTAGCATTTTTTTAATATTTTGTTTGTGAGGTTCCAAAATAACAAAACCTAACTTTTCTGGAACTAATTTTTGTTTGGTTGGGGGGTTTTGTGGGTTTATTTTGTGGTTGTTTTTTTTTTTTTTTCCCCAGAGATTTATTTTCTTTTTTTAAAAATTTTTTTTTTTTGGGGGG
>JAWWEV010000083.1:145320483-145362693 GCA_035583235.1 Hafferia zeledoni
GGGGGGAAGCATTTTTATTGAAAAATTCTTGATCAGCCTTTTGTCATTCGCACAAAGGCAGGATGTACATCCAGCACATAAGGACATGAGTGGTTTCGGTGATTATTCAAGTACAATATTTCCTCCTACCTTCTTCTCTTGGAAAGTTACATAAAAAGGTATGATTATGAATAAATACAACCAGTAGAAAGTATATCTCTGGATCTTCATTTAACAGGAAGGATACTGGCTTACAGCAATGCTTTCCTGTGTTATTTTTTGTGATACACCTTGGGGTTTTTTGTCTACTTCTTTGGGCAAGAGGAACAAAAGCAGTCCTTAAGTCACTGTGCTCTGTTCTTTCTATCTTGTCTCAGCCTGTCAAAGAGCTTTATACTAAAACTGCACAAAACTTCCCTTTGCTATGTATGTTCAATATTAAAAAGGATGGAAAGGGGAAATAGGACTTAAAAAATGACATTAGCTTTAAATGACCTGAAACCCCATAAAACCTTAATTGGATCAAACCCGAATGAAACTGCTTGTCCTAATTGTACAATTTGGAAACACGTAAAAGGGCACCATTGTGTCCTCAGTGGGTTTCTCCTTGTCAAACTTCTAATGACTTTCTGCAGTATAGTTTCTAAACTAGGTTGTTTACAACTTTCAGATTGGAAAAAGAAGTAGCAAGAAAAAAAAATAACAATATTGTCCTTCATATTAGTTGAGTTGGTATGTTTCTAAAAATTGCCTTTATGGTTTTAAAAATAAATGGGTTTTATAGCTTGGGGACAGGAAAACCCCCAGATTTCTAGGAACCAATGTGTAAGAATCTTGAACTGTCAGCCATAACAAGGTTCTTCAGAGTCTTCTCTTACAGAAATTTTTTAACAATCATTTGTAACACGTGACTTTGTCTACCAAAGGCTATGAGTGTTTTCCTATCTCATCCCTGTTATCCTGTATTCAATGACCTTCTGACAATTCAGGTATCTTCTAATAAGACCAAATGATCTACAATCAGCAGTGCTGGGAGACAGATCCTACTTTCACAATGTTCTGTCACTTATAGGCCATAGAGACATGGAGATCAGCAATGCAAGAACACTCCACTCTGCACGGAGTACGTCTTCCCTTTTTCCCAGGAGACACAGCAAATCTTGACTGTGCAGGATAAGTCGTAGGAGTGGGTTTCCATGATTAGCTCCTGAAAAATTATTTTTTTTCTTCTCTAGTGTAGTGGTCAACTTGATTTCTGAAGCTCATGGAGTAATCTGAAATTGAACATTGTATTATGTAAACTACCTTAATTGGATAAATCAAAACATTTTATGTCTTACAAGTGGATACTGTTTAAACATCCTACTAGTGTTTTTCAGGGCTATTACTTCCCCACTGACACAAGCACTGAGTCTGACAGAATATCAAATTTGTCCTCCTGATAATTTACTGATACTGGTTTGATTCACCTTACTTTGGGAGTTATCTGTATATTAATGCATTCTGTTCAGCCAAATTCATTCCTGATATAGCTAAATTTATGTCATAGGCCATTAAATTTCATATTCTAGCCCTATGCTCATTCATCTAGACTCTCAGGGATATTCTGTAAAGAGATTTTTACAAAATTGCCTTATGAAAGAGCAACTTCCCTTAGTATCTTAACGTGGTTTATCTTTTCAGTGCTTTTCCTGTTCTGGAGGGAAAAAAAAAAAAAAAAAAAAAAAAAAAAAAAAAAAAAAAAAAAAAAAAAAAAAGAAAAAAAGAACCTTTATTAAATACAGAAAAGAAACAGTGGGACACATCATGATTGTGCTTAACTTTGATGCCTCTTTCTCTACATATGAAGTATTCTGTTAGGAACTTTGATTATTAGTATCCAACCCATTTAAATTTAAAGTATGTAATTCACAGAATTGACTGATGAATCTCTACTGCAGAAACTGTTTTCTAACTGCATTTGGATTTATTAGTTAGTGTGGTGGCTTGAACCCTTAAATTTTGAATCTTCAGTGCCTTTTAAACCTGAGTCTTATGCTAAAGTTGAATATAAATAAATCCTCAGCACAAGTTAGTCCTTCTTGTGGTAAGGTAAGAAGAGATTTTTTCAACAGCTTCCCATGACCTGAGAATCCTTCCTTCTGCACTACAGCACCAGTATCAAGGAAGAGTAGATGCAAAAAAAAAAATGCAACCGCTGGTAAAAAAATTAAGAGGAAGAGAAAGTAAAGACAGAAAAAAAATTCCTCACTGTGAAGTAAAAATCATAAGTCTTTTTAAATTTCTGTCACATGCATTTATGTGAGCAAACACCTCCAGGCATTTGAAGTTTCCTTTAATGCAACTGCAGCAAGCTAAATGTTAAAATCAGAAATGTGTAGAAAGAATAGAAATCACAGAATATATAAATAACAACAAAATAATAATAATAGAAATAAAAACAAAGACAAAAGGAAACTTGGTTATCTATCCCTATATAAGGTGATATCACATTGCCATTCAAAGAACATTGCCTTATCAACTGGAATGAAAAGCTTAAAAAAGCCCCCAAAACCCTTCTATTCCCTTCCAGAAATTTTGAGAAATACTGGTGCAAAATCTGAGACTGGCATTCAAATGATCTCCAGCAAGTGAAAAGGGTACTTTTGGAATATCATCAGATCAGGAGTTTCTCTGCCAACAGCTGGTTGATTGCCTCATCCCATATCTGAAATGTTGCCCCTCGAGGCCCCGTTAATGCCTTATCCATTGGATGTTCATCTCCCTTTGGCACATGCAGTTTCAAACTGTTTTCACTGGCACTTATGCTTTCCTGGAAGATTCATTTCAAAATGAAAATGGAACACAAAGCAAAAATTTCTCTAAAGCACAGTGGCCAAAGAATATTATTAAAATTATGGTGTTTTAGAAGAACAACTAAATAGAATCAGCAAAGACTAGATACATCTTAAATTAGAAATATGAATAAAATAATTTAAAAATATAAATAGAATATAAACCTATATTTGGAGCAGACATGGCTTTACATAGTTACAAAGACAAATGTAACAACAAAATGTTATGTAAAGAGGTTGATAATAGGAGAGAAATGTTAAGTTTTGTATCAGTTTAGTAATGAAGCAAATATAGGAGTGTTGACCTTAATGATGCCTTTGGACACTTTTCAGCATTAATGCAAAAGGTTACTAAAATTGCAATTTTCCTTCCTTGGATGATTTGTTTTGTAGATTAAAGTAGGGCCTAAATGCCAGAAGTGAGATCAAGATTTTGCAGAGTTGAATGTCATAAAATAAAAGAAATGTCATAAAGCCAACCTTCCTCATAAAGACCACTAAAGAAATTGTGAAAATATTATGAAACAGTTTTCATAAATGAGCAGTTTTCTTGAACAAAAAACATAAGGAAATTTTCTAATACACCTGAGTGAAAAGATAGGAATTCCACTGCAGCTTTTGCTCTTCTTTCAATAATGTTTCTGAAAATTTTATCATATATACTATTGAATATATAACCCCCGGACAGTTAGAAGAATATTTGTGAACCTTGAAAGTTTCATTAAAATTTATTTGAGAGTTCTTTGTTAGTTGTATGACTGTTTAGGTCTCTAAAACAGAGCTCAAAAGTTGTAATAATTCAGAGGCTTAATAAAGTAACAGAGTATATAGCACATAAACCAGTTACTCTACTTTGCTATAATATAAAAACAAAGAGAAACTTAGCAAACTCAACAGCAAGGAAGCTGAAAAAAGTCATTAAAACAATTTCATATAACACTGACATATTTTGAGAAACTCATTATCACAAATTGTCACTACTTGCTCACTTCTGTTTTGTACTGGTGTATGAATGTTCAGTGTAAACAAACTTATGAATCGAACTAGATTTTCATAATGATGGTGTTAGATCTATTCTATTTTCTTCAGCAGTGGAAAGGGCTGACCATAGGTTGACCATATTGAAATAAGAAGTGATACAGCTGTCAGTGTGGGTTGGAGTCTTTTTTTTGGTTTATCCTTCCCAGAAATCAGATCTATACAATTTTTTGTCATTCCAAAATGGTACCATGTTTTCTTCTGTTCAGGATTTATAAAAAAGGACAGGTTAGAAAGCAGATATTGGATTCTAGTGCTGTCTTCCTTCTGGTACCCAGGTTTAAGTATGTACCTCATTCACCTGAGACAAGCAGACCAGTTAACAAAGGATAAACCATTCAAAGATTAACTGAATATATAGTGGAGGTAGAAGTAGCTGCCTGAATTTAGCACCTATGTTTAGCTACTGAAGTTTGACCTCTGTGTTTTTGGTCATATTCCCAGCTGTGGTTCTGTAGTCTCACAACAGCAATATCAAAGAAGTCAGCTTTGGAAAGAAAACAGATTTAGTTGCTACATTCTGTTCTCTTGTGCCCATGGGACTAGAACATCACGGAAAGAGCCTGTTAAGCTACATCTTAAAGGTGACCCAGAATGCAATCTGGCAGTAAAATAAAAAGAGTCCTCGTAAAATAGAAGAGAAAGTTTGTGCTGCAGGCCAGATTAAATATTAGGGACTCCAAGGAATTGCTTGTGGTCTGTCTTTTTAGCCAGTGTTTCAGGAAATGACATATTGAGGTCTGAAATTTGCATGAAATGTAGGCATGGGCTGAACTTCATTTTATAGTGATTGGTTATTTCTTTTTGGCTTGTTGATTGGGAGCAGCTGATGGTTTTATTTAAATTTCCTATTTTATTTTTGGCAAGGATTTCTACATCTCTGGATGGATTCTTTTTTCCCCAAGAGTTTTATGTATTTATTATAAATAGGGAACAATAATAGATAAGGTAATCATTATGAGCTAAAAACACACAGTGGGGCCAGTTGGCCTCCTGTGACTCAGTGACCTTTTGGTATTAGAAACCACTCACTGCCCTCAGTGATAAAACTTTGCAGCTGGGTTGCAACAATGACAGAAATATTTGCCAGCATCCCCATCCTGCCCCCTCAGAGCTACCAATAAGCTTCTCTAGGCAGGGGAGGGAGCTTATTCAATGTATTTCAAAAGATAAGGTGTGCTCTGGTGGGAAAGACTGTTGGAGGATTCCCCAGGAAGGACATTGGCTTTATTAAGACACTCCAGTAGTTTTGCTGCTTATTGAATCAAGTTGTGCCTAAAATTGACCTCCTTTTTTCTTTACTTTTTTCCTGAAAAAATATTCTTTCACAATTCTGAGTCCCAAACTAATTTTATAATCAAGTGTAAGTAAAATAATTCTTACTGAAGCACCCACAAGTTCCTGGCAATGGGTGCTTTTGAGAGTCTGGACTCAAAAAGGGAAACAAACTCAAAGCAAAAGTCTTTAGCATATTGAAAGTTTCTAGCTGTGAACAAAATAATTAACATCTTTTTTTCTCTCTTGAAAGGTGACTCAAGGATGCTGAGTTACAGTTAATATTTCAGAAGTCTGAGGTGGAAACAGGCTGTGTGACACCAATGTTAGTACCATTTTTTGTTCTCAGCATAAGACATTTTCAGGATAAAATTGTGTCATATGTATATAGAGAAGCATTGGTAAAAATTTCCCTTTACCAGAACAATGCCTTGGAAGAGATTGAAGTGTCTGTTTTTCTAAGAGTACAGCTTGTCTTTGCTCTTCAGTGCCTGCAGTTTTTATGCCACAACATGGGGAAGCTTCTGTTCATGATGTTAAACCTTAAATATTATGAATATGTTCAATCAGAATTCAAATTAATCCATTTTAGGACAAATCGTTCAGAATCTGGAAATAAAAAAGATCACATTTTTGGCCTATTCTTCTCATAGGAATTTCAATTTGCTAAAGCCTACTGTCAGCATTCACTTGTGCCCCATGTCAATTGTATCCCACTTAATACTCTCAATTCCACTAGAGTGTCTTTTTCTCACATGCTGGTATTGCATGGCTACAATGGCAATAAGGAGCTGTTTTACTCCATGCTACTTGGCATTATTCAGTGAAACATACTGACATAAAGGAGATGGTCCTGTGGTTTCTGTTAGAGTTTGAAGAGGCTGGGATAATGGTCACCAAGGTTAGCAACCCTTTAGAGCAATTGTCACATTGCAAACATTCAGAAAGTGCAGGGATAAGTGTATGGTGTATTGACTGGATGAGTTGGATTCAACTCCAGATTGCAGTAGTGAGTTTTAGTTTAAGACATCTAAAATCTATTCAGCTCACTTTGAAATATGTTTGTATGTGGTCAGCTAATTCTCAGCCCTTCTGCTATTTGTCTTCATATTACATTAACCTCTTCATGCATCAAAGTCCTTTCCAAGGCTAATCAGGGCAAGAAATTCTTACTTCTTGTCTTAGGCAGCAGAATTCCTACAACTTTGAGTTTTATGTAAACAAACCATAATGGGTTTCTCCTCAACCAGGTGTTAGCCTCTAGCAAGGAGAAAGAGAATGTGTTCCAGCACAGTAAAGCTCCTTGTGATGCTTTTACAACCTGTGCTGCATCATTATCCTCCCATTAGTTTCAAATTAATAGTGCTTATTTTGGATAATGGTGACTGGGGGGAAAGAGACATAAGTAATTAAAGAAACCCACACCAAACCCCAACTTTTCTCAATTTTTATTCTAAATGCCTGGACACAATTAGTGAGTGGCAGTGACTAAAGGGAGACTTCTCATTTGGCTTATTTCTGCAGGTAAAGAAAATGACTGAGCTTCCCTGGAAGTTCACCTAGTAAGTTGGAACAAGTGGGTAGTATTGTGTTAATTGAAAGCATTAGACCTGTTCCTATATTTGAAGAAATGCAGCCATATGTTCCTAGTGTTACCTTTGCAGCCATAACACTACTTAAACCATCTCAAAGTACACTGAAAACATTAAGCTTCACAATTTCTCCAAAGAGTTATTACTTGAGGAGAGGAAATAAGGAGCTTGATCTTGATTGCACAGTCTACATCTTTTAAGGGTGCCAGACTCAAGAGTAAGAAAACTTCAGACAAGGTGGGATGTCCCTATTAGCAGGACATTTTTTACACCAAGGGGTAGTGTGACCTGGGCTGTCTGCATATTTGGACAACTTTGAGAGCCTGGTCTAGACATGGATCTCATACAGCCAAAAGCCCATGAAATCTCCACACTTAGAGTGTCATATCCTGCCTTATCCCTACCTTTGTCCAAGTGCCTGGACTCTGAGCTTGCAATGCATGTGATACTTGAGACATACTGGGACATGAAGAGTACATGAAATATGCCTGGGACTCTCTGGCTAAAGTCTGTTTTTGACTATCTTAGCTGGTACTGCTAAATACCCTTAGTCTCCAAAAAGTGGAGACAAAGTGTGCATTGGAAACAGTCCTTAGCTTGTTCTAACTTCTGTACCATAACTGGGTGTCTTCTGGGAAAACACATTCTGCCATGGACAGAAAATATTCTCAGGACTGTTGATATCATTAAAATCTATCACTTTCTATCAGATTTGAATAACACTAAATATTACTTTTAGACATGGTCAGTGGTGTGGGAGTTCAAAAGACAGAAAGCCCAAAAAACTAATTCATGAGCAATTCTCCTTAGGAAGTAAAGTGAATGAAACCTTTCATAAACATTGAAGTATTCTGCAGTATTTTTTCACTAACCAAATCTAGAGTTGCTCCACTGGACTTGTGGAAAAAAAAAAAAAAAGGTAGAGTAATATAAAATGTGGATTAAAGAGAGCCTATTAAAGAAATTGAGCTCCTTAAGTGCTAATTGCAACAAAAAAAGAAAATTAAAAGTTTAACAACAGCGTAATAAAGGGAGGAATTCAAGTATTCTAAACATATTCAAATATAACACTTAATTGGTGCTGAGCAAGTTTAAGTTAGGCAGCTAACAAGATAAACACTTTTGATGACAGCAAATTAATGTTGTGTCACAGCAAAAGACTATTTTATTTGATATTTTATGCTTTATGCATGTTATATGACAATTTAATTAAACGTTGAAGTAATCCAATCAAATAATTTCCTAATGAAATAAACCAAGAATGATCAACTTCCTTTACTGTAAAGGATCAATGCAGTACGACACCTGATTTATGCTTTATGACTCTGCAGTCTTAAATTTTATGCCAAAATTAATGAGACAAAATAGATTTCTAAGGGCTATTTTTTTCACCATCACACATGCAAGATAAGGCAACTGCTGGAAATAAGCTCTAACAGAGAAACAGCCATGCTTCTTCTGATAGCATCACTTTGTAATTTTAATAAAAGTATATTGCTAAATCTCAATGGAAGGAGTAGAAGAAAACCTTTCTGTTCAGATCAGTTTGTTAGGAGTACTTTTGAATGTTTTGACTCATGTTTTAATGATGCTTTGTCACCTGTTGCCTTTAACAGGAGCTAAAATAAAAAAAATCCCAGAAGACATCATGTGATTTTGAACCAGTTCATTTAAATCAGTATAAAGTCTTTCTACCAACTTCTGTTAGAATATTAATAAGAAGATTAATATTTATCATAAACTCTATGCATTTCTTAAAGCCTTAAGCTGCTGTTGAGACTGATAACATCAGGCTTTCCACGAAGAGCATCACTGAGAGTTTATAGTGTATTTTCCCTCAGGTAAAGCTCAACCAAAGGTGTGGAAAGGCACACAGGGAGATGACCTTGTCCAACCTCCAAATAGGTCAATGTGTCTCCTTTATGGGTGTCTTGCATGAGTCTCTCAAGAAGACCCGAAAAATAACAGCTGAGGGAAGCGGAAAATTTGCAAGACTGAAAGGTTTTGCAAGTACTGGAAAGGCTGTTCTATAACCAGACATGTCTGGGTTTATGTCCCCAATGTTTCTTCTTGATGGTCTATATCTGTATTTTGATTTTTTAATGTAAAACAAACAAATCTTTCAGTGACAGGAATATCTGAAACCTACACTTTCTACTTCTATCAAGACAGCATGTAGTCCTAAATTCTTTTATAAATTACTATAATTAATATTTTGCTTTTTATTTATTGAGAAAAAAAATACTTTTCTTCCTATAACTCTACCCATATTTAAAATTGTTTAAAGAACATTAAAAATGCCTAAAGACACATGTATTTCTCCTTCATGGAGAAGTAAAATGAAAACATTTGCTTGCATGATTCAGGAACAGAGGTCTCTATTAAATAGCTCAGATAGTTATACAACTTTGACAGCAACAAATAAATGACTTTACAGTGTAAAATACACATGTGCATTTGTTTATCTGCAACACTTTACCTTGTGTCATTTTAACAACCTCCTACAATTTTTTTTTTACCTATTTCTTTTCATATTAAAAGCTTTCCAAAGGATTCCTAAGATGTTCTGTTGATGACAAACTTTTTTTTCCTTAATCAAACCTTAAAAATATATTTGCCCTGTGGACAGTTCACCTTGCCTGGCTTCCAGGAGGCCACCCAGCTACTTACCCCACCTCATGAACAGGACAGTGGGAGCAAATAAGATAGAAAAGCTCATAGGCTGAGAAAAAGACAGGGAATACTCTAATATTTTGTCATCTTAAAGCAATCTGATAGAGGTTTAGTGATAGAGAAAACGATATTGAGTTTTAAAAACTGCCATAATTTCCATATAATATAGTCTTTAAAGGAAATGCATCTAAAAGAAGCTGTGTATCAAGGTACTAAATATTTCACTTTTTAGAATCTTTTTTTTTTTTTGATGAATTCTGAAACTACAAAGATACAAATATATGATCACGATAATTTTTTCCTGAAATAGATCTCCCAGTAGTTTTCAGGATAAGTGTCCAGTAATAGAGATGTTCTAGCTGAGTAAGAAAAATAGCAGAAATGTGGAGAAAATGTGTCTGACAGAGTCTCGTTTACTCCTCAAAGTTCTTTTCACCACACACAAGGCAGATAAAGCAGGGTTGGTGAATGTTTATAACCAAAGTGCTATTGATGAGTCAATGAGGAATGATGGAACAGAAAAGCCCGTCGGCTGAAGAATGTGCTTTCAGATCTGGAAGTACATAGGAAGATACATATCATCAGGTATTGATAGGAAACACCTGAGGCTGCAAAGCAATGATGGTAAGAGAGTTGTGAGCTATAAAAAGACAATAATTTCATCTTTTGGCACTGACAGAAGGCAGGAAAACATAAGGAAAAAAGGAAGTTGTGCATGTAAATTAATCTTTCCTCTTTCTTTGCTACCTCCTTTGTTTGATACATGATCATCTCAAATTATCATTATATGTCTTACTCTGGGAGGGGTTCCAAGAGAATAGACAGCTACAAATTTAAGTGCTGAAACAACTGAGAAGTAACTCATGTAAAGTCTGATAAACACAAGGAATGGGTATAGAGCACAGAGAGTAAACCTTCAAAGGCAGCAGAGGTTTCTTTCTGAATAGTGAAGATTAAATATAGAACTGAGGAAGTAATTTGTAATTAATAACATCTGAAGAACATTTTTCCTAATTTTTCTGTCCAAAAAGCAATTGATAAATTTTCTAGGCTTCTTTTCAGTTTGACAGCAAGAAAGTTGTTTTGGGATTTTTTGGTTTTTTTTTTCTTTTTTTTTTCTTTTTTTACAGTTTCATTTTCTTAGTGCTTTACTATCTGAAAATTAAACTTGCAATGCTTGCTTTTTGTGTTTGGCAAGACGGTAGTAGGATTTAGACCACTTTTCTAGGACTACCTAGATTGTAATCAGTTCCTCTACTTTGGAACATAAAGTCTCAAATGTACTCTAACAGGAGAGTTGAATCCAAAGTGCTCCATTGTAAGTGGTAAAGCGACTTGTTGCTGCCAAAGTCTGTGAAGAAATTACAGCTTTCTGTATCACAAGTGTGCAGGTCAAGCATCAGGCTCAGAGAGGACATTTGGAAATGGAATCAGAGATGGTGACAACTCATCTTTTGCATGATGTCAGAACACTTCTGCAGCAAGGAAGAGACGTGTATCTCCCCACCAGGCTAAAGAGTTTTTCAATCTCACTAACTACAAAAGCACAGACTGCATAGCAGAAGGACAAGGCAGACTTTGAAACTCCTCAGCCAAAAATATCTATCACTTAAGAAAGATAAATAAACCATGTTCCCTACTGAGCCAAGGAGGCATAACCTGTTAACCTTAAAGTGTACAATGTGAAGAGGCACAAGTAACTGTGTATTCAAGATCTAGGACAAGAGTCCTTTTCACTGTCCTAAATTTAGAAGAAAATGATGTGGGGATTGCAATCACTTCCTACACCAATTCCTTAACCACCAGGAGTGATGCCTCTGCAAAATGTAGGGTTTGGTCTCAGTAGTGTCCTCACCATCCTCATACACAGAGTCCACTGATGAGACTGTTTTTCTCTAAGAAGAGAAACTCCATAAAGGCAATAAGAATCCAGTTTAAAAAGGGTGGACATACTTTGTCCATCCATTGAAGATGAAATTCATACTTTCTTAACTATCTTTAAGCAAGGATTTACACACATAATAAAAATTTGAACTCAACAGGTAAAGCTGTATTTTTTGTTAGTGCGAATTTCCACAGTTTTATTCAAGATTTGGGCTTTTTTTTTTTTTTTTTTTTTTTTTTTTTGTGCTTGTTGAAAGCAGGTATTTGATGACTTGCTTATATTGGCTCATCTCCTTACAGAGTTGAACTTGTGAGATCCTAGCTCTCAAAGTCCGGACCAAACACCAATCTGTCCTAGTGCCTGTGGTTTTATCAATCAGCAGGAATTTTGCAAAAGACTTCAAAGGCAATATATTGCAGTCCTGTTTCTGTGTGCTATAAATCATTCCTTCTAAGTCTGAGGTCTTAACATATAGACAGACATAAAAAGAAAACAAAAAGATTAAAAATATCTCATTTTTTCATTGGATTATTCTGAACTGTTACACTCAATGGCACTACTTCACTTAGGTGTGTATTTATGTTTTTCCATAAAAGCTTAAAACGTCATTAAATATCTCATTCCAATAAGCTTTGTTATGCTTATTTATTTATTTATTTATTTGTTTGTTTGTTTGTTTATTTATTTTCTTGTTTAGAGAGATGTAAATGTCTCGAGAGATATATTAAAGTTCTGTCCAATCAGTGAAAAACTAATGCAATATGAGATTTTTTTCCAGTTTTCTGATTTCACTGAGCAACAAAAGGACTCAGGAAGCATTGGCTACAGTGCTTGTAGCTTGGCTACAAGCATTGGCTACTTGTTACAGTGTAACAAGTACATTCACTTCTTTCTCCCTAGAAAGTGGAGACAGAGCAGGTTGCGCAAGGGTACTTGAAATTTTGCAGTTTCATATTTTTGAGCTGAATAAAAATCTTCAGCCCTTAAATAATCAGCTCCTTCTCTCTAAATTTGTGTGAAAAGTAAAGGCCTTCAAGTGTTATAAATGTAAAAATAATACATTAATTTGATTGCAGTGATAAGGGGATAAAATCCTCACCTTGTTTCCTTCATCCTTGTGCAATGAATCAATGACTTGGCGTTGTGGTCTGATGACCCAGATAACTGAAATGGTTTAATTAATTTAACAACACAAATTGTGTTGAAAAGTATACACACATCACAGATCTACACAAAGATTTGTGAATCTTTAAATCTCTAACAGCTCAGTAGCCTTTAGAGGAAGATATGGGCTCTGCTGTATGGTTTATGTGCTTGGACTGGGAATGCACCTCCTGCTGGAACTGAAAGCACAGGGTCCGGTGTAAAAAGATTAGGAACATTTTTAAGCACTTTTGTTGTCTAATCCCCTACTGGATTGTATTGGAGGGTGTGGTGGTGTCCATTGGGATTCTCAGTCCAGCTGTAATATGTATGTTTATGCTCCCCTAAATCAACTGCTCAGTCAGCAGAACAGTCCTTCTTAGAATCATAGAAACATTTCAGTTGGGAAAGACCTCTAAGATCATTGAGTCCAACCATTAACCTGGCACTGCCAAGTTCACTACTAAACCATGTTCCTAAGCACCATATCTACAGTCTTTTAAATCCCAATTTCCCTGGGCAGCCTATTGCAATTCTTGACCACTCTTTCAGTAAAGAGCATTTTCGTAATAATTTGAATATCCCCTGATGCAACTTGAGGCCATTTCTTCTTGACCTGAAGATGTTTTTGCTTGAAAATGGGCAAGGTATGCTGATGACAACCAAGAACAACTATATATTCTGTCCTGTTTTGTCATTTTTCACTAGCACCAGCTCCTCTGGAAAATTATGTTGGGCAAAATGTCACTCATGGACACCGTGCTGCAGTAGGAGCAACTGTCCTTCCAGAAGTTCAGGATTGATTGTCCCACTCATCATCACTCCTCCACTGCCACACAACAACAGCACAACAGTCAGTCTTGAGCTGTAGTGTGATCAAAGTGGGGATGTAATGACAGCTCTGTTTCTCGGACAGTATGTCCTTTCTGGGAAAAAGCCTCAATTATCTTTGCTGAAAGCCAACAGAGGAAATTCCAGGAATTCCCTTGCATCTTTCTGATATTCTTGTATAGCTGTGACAAGTCCGATTTGATAGCTGGGGTTCTTGTGGTTCTTTATCTCCTCTGATTTCAGTGTGAGTTTTACTTGAGAAAGTCTTGAACAATAATGGAAAGAGAGAGGGAGAGGGAGAGGGAGAGGGAGAGGGGAAAAGGAAAGGCACAGGGAAAGAAGAGGTGGAGACGAAGCGAAGGAAAGGGAGAGGTTGGGGAAAGAAAGAAAATTAGAAAAAAAAAGAAGAAAAAGAAAAGTGAAAAAAGAAGAAAATAAGAGAAATTCTACATAATTAGCATTCTCATAGTGATGCTAATTTTAAAGAATGGGTTCTGTAGTGGTACCAGTCTACTGATTTCACTGGGACACATCCAAATAATGCTTTAGAGGAACAAGGCATGCAGAATTTGTCTCACTGACACTCATTACAGAATAATGTAGCCAGAGTATCAGTCACAGTACACATTACTTTTCACTGTTGCCTGACAAGGTTTGGTGGGGGGAACACAATCCAAATAATACTTTATCCTTATCTAGTTACCTGCCTGAATCCAATCCTGCTGGGTGCTTTGCATTCTGTGTATTCTGATTCTTCTCCTTGATACACTTATTCTTATGTTCAACTTTAAATATATGGGAAGTCTCAGGAGTCCAAGCTAAATGTGTGTTCAAATGTTTCAATAAAGCTCTGGTGTTCTGCACTTCACAAGATAAAGACTCTTCAGAGGATCCTGAAATCCTTCTGAAGCATAACTTAATTGATCTTTGGGATATATCTGCGACAAATGCGGTATTGTTCTGTTTTGTAGGACACTAGGCTGAGCTATGAAAGGTAAAAGTCATGATCCATCTTGGAAAATGTAAAGAAAGGAATTAAAGTGTCTGGACTTCCAGTGTTATGGTATATGTACTAAATAACCTTAACCCAAAAAATATCATTCTTTCTGTAGCCCTGAAATTCAGTAGTTATTATTTTGTCACTGTTGGTAACAGATAACAGGCTTCACAGACCCTCTGAATCATTTAATTTGGAAAACACCACCAAGATCATTGAGTATAGCCTTTGACCAACCACCACCTTGTCAACTAGACCAGAGCACTAAGTGCCCCATTCAGTTGTTTACTGAACACCTCCAGAGATGGTGACTCCACCATCTCCTGGGCAGGCTATTCCAGTGCTTGACAACCATTTCCATAAAGAAATTATTTTTTATGTCCAACCTGAACCTCCCCTGTTGCAGCTTGAAGGTACATATTCTTGTACTGTCACTGGTTTCCTTGGGGAAGAGATGAGCCCTGACCTGGCTGCCGCCTCCTTCCAGGTAGTTGTAGAAAGCAAGAAAATCTCCCCTGACCTTCCTTTTCTCAAGGCTAAACATCCCCAACTTCCTCAGCTGCTCCTCATATGACTTACTCCCTAGACCCTTTACAAGCTTTGTTGCCCTTCTCTGCACATGCTCCAGCTCCTCAGTGTCTTTCCTGAATGAAGTGGCTGAGAAGAGGACACAGGACTCGAGGTGTGGCCTCACCACTGACAAGTCCTGAGGGATAATCACTGCTCTAGTCCTGCTGGCCACCCTAATGCTGATACAGGTCAGAATGCCATTGGCCTTCTTGCCTACCTGGGCACACTCTGGTTCATGTTCGGCTGCTGTTGACCAGCACCCCCAGGTCCTTTCCCACTGAGCAGCTTTCCAGTCACTCTTTCCCAGCCTGCAGCACTGCAGGGATTTGTTGTGGCCCGAGTGCAGGACCCAGCGCTTGGCCTTATTGAAACAAATTAACTCTCCAAAGCTTAAACTGCTCTGTCTATAGTTTTATTTAAATTTCTTTATCTGCAGCAACAATTTCTAATGACAAGATAGCTACTGTTTTATTTATTTCAATTGTGCTTATTTTTGTATAATTGTGTGGAATAGCCATAATTTTCACATAGATAGTGGTAAAAAACATTTTAAAAAAAGCAAAAAGTCCATTCAGATTAAACAATTTCCCAGACCAAACTGAAATGCTCTTTGTCTTCTGTTCCAAGATTAATTTTATTACTGGTTTTTTGTTTTTGTTTTTTTTCCTCTATTTTGGCTATAGTAAGTGATCTGAAATAGTTTGGTGCTGATTAGAATTCTTGGCTTGCAGTCCTATTTTGTTCCAGGTGTAATTGTCATGTTAAAGGGAGGACAGAGACAGAAATGTAAAGATTTCTAGTCTTAACTGTATTAATATAAAGTTAATAGCTATAAACGCCCTCCCCATAATCAAAGCTTTATGAACCCCAGCACTGTCTGTCAACTAATGGACAGCACACAGACTGGAAAGATTTTTGACTCCCTATGAGGACCTCACTTAAGCCAGGGAGAAATTATTAGCAATAAGCGCCTCCAGACAATCAGATCCTTGTGTTTCCCAACACTGTCTGTCGAGTACTGGACAGCACACAGGTTGGAAGAGTTTCTGACCTCCGCTATTGAAGCAACACTTAATAGCAAAAAAGAAAAGGACTTTCCTCATGATGACTCCTGAAATAACATTTATTATTACAGGTACGTGACAATGACTATATGAGTTACTTAGTCGGTGATAATATTTAGCTGCAAGATTGTACAAAATACCCCAAAAGGTACTACACACATTTTACAGGCCATTCCTGCAGTATCCCACTCACATGACAAACTTAACTAATAGAGGATTACTAAACAGAAACACAACAGTTCAACACCACCTGTAAACACACTCAATAACCCAAAAGAAAAGCAACAGGAAAAATATAGCCGCTTCCCATTAACATGTATACACCCAGTGAGCTGTAACAAATTATAATTAGTAAGGTATAAGAAAATAAAGTAAGAATTCCGTTGCTTACCCCTGCAGTGTTGATGGAATGGGGAAGACAGGGTAGCTCGTAGGTTGCCCTCCCAGAGGTGGAAGTTTTTCTCCTCCAAGTTGCAGTTAAACTACACTTCTTTTTATATCTTTTTTTTAGTTCTTCAGGTGGCTGTGTGACTAATAGTCAATCAACTGGGGGGGCGGGGGGGGTGGGGAGGGTGATGCAGATGCCTGGAGCAAGGTGGGCCGTTGAGCAGTCATAGAAGATATTGCAAAGGAAGGCCGTGTTATTTTTTTAACACTCCTTCCTTTGTTAATCTTATCAATTTGCCTTGCTTTTGTCTTCTGTGGGTAGCACCCCTCCAGGGGGCTGAGGCATCTCCCTCAACCCATCAGGTCTTATCAGCTCATCACCCCACAGTAATGTAGGAAAAGTCTTAAAGTAACACAAGACTGAGTAATAAATAGCTACTCTAGATGGGTTGAGCAAAAGTGACGTGAATTTTGTTTGACAAGATAGACTTCACCAGGCTAAACCTAGTTGCTTCAAAATGGGCATTTAAGACCATTAGCAATGCTCTGAGATACTGAAGACATCTACACTCAGATGGCAAATGCTACACAAGTATTTGGAGAGCATAGTGTTCAAAATTACACCAAACACATAGGGAGGCAATCTCACCTTGCTGAGCATTAGAAATACATGCTTTGAGCCAGTTTTCTGTAAGACTTTATTGGCCATTATAGGAAAACAGATTGTAAAAGACTATCTGCTGAAAAGAAAGGAGTACATTTTTTCCTAAAGTAGGGGCCTACAATAGGCCCAATGCCTTGTTGGTGAAAACATCTGTCTTTCTCCACAAGGTATAGCAATGATCTAGCACAGCTCGTTAAATTCCTGCTGATATCATATATTCCATGAGATGAGTACTGAACTAACAAATTATGTAAAATTCTTCAATGCTTTTTCTTATGTTTTGTGTATGTTTGTTGGAAATATTTAATGACAAGAGCTTCACTGGTTGACATGAAATAATACTTTGCTTTGCTAGTGGATTTTCAGGCTTCTAGTTTAACTGCATATAATTTAGGGTCCCATATGCTGCATGCTGTTCTCAGAGCTCAATAGATCTATTGATTTGTCCAAGACCAGTACTGCAGAGCATCAGCTTCATAGTATTGTATTCTTATTCAGCTCATCCTAAAATTGAACAGCCTTTGTGATCTATGACAAAGGGAGTTACTCATAAAAGTTACCATAAGAGAGACCTTAAAGCAAAGTGGTACTTCTGAAAAATATGTACATCTAAGTTGTTTACATCACTTGGTTTCAAGAATAAGGTATATCTTCACAGTGCCTTTCCCCAGAAAAAAAAAAAAATATTGGATTCAGCACATTTGGTACAAAACTATTGCTGACTTACCAGATATCACACAGACAATCTAGAATAGATCTGAAGTTTAAAATGGGACTTCAACTCTAGATGAAGACAGGTGTCTTTATATGCAATCTTTACCTATTTTCCCACTTTATTCAATGGGATTTTGAGTACTTTGAGACTAGAGAGAAAATTATTCTAAATTTAACTTAGTGACAACTCATTTTAATGATCCTCTGAACTCCCGTATTTCTGCTCAAGGGATTCAGTTTAGTTGCCCACAAACAGGCACCTATTGCCACTTAGGATGCTTTAGGCTATTCCTGATATATCTCATGTCTCTGGTACATATATCATTTGAGGTCTTTTAAATGCTCACATTTCTGGTGTGGATGCTCCAGAAATCTTAGTATGCAGACTACAGGAATTGTGAAAAGTTGATAAACTAGGTAAGAATAGTCAAAGGAAGAACGTGGAGGTCCTCTCCCTTTAAGCTGTGAGAAAAATTATTGCTCGCAAGTGTCTTGGTAGGAAGAAGTTTATTGCAAGGTGTGTGTGAGATAGCAGGGAAAATGGGAGGTCCTTCCACCAGTGTACAGTTGTGGGAATTAATTTTGGATGTCAATTTAGTGCCAGTCTTAGCTCTGCTTTCTCCTCCCCTCTAGTCTGCCTCACTGCTTGCCTGGACATGACCAGCTACAAAAATGACTCTTGTTGTTGCAGTTTAAAAGTTCTGCATTTTTACTGTACAGTTTTTGGTTCAGAAAGTTTTTGGTACCCCCCTGCATGGTTGCCACCCCTACCCTGTGTATTCCCCTGAGGCATTGTCCCCAGTGAATCATCATGCCACTGAGGCGTGGGGGCTGTGCCTGCCCCACACTGTGAACACAGCCACTGGTTGCCACTGCTGCCGCACAGCAGCAACCAGGGTCTGCCGGGGCTCCCCCTGGTGGGTCCAGGCCAGGGTGGCCCTGTTTTGGAATCGCCTCTGCCTCTAATTGCTGATGAAGCCAATGGTACTACTCCTGCCCCTCCCATGCATTTCCACCTCTGCCCCAATCCCTGGGTTAGTTCTCCTGTCATTTGATGAGTTGTTCCCCATTGGCTATCCAGTTGCCAGTTACCTACTCCACCCCTCTGCTCACCCAATCATGTGCAAGTTCCAGAACCTTCCCCTCAGAACCTTTTAAGTATCTGTGAGTTCCTCAATAAAGTTCATTTTTGAGCCTTCGTTCCGCCGGGTTGAAGTGGATCATTATTTCACTGGTCAACGGTTGTCATTCTGAGGTGTAGTTCTCTTCAAAGCCACTTAAGATATATGAAAAAAAAGAAAAGGTGATAGCAAAAATCCTTGTGGACTGGAGGTCCAAGTGCTCTTGCAAAGTGGATTTCAGGCTTTTGTACCTGGTGAAAGAACAGAAGCAGAAATGAAGAAAAAAAGAAAGAATTTCAAAAGTTGTAAAAGAACCTTATGAGCAAAAAGACTCGACTCATAGTGATTGTGAGCTTAGAATTTATTAACTAGTGTTTGTGCATCTTTTCTTCTCCTTGATCCATATTCTTTATGATGAGTTTATGAAACTTTAATGGCACTTTTCATCTTCATTGTCTGTTATGGGTTTAGCTAGGAAGGCCTAAATTTAGGTTTTAAATTTCAGGGTAGGCCTGGGACTGTCGGCTGATTTGAGCTGGGCTGAACTAGCTGACAGCTCACTTATTCTAGCCAATAGTATTCCACACTATATTCCAACATCATCTCAAAGGGGTAAGAGCCAGTGTGGGAGTGACTTGGTCAGTTACTTCACAGCTGTGGTCCCAGGAGGACACAGCATGCTGTCCCAGCAGGGACAGGAGGCCCAAGCCCAGAGCACCGGCTCACCACCAAGTTATCTTAGGGAAGTAAAATGTTTGTTCTTAGTCCCTCTGTTTAAGTCTGTCTTTCTGGAAATTGAGTCTCTAGAGTGATTTGTAGTTAGAATGGTAAAATTCGTGTTTACTGGAGAGTGAGAAGTTATTTCTTGTTATTTCTAACTTGTGTAAGTGTCTGTTATATTGTAGTTTTAATTTTCTCTTTTCTGAATAAACATATATAGTTAGTTTAAGCAGAAAAGTAGTTTGAAGGTTTTTTCCCATTCCTCCCTTTTCTCAGCGGGGAGGGAAGTTCTGACATCCGTATTGGGCAGTTGGCATTTTGCCAGCTCAACTTAAGACATTGTCATAACCAGGAAAGGCCATTTTCATCTACTTGGGCTTTGGATCTATGAAACTGAAGCTGTGTGAGTGGAGGGTTAGGTTGGATAGCATTAAAAAGGTTCTTCACCCAGAGAGTGGCTGGGCACTGAAACAGGCTACCCACAGAAGTAGTCACAGCACCAGCCTGACATCACAGCCTGACAGAGTTCAAGAGACATTTGAATAATGTTCTCAGGCACATGGTGATATTCTTGCTGGTGTCTTGTGCAGAGCCAGGGCTTAGAATTTGATGACCCTTGTGGGTCCCTTCCAGCACAAGATATTCTGTGATTCTGTGAAATTACTGAGTTATCTTTTGACAGGGTATGGTGTTGGTGTTTCATTTCTACCCCCCGTTAGAATAATACTTCCCTTTGATTGCTCATATGTCATGATTCAGTCCTGAAAACTATTAATATTTTTGTTATTCTTCTTGATTGTATGTGTCCTCCAGTTTGGTGTTTGAAATATTTTGATATTTTTTTTTTTTCGGGTATGGATTATATCTACACTTGTTGAGGGCTCAATAACAATTGACATTCAGTACTAACTGCTGGTACAAATGCCAGCTTGCATTGCTGTGTTTTGTTCCCCTAAGGAAACAGGAAATCAAGAGTCTTTGAAGTGTTCTGTATGCAGGAGGAATAAAGAAAGACATAGTGTAAATATTTTTTTTAGTTATTGTCACCTTCGTAAACGACCTCAAAAACTCTGTCTTACAGACCTAGTTAAAGCAGAATCCAACTAGAAGATACAATTAAAAAAAAAAAAAAAAGTGTCACTCTGTGGGTTCCTAGACAAACATTAAGTGGAAGCACAGAAATGAGGGAATTGAATAATTATATTTAGCAAATGATGACTAAAACCTTATGGAGTTAATGTTCACCTATAAAGGATTGTGGAAGGGGTCAAAAGAGGAAGTAAATAATTAGGCAGATGAGAGAGAGAAAGTTAAATTTTCAAGTTCATCCAGAGCTGAACTGAGCTATAGGGAATTCAAGTTAAGTGGAAAACAAATATCAAAACCAAAGACCCGAAAATAAGAAAGAGTAGGGTTATCAAAAAACCTGGTTTGGGTCACAAGGAGGAGAAATGGATAATATGGAATGCACAACATGGAACAGAGAGCCCTGAAATGGAGTTTAAGTATTGTAATGGACTGCCCATGGAGGTGGGAGAGTCACCATCCCTGGAGGTGTTCAAGAAAGGACTGGACATGGCACTTCATACCAAGATCTAGTTGAAAAGGTGATGATCAGTCAAAAATTGGGCTCAGAGATCTTGGTAGTCTTTTTTCAACCTTAATGATTCTGTGACTGTGAATGGAAAACAACTGTGAGGTTTCTTTACATGTGAGACTTTTCTGGATTTTCCAAACTGCACAAACAAGTCTAAACTTGGCATGTAGTGTCCAGTATTGCACTGAATACTCTCTTACAGAGAATATAAAATGTATTTGGAAGCCTTATCCTCATAAAGTTCAAATCTTTTGTCATGATATATTATCTTAACATTACAAATATTGATCTTAGATGAAAACAAAATTATTAATTACCTTAAAGGGCAAAAAATATTGACATTAACTTTAGAAAAAAACAATGTTTATTATATAAAAACACAAAGAAAATCTTGTCCAGCAACAAAAATATTCCATGTGTTATCTCTTTCAATTAATTCTGTATTTTGCAACATAAAAATAATGTAAATGCGAACAGATGAAGATGTATCAGAAAGTAAAATATGAGGAAGTAAAATATGGGTGTTGATACACTCTCATACAACAGAGTATTAGGGGTTTTTTTAGGATCTGCAGTAACATTTAACTATGACAAATAACATCAATGAATTCTTAACAGTATATGTCTTTTTACCAGTAATTATGAGTTATTTTCACAGAAATGTTAGAGTATTACTTACTTAAAGGGCCTTTGTGAGAGTTTTATCATCCTCATAGTAGTAGTGGTAATAATAACTGTTTATTACTTCATCACTTTTATCTATAAAGCTAAGAGATTATTCTCAATGCCTTACACTGTAGTTCTATAATATCTAATAAAACAGGTCTTGAGCTCAGTTTGAGTTTCTGGTATTTTTTTTTTTCCCACTAGACCTGGAGATTTAGATTAGAAGCATAGAGCAAAGATAGATTCACTGTAGTAGTAAAGATTCTGTAGTGGTACCTTCACAACCTTATGTGACTTCTGCATCAAAAATATGGGCAGAAATAAGAAAAACATTCAACTGCCAGTTGACTTAACAGACCTGGCTCTGAAAACACACACGGAGAAAAAAATATGAAGCAGAGTGTTATTTTTACTATCATTCTTCATTTTTTTGAAGTTAGATACTATGTGTAAAGTGTTTTCTTATGCTTGGATAGTCAGCACTAAATAAATTGAAGTGAAAATGTGCTGGATAAGTGTTATTAGCAAAAATATAGATTGCTAGCTAAAGTGATGTTTCATGATATAACACAAAAATAAACTAAACCCTTGAGGTAGAAACTGTTTTGCTTTGAAAAGTCAATGAGTATTGATTTTAATATGAACTATGTTTGTTTTATATTGCTAGCTATATAAAAGATTTTGATCATTTCAAAAGAATTATGTGACAAATAGAATTGTACAGGGTTTTTCTCATTGGACTAACTAAAAATGTAATAAACCCGTCAGAGACCTTCAAAGATACAAGGCTTTTTATCTATTAAAATGCATAGATTAAAATGTTCATTCTGCTTATGCTGGCATTTAATTGAAAATTAAACTACATCATAGAGATTACTAAGAAATAAGAATAAGTGGGTGGACTAACTCCTTCAATGCCAGGGAGTGGCTTTTTCAGCCACTCTGACAATATGTTTCCAGAAATTGAGATAAGCCGAACCTGCCAGTTAGGGCCTAGAGTTTGGGGGCATTTCTCTCTGGCTTGGTTGCTAATGGAAAATCCGTTTTCTCGCTCATTAAAATAGACACAGCCACAAGTTATCTACCTCATAGCCCTTTGCAATACCAAAAAAGGAGAAACTAATACAATCAAAGCAGTGTGTGAATGTGAGTAAATGAGTATGTATATTTAACAGGTGTGGGTAAGACTGTTAGAATGCTTTTGTTCTCTAGTACGTGCCATACATCCTGGTGAGAGTCTGGCTGTGAAGACAATACTCTCATCTCGCCACATTGAATCAGTGCTGTACATTCATCCCTGCATGAATGTACATGCACATTTACACAGAATTGTCCACTCAGTTCAGTAAGAAATCTTTGCTAGAAGCTTCCCTATGGAAAGATAAACTTTGCTGCTTATCCTGTTTAAAATGCACTTTATTCAAAACCCATCTGGAGGAATTGTATGTTTGGATTGTGTTGAGGTTTAACCTGGCAGGTAGCTAAACACCACACAGCTCATTCATTCCCCCACCTTCTGCCACAGTGGGATGGGGGAGGGAACTCAGTAAAATTAAAAAGTAAAATTCATGTGTTGAGATAAAAACAGTTTACCGGACAAAAATGAAGGTATAACAACAGCAACAATAATAATAATAACGGTATTTAGAAGATACAAACCAAGTGATGCACAATGCAGTTGCTTATCACCTTATGGCTGATGCCCAGCCAGATTCTGAGCAGTGGCCGCCAGCAGATTTCCCCCCTAGTTTATATATTGAACAAAACACAGTATGGTGTGGAATATCTTTTTGGCCAGTTGGGATCAGCTGTCCCAGCTATGTCTCCTCCCAATTCCTTATGCAGCCTCCTCACTGGTGGTATAGGGCGAGAAGCAGAAAAGTCCTTGACTGAACAGAAACACTGTTCAGCAACAATTAAATCATCGATTTATTATCAACACTATTCTCATCCTAAATTCAGGATGAACACTAAACCTGCTAAACTAAAACTAAAACACTAAAACTGCTACTAGGAAGAAAATTAACTCTATCCCAGCCAAAACCAGGACAGTAAGTAAAAGCAGATAAGCATAATTCAATCAGCCTATATCTGCAGAAGAGTCTTGTCATCTTCTCAAAGATTTAATGGTGCACTTCTTTTGCCTGACCTTTGCTCACTCTGACAATAATCTCTGAGAGTATTCCAGATACATTGCTGTGTAAGACTTGTTAGGAATCAAGGAACTTTAGAAACTGGAAACCTATTTAGAAAATCTTTCCTGCTCAAATGTAGTAGTTTTGCATTTTGAATCATAACGATTAGTAATGACTGCGAGAAAGTCTTAAATAAAGGTAACCTAGGATAGACTTCCATAATCAAGAGGATTTTAATGTTGATAGGATCTATTGCATTGCTCACTGAAAACAACAGAATGATTGTTTTAATAACTATAGATGAGGTACTCCATGTTATTGATATCAATTATTTTTTTCTTTTTCACAGTAAGAAATGGTTCTGGGTTTGATTAAAGGCTAATACAGCTTCATATCCATTCTGTAGCATTGACATCCCTGTAAAAAAGTTTCTTATCTTAGAAATCTATTTATTTTCCATTTTTTTCCCTGTTCATCTTCACCACATGAGATCTGATTTTACAGGCCTCTATAGCATCTTTTCTGTGCACTTCTGTCTCCCTGGAAACAACCCAAACATACATAGACAATTAAAGGTAGGACTGACTTATTCTTCCTTTGCTAATGAATGTGTTTTTAGAATTGGTTAGATTAATTATATATTACGTTAGCATTCATTCTTGCAATTAAGGTTCTGTTACATGAATGAGCAATAATTACTTTTTAGAGATTAATGGATTCTGATAGTTGTGCAGATGCTTTTAATCACATTTGGAAATGGCACAACTTTTTTCACATCTTTCTGTTCAGTGGTTTTGACAGTTTCAGATTTTATGGATGCTGCTGAGATCCTCGTGATATAGTTTTACAAAAAGAGACTGTAATGTGCTTTGTGTGTGTCTGCAGAGTAAACCAATCCAGGAACTGATGAAGAAGGCAGCAGCTTACTTGTTAAGAGTTATCACTCAGCATGAGAACCTGACCTGAAGTTACTGAGCACAGAAATGGGGATTCTGATGCTCAGGAAGGCTCTTCATCAAGCCCTTCATGTTATTTATTGTTATTTATTTGGTACAAGCCCAAATATGGAGACTTAGAGACTGTAGTTCATAAATCTGAGCCACCCTAGGTAATCCCAGGAGTATCAGTCAGTCCAAGATGTAAAATAACTTTCTCAGATGGTGTCACCCTAAACTGGACCTGTCTTATTCCCTCTCTCTTATGAGGCCCCTAAACTTACATTGCATCTAAAAGTCAGCAGGATCATAAAGGATTAACCTTGTCAAAGGGTCAAACTTCCTCCCAAAGTCTCTCTTACTCCCTGTCCTCAATAAGATGGAGGACATAGTAGGGTGGAAAGGTTTGTGGGTTGAGATAAGGACAGGGAAATCACTTACTAGGGATCCCTGATCAGGGCCTGCAGCTGATCTTGCCCTCCTCCTTCTCTTGGGATCCCCCCTGGGGTCCCTCTGCTGCCACTCCCTCCTTCTCTGCCACTGTCACCTCTGGCCCTTATTGAAACCTGTTTTTCCCCAGGCATCACCAGATTGGGTGGCAGGGATGTTCTTTCAATTAGGGAACATGAAAGCCACTTTGCCAGAGACATCACACAGTCTATAAAAAGCAGTAGAGTCTTACATGAAACTTTTAAGTCGTCTAAGTTCTTTTCATAATCTAAAGATTTATGGCTCAGAAAGTTATGGAAATGTGTGCAGTCTCACAGCGAAGTTAGAGAGGCATTCTGGTAAGAGATTTGCCATATGTCTTCTGCTCTTCTGTAAATGGCTGTGGTTCTATTCATAGCTACCATGCAAAGCCCTGAAGAAAGATGGCCGAAAAAAGGGTTTTGACATCAGGAATATATCTTTCTTAATAAGCTTCTTTGGAAATCTGAACAATCTTGCAGAATGTCTTCTGTTCTCATTTCCTTTCTCTTATATTAATTAATTTCCTGATCACCACTGATGGATATGTTTCAAGTGAGCCATAGTATGTCAAGCTGATTTATAGAATAAAATGTGTATTTACTATTCTTGGATCCTTCTTCAATTAATATTGTAAAGAGTGTGCTATTTTTATAGTCAGGAAGGCAATTTGTCAGGTGAATCGCTATTCCACCTCTTAGCAATAGTATTTCTTACGGTAAAACTTTGGTATATACATGAGGGCCCCTATAGGCATGGGTTCATACCCATAGCTTCCATATTTGTAGATGGAACTGAATTTTAATTTAGATTTTAATTTAGTCTTAAAATAATGTATTTTAACTTGATTTAGTTTTGGGATTTTGTTATCCTTCCACTAAACCATGAGTCATTCAAAAATGCGGAAGTGTTCAACTGGTTTGACAGCAAAGACCCTTTTGAATTTTCAACAGATGAATCTCTATCCCTGAAATGAAAGATCAGCCTCATGAGGTCCAAACATCCATAGGATGAAAAAAGGGATGAAGAGGGAGCTACACTGTGTTAACTATGGTAAGGACACTACACATTTGCTGAAACTGATCAAAAAAGGACACAGCTCCAAATTTTTTTTGGGATACACCTCAAGTTGTTCAAGTTTAAAAACAAACTAACTAGTGAAAAGAAAATAGGAGTGTAGTTTGAATATCTTATTTGAAAGATGTGTTTTTCCACCAGTTTTACTGTGCATGAAGAGTTTGCATTTAGTACTCATAATTTCAGTCTTTGAATTGGACAATAGCAAACAACAAGAGACAAAAGCTAACTGGACTGATCCACGTTATCTCCACAACTAAACAGTGACTTAAAATGTTGACAACTGAGATTAAATATGTGGAGGTTCTCTTAGGACTTATTGCCCTGTCTATCCTGGTCTCTGAAGAAAGGTTGCTGCCACGTCAGCAGGGCTGGTAGGACTGAGCAAGTACCAAGTTCCCAATTCCTGTGTTCCATTGGTTTATTAGCACTAGATAAAATGAGAGACTTTTTAAGAGGGTCAGGTTCAATGTGTGTTATAACAGAGTCAATGAAGTAAAACTTCTTAAAATCTTCTGCTGAGTTATCTGGCACTAGCAGAGATCAGACACTGATGTTAGTCAAATATTCAGTTTACTCTTGCTCCACTGTATTTAGTTTATTATCTCAATCAGTGGCAGTACTATTAGCAGGATGACTAAGCATCAGGGAATGAAGAATTGTACTGAAACATCTGTTTTTCAGGGTTCCAATTAATATGAATAGTCATTAGCAGGGCAATTCTCAAAAAGATGCAGCAAAATGTCAGAAGCTTTCCTGATGTAATTGTATTTCACTGCCATAAACCCAGCATATGAAATAAAAGCACTGACCTTTCTTTTAGGAACAACCAGGACTCAGGGACTCTGGCTAATGGGACATGAAGGTATCAAACTAAGTCATTGGTTAAATTTAGCTTAGGTTTGCAGTCCAAGTAAAGTAGTTACCTGGTAGTGTCTGGTGCAAAAGGAAGTGCTGATGTCAAAGGAACACGGATTCCCAAAGTTATTTTTGTCTTCACACCTAGTGGCAGATTTGCTAAACAGTTCTTTTTTACTATAATTTATGCATGAAAATTATGAGTAACATTTCACCTTGTATCAGTGAGTAGAGCACTTGAAGATGAGAGCTGGAAAAAAAAAAAAAAAAAAAAGAGGTGCCAAGTTTACCAGGTTGCCAAGTTTCTCTAAATCTAATGAAGTACATGAGCAGGGGTCACTGGACTTTCAAAGAGCAGAGATCAGTCCTACTAAAGAACTTATACTCAAAGTTAGTAATTTAAGGATACCTCTAATGCCATCCAAATTCAGAACTTAGTATCCCACAGTCAGATCCCTTTATCTAGCACTGAAGGAATTAAAAGTCTGAAAAGAAGTAAAAAAACATAACTATGTGTTATTCTTGATTGACAAGTAAACCCCACCCCTCTTACTATTTCATAGCAAATGTACTGTATGAGAGCAAAGAAGAGACAAGGGAGGCAGAACCCATTAAAAATTACAATCCCAAAGTATTTGAAGTCATGTTCACAAGATAACATATTTATTGCTTGTTTTGTTAATCATTGTACAAGATTCTTAGCTATTCATAAAATTGTTGGGGAAAATGGGGTAATATCTCTTCTCATGGAGGATCTCAATTTCTTCACTTGCACCTCAGGATGAATTCAGGTAATCTAGTGCAAAAACCGTCTACACATATATTAAGACTCTAAACAGTCTTAAAATTATCTAAAACAAAACTTAGCATGATATTAGTTCATATTCCAATGAAAAGTTACATTAAGGACATTATTAGGCTTGTCCTTAATTTTAGTAGCAGACTAACTTGAGCATCCAGTTAGCAAGTTTCTTTTTACTCTTCTTGCTGTAGATGCACTTCTTCACAGTAAAGACATGTGACATTCACAGGTACAGAGTGAAAGAATGAGCAGCACACAAAAAGAAACAGAACAAACTCTGCCTTGTGCTAAGGCGACTGATCAATATGGAAAATTTTGAGTATCAGATCTTGCTTCTTCAGTATTACACAGTTCACAATAAATAATTCTCAGACCAGAAATTAGATGCCATTTTTGCACACAAGACCAAAACCTGGTTTGAGTGTCCCAGCTATTAGGTCACCTAGAAAGTTGAATGCTTTGTCAAGATACCTTTTTTACCATGTCTCAACACAAACCTCAGGAGGAGTTTTCAGAATCTTTGCAGAACATACCTGGGTACCATGGTTCCCATGAGACTAAGACAGAGGTAAGATGTAACTAATCATCAATGAAACAGCTCTGGGCTTGTTTGGAGTCATGCTTTCCAGACATAGAAAAATATTCCAAGCTAAGCAAGAAAAGACTTTAAGAAATTATTTTAGATCACTAAAGTTAGTTTTAGATTGCAGCTGCATCACATTACAAATGATATTTTTAGACAACAAAGGTAAGTATATACCACAATAATAGGATTGCTTTTTATCTCCAGTGACTGTGTGTCCTCACTAATATCCCAACTCTACAGCAAAGAGACATGTGAGTTTGGCCATCTATCTCCTTTCCACTCTTTCCTCTTTCATTGTATGCTTTTCATACTAGTGAAGCAGAGACATGGGGGCTGACATACAGATCTGCCAGACAAGACTATGGAGACAACTGGGATTTCAATGAAAATCTTTTTTATCTGTCCAAGAATGTTCATTTCTGTGTTCTCTGTCCCAGCATTGCTCATTGTTTTTATTTTTTTTCTCAGGCAAATCACAAAATTCTAAAGGCTGAATCATTGAGACACTGGGATCTTCGTTCCATATTCAGGTGGAGAATAGGGCAAGGGACCAAAATAAGATAAACTTAATGCTGTTATTCTGTGCATCATTGTATTTGCCGCTTCTTGCACTAGGACATTTTCTCTAAATTGAATTGAGAAGAAGGAAAACAAATACAGTCAAGATACCATCAATCCCTTAGAAGATTTTGACTATAAAGAGCAATGTTTGTACTTAAAATAGGAGATAGCAAAACTCATTTCCCGTCCTGTTATCTATATGTAGGTGGTCCTGTGTTTTTAAAGTGAGAACAAGATAAACAGTGAAAACCAATTTGGAGAAAGGTTCTTTAACTATGAAAATGAAATTAAAAAAAAGTTACAGTCTGAGTTATGTTTTGTCATATTGCTGAACTCTAACAACCACTACACAGAAAAGCATAGCAAAAGGGGAATAGTGTCTCACATTAAAGTGTGATTTCCACTATTCTTTTTATTCATGTCATGTGATGACAAGAAGCAGACCACTGACAATGATTGCCTGCAGAAAAAAAGAAAATAAATTTACAAAACAAGCAAAGACAAATAGTTGGGCCAAGTATAATGAGAAACCTGTCTTTTTAGGCTGATTCTAAATTGATGCCTTAGTTGATTTGACTTTATTTGGTTAATAATTGCCAATTCATTTTTTCCCAGTCTAACAGACAATTCATGATGCACTCTGTAATTCCTGGAATTGAGAAGTATGGTCCAGATCCCAGCAAGAACTCATGTATCTGAGTCTATTATGTAGTATCTCATCCTCAGAAGGGAAGTACAATCATACCTATATTAGTTTAAGCATGTACTTTAATCTCACGAAGGACTTCTACCCCTCCAAAGGACTTGACCGGTTGGAAATAGAACTGCAATGGATATGAAATAAGCACAGTCCCACATATTTTGCAGTGTTACAGAGTGGTGAGCACAAAAGCTGTACGGACTCCTTTTCTAAAAAAAAAAAAACAAACCTAAAAAAAACCCCAACCCACAAAAAAACCCCAACAACAAACCAGTGCTAGAACAAGTGTTTCTCCATCACCTTAATGGGGATAGTGTTGTACTCAGTGCTAATGCTAGACCTACATTCCTCATCCTGTCAACAGCATCACATCAGTTTGTCTCAGCCCAAAATGACAATCTCAGGGTTTTCTACCTTTTTATGGCAGAAAACAGTGATTAAAGTCTATTTCCTCTCATGATCCCCTGGAATGGTTCTGTGTTTCAGGTTTCTGTCTATAAAATACAATGATATAATTTCTATACCATGCAACATTATTGTAGGATACTCCTATTAAAAACTCTGTCACTCCACAGTGTTAGTCCACATATGGATTGCAAACAAATATTACATTGACTAGCACAAAATCTATTCTCCATGGAATTTTTGTCAGGGTTCTGAGGGTGTTCACAGATTGCACCTCAGGCATCTCTTCTTCCCCATCTCTGCCCATGGCTCTGGAGCCCATTTCAGCCCCTCTGGACTGCCAGTTTCTGCCTTGGTGGCACCACAGGACATAGGTCTCCATCTCTGGCAGATCCCTGCCCTCTCTGCCCATAAAACACCAGGACAGTCCCATCAATGGACCAGTTTTATGTCCTGGCCTCAGTCCATCCCCATACCCAGGGAGGTACCAGAATCAGGGCTGTCCCCTCTGATCTCTGATGCCTTCAGTTTGCCCTGAGCCTGACTGGAATGTTAGGACTGACCTTGGCCACCAGACCTTGCTCTGTTACCTTTGGAAAACCTCCTTAGTGCCTGGACCCCAGCCCCAGGGAACTTCCAGCCCCTGTAGCATCCTGGCATTTCTGGAATTACACCCCACATATCATAAATGACCAACTTTAATATTAAAATAGAATATCTCTCTGTTGCTTAAATGATGATAGTTAACTACCTTCAAAATTTGTTTTGATAGACCCTTTTATTTTTGGTTAATACATTCAAATTAGACATATTTGTGCCATGTTAGCATATTCTTTGAAGAACCTTTTAGGTGCTAGTTAAGAAACTAGAGAATTATATATAACACCTTTGTCAAAGGTCTTTTTATTTGGGTAAAAAAACTGTTTAAAAGCTATTTAAGGTAAACTTATTCACAAATATGCACAGCAGCTGTATAATGGCATGAGCATCACTCCTTTAATGAACATGAGATGAACAAGGCCCTCCTCACAGAAATGTTAGTAGGACTCAAACTATTACTCCCAGTTTTCTTCTGTATTTTTGGTAGTTTCCTGAATTTCCTTGCTAAAGAGAAAAGCAGGGTTTCTTTGCTAAAGAGCAGATTTGCAGGAATGCAACTTTTTGCAACACATCAAACAGTATGACCCTTGGAAAAGGACAATGAGGCTGCAATACAAACAGAGCACAGGGAAGAGTGCCAGGAGCTGTACAGAAGGGAACAGCAGTCAAAAACCACAGCCCAGAATTGCTGATGCCATTAAAGCTTTGCCACATCAAAGCTACTAGTTCAGGCTCTCAGGTAAGTATTTTAAACATTTGCTAGTTCTAAAGAAAAAAGACTAGGAAAGCTTACTAGACCCTTTTGTGACAGTTTTTACAAATGTAAGCAGGTTCTTTTAAACTGCTACCCAGATTTTATGATTTCCTGCAAGTATTGAAATGAAGAAAACTAAAGAAAAAGCTAACTAAATAAACAATAATAAAACAAATCTCTTTACTTTTCTTCTTACCCAGTTTGTTTCACAATAGCATAATTTTGTGCCAAATGCCAGACAATTTGTTATAAGTTGGGAGATGATTGACCAATCAGTTATCTCTAATGGCGTATATGTGGGATTGCAATATTCTTCTATTTTCTTTTAAAGGGTAAATCTGAATGATTCACAAGCACATGCCTACAGTACAGATGGATTTTTAGATAAGTTATTGATTGATCTGAATTAATATTTCTCATGTTCCTGTCCACGGTGAGCATTTTGAATTTAAAACTCTAACCAGAACAATGTTTGCGGATACTTGGAAATTTCCAGTTGCTCCAAGGATAAATTCTCCCAATGACATTTCAGATGAGTGGCTGAGTCAGTGCTTCGGTGACATGTAACTGTGAACCTTTGAGCTAATATCCCCTAGAAATGATACTTTCAGGAACAGTATTTTTTCTTACTTTCATCTCCTCGGAATGCCTGCAGCAATGGCTGACTCAGTTATTGATTAGTAAGCTGAACTCTAATGAAGCTGAAGTAAGGGACACTCAGTTGAAGCTGTTTGCATGTCAGTGCTGAATTTCACTTATTACTGTAGTGAAAGCATATTGTCTTACCGTATTCATGGCTCTGATACTGTGCTTTGGTACTGAAACCTGGAAAGAATCCAGTTCTAATTTGAATTACTAAATAAATAAGTTGGACATAGATAAAATAGCTGTTCAACAGTACAGTGATAAGCCTTCATTTAATATGCAGTCCTCTTTACAGTATGACATGGAATTTTTATTTCAAAGGATAATTAGGGGTAGGTTCTCAGTTTCACTGTAATTTGGTATAAACAATGCTTTTGTTTCAAACTGTATTGTATTTCATCAGATATTATTGTTAAAACAATGTTTTCTGATATACATCAACAAGTACTCTTGTAGCTTCAGAGACTGGCTTGTTGAAATGCCTTTTTTCCCCATAGATTTTCAGAATGCATTCAAGTCCCTTCTTAAGCAGGTATGCTGTCAAGAAAACTACTAGAAAAGGCATATTGAAAGATCCCAACTTGGTGGTCAGGAAAACAAGGACAATATTCTTATCTGCTTCTGAGTTTAGGTAGGGCCATTCTTTTTACTGTGTTAGCATCCCAAAAGCAGATTTTGATCCAGCAAGGCCTAAGATAAGCATATGAAGATCTATAATTGATTGAAATATTAAATCACTGCTGAATTCTGGACCTCCATGTGGGAGGGAACCTATTTATTTTTTATCTTCCTCTACCCACTGAAGCAATTTTTTTTTAATTTTTTTTTTATTTGTTCTGCCTTCAGTGATTGCATATGGTAAATCAAAGATAGTTCTGGATTTGTATCCTCATAGCTGCAGATTTCCAGTGACAAAGTCTTCAATCTTGGGAACATAGCTGGTGCAATGCCAATTTCTGTGCCATCCCACTGCTCCCTGAACATTCTTATTGCTCTTCAAGTTATCATCCATGCATGAGGAGTCACTTATCACCACTTTCCTTATGTTTTATATTTCAAGTTCTGTACTGCCTAGAAGCCCATGCTGTCAAATAGGGTTCCCACTGGAGTGGTAACCACACAAAATTCAAACAAAGACAACCTTCTCTGGCTAAGAAATGTTGTAATCTAAACACAAATCCCAGCAATACAGGCAGCTTGTGAGAGCCCGAGAAAGCCAGGATTTTTTTCTTGGCATAGCAACAACTTGCTATTGATTTATTTATCTTATGCAAGAACAAAAGTGAATTTTAAGAAGATCGGTAAGAACAAATTAGTTAATTTTGTTCACTGCTTCAGTGTACAAAGACACATTTGAAAGGTGGGGTTCAAGGAAATGTAATGGGATTCATTTACATTTATCCAGCACATTACTATCCCCATCCAATCATAAGAATAGACTGTCAGATTTTTTCACATTTGTTGAACTGCCACTTACAAACACTTATGCTGCCAGCAATTTCTAAATTGTTTAGTGCACTATTGCAAGACTGAGAAATGGTTGTATTGTAACTGTCTGTAATGCGTTCATATTGGAATAAGTGAAGAAAATAGCTACAAGATTGATCAGAGGAAAAAAGCTCCATTTCCATTGGCTACTGAATATCAGTGCTTTGACTCCTACCAGTTCTAGGCACTGCACAAATATATAAAGATGTAAGATAAATTACAACAGTTTATATGACTTTGTAAATTATACTTAGTAACTTCCACAGAAGCTTTCTCCCACTCTTTCTACTGTAGAAACATCTAAATTATTACGTCCATGTAAGTGGTTTGTTAAATCAAAAATCAATTTCTTTTATTGTGCATTATTCTATATCTACCTAAGCTTTTCCTTGCCTTATGAAGCTCATGGATGTTGCATCTAAGCCATGAATCATATAAAGTGCTAAAAAAAGGCTTTCTTATGTTAATATCCCCTTGAGTCCTAGAAGAAAGCTCTTATACCCAGACTGACACAGTGATAGATCCTATTCCACTCATGCATTTGATAGAACATGTCATCATCATTTGCTATTTTATTTCTTTCCAGCTTGGGATGTGTATATGTTTGTGGAGGAAGACTGGCTTAAAAAGAAAGTTAAAAATAATGTTTTCATTGTGTGTTTGGACAAGGCATACATTTTAAGTGTTCAGTTGCAGAATCAGACAAAACACTGCTGAAGCTTAAATGACTTCTTAACAGTACTAGGCAATTTAGGTGCACTTAGAAGTGACACAGCTTCCATTGCTGGCCAATTGTTGAAGGAAGTATCATTTGTCAAATTGGTCTCCAAAATGCTCCATTTTTAAGTGCTTCGTGTACCTACATATCAATCTCAAACATATTCCTGAGTGTTCAAAAGTTATGTAATAAATTTTGCTGTAGTGCATTTTGTTTGTGCTTCAGAGATCATTACCAAACCCATACTCACAGTGACAGCTTTGTGGTACACAGTTTTAATTCTGACCTTCCACTTTCAAGAGAACCGGCTATTAAATTCTGAATTGCAGCACTTTTCAAAATCTGTTGAGCTGCAGACTTTGTAAACAAACTAATCCATCAGCAGATATCAGCACTATATGCGAAAAAGGAAGAATAATTTGATGGCTATGGGTAGGAAAACAATGAACATGTTAAATTAATGGGAGATATTACTTGGGAAAATGTAAGTCCTTTCATAGAAGTTCTTTAAAATTTAAATTCTTTTCTTACTAACTTCTAAATCTCATGTTTTGACAGCGATTATAACATTAATGTGTTTCCTGATAGTTTTTCCTCTGTAAAATGCCTATACTCAGGTTAATGTCTGCATTTTCTTCTCAGATTGTATGTAAATGTGGAAAAAGAGTTGGATTTTACAGTTTGCCCTTTCTTCCACAAGTTATATTGAAATTCTGTTCCCTAAAAAGGAGGCAAATGGAATATTGAAATTATTTAAACCCCCTGTTTTCCATAGAACTGGAGGAGCAATAACATATGGATTTCAGTACAACCTAATTTGAGATAATGATTTATTCAAGCATCAGCACAGTTCAAGCTTATTAATACCTTTCCAAGAAATCTGTAGGACTGCCAGGAAAATATCATCACAGTTATAGTAATAATATTATTACTATTTTGCTTACGTTTTGATCCATCATTGAGAGGAGATTATTGTGTAACTTGAACTTCACAGAAAAGCATATACAATATACAGTCAGGCTTTGTTCTGTTCAGCATGAGAAGGACTGTACCTTCCTGAGAGGGTCCAACAGCTCATCACCAGCAAGGCACAAAACAGCTCCAGGCTTAATCTAATGGATTAGGCTTTCCCAAGTGAATTGGAAAACTGGGAAATTGCATCATGCAAATCAGAGAGTTTATGGAATCATGATCCTCCAAAACTGGAGTGTTGAAAACCAGTACAGTCAAGATATTAAGACCTTTGCCTGTGTGTAAAAACAGTTTTTCCTGAGCTTTACCATCAACTTATTCTGTGACCTTTGGCCAACAACTCGGTCTTTGTTATCACAAATACTTTGTCCAGCCCATTATAATGGTGGAATCTGAATACTCTTATTGTGAATCAGTGGTCTCCTGCCTCCAGGTAACACAATATAAATACAAATGCTCCTGTAATATAAATACAAATGTGAAACATAGAGCTACATGTTATCACATCTGCCATATAGCTAAAAATCCTCCTCACTAATTTTCAAAGACTTCAAGAAAAGAGAAATAGGATATTTATTTCCATATGTACTCATTATTAGAGCAAAGACAAAAGGAAATGAATTCTTATTCAAAGTTTTCATGTTCTGCAGGGTTTTACATTGCCAGGGCAATTTTGCTATTAATACTCACCAAAATAAAGATGCCAACAGTCAGAAACTTGAAAATACTTATATTTCCATATTGAGTCCTCTTGTCTTTTCTTAAAGGGCTTCTGTGTTCTATAATTCAGTTTTTCCTTTTTTTTTTTTTTTTTTTTTTTCCCCCCCAGAGAGGGTATGTATTCCTTTGCATAAAATCTCACTCATAATATTTTACATTTTCTTTATAATGTTGTAATACCCTTAAGCTTTTAAATATAAATATATATGTTTTGAAACACATATTTTTTTATACACATGTGCAGTTAACTTACATAGAAAACTGTCGAGCAACTGTAAAAGTTTTAAAAACTTATCACAGTATTGATTTTTATATCAAGAAGAGAAACTTAGTCTGAGAGATAATAACTAGACTACATCCTATGAAAACTATACTATAGAGAAAAACAGAGACCAATTTATTCTTCCCAGATTATCCAAAATCACAGGTTTCATTTCCAGAAAAGATTTCTGTCAGGGGAATAATCCACAGTTTCTTCCAAAAGAGTAACTTTTGGACCTTTTCCCATTTATCTTGGACTTTGGAAAGAGATCTCCAAATCTGTTCAACCGATATAAAATAGCATTGCTTGTTGTTTTGTGTAGTTGCAACATCCCCACAGTGCCTGATGCTCTGTGCTGGAAGCTGTCCCTGTCTGTCCCCAAGGATCCCCTGCTGATCCTGGCTCCCATGGAGTCACCAAACCTTACAGCATCCTGGCAGTTCAGTGGATCATCCTGAAAGCTTTTTGCAATATATCAAGCTTAATAAATGGGCTTTGCAGAGTCAATGGAAAAAAAACAAAACAAAACAAAACAGCATTGTTCCAGTGGTATAAGAGGCTTTAAGAATGACCTAGCCTAATAAGTTGGCAAGCGAAGAACTGAGGGAAAGATTCATAAAAATATAAAGATGTGTCATTTGCCTTGCATGTGATGTAATGACAACAGGTAGGGGGCAGAGGCAGTTGTGATGATGATGACAGTTTGGAGTGAATGTGATGTGAGGACTATGACAGTCATTAAACCCCCAACCCTGACTTGATAAAATAAATTAGTTTGGTAGAGTACACAAGAATTTAAATAAGCGTGGTGATAATGTTTGGACATAGAGAGGAACAAACAGTAGAAAATGAGGTCTAAAACATCATTAAGGAGAGGCATAGAGACCCCAGGAGGAACAGAAGAACCTAATATTCCCTCCAGTGATCAAATCTCCTTCAGTTGCAGTTTTGCTCAGTTATAGTAAACATGTTTGATGTAGTGTATAGCTGTTGATAATAAAATGACTCCTTAGGGGCTGCAGTGTGTCATTGTACTTGTGCTTTGAAGTAAGCCAGAGTTCTTTTTCATCCTCACAGCAGGGACTCCTTTGACACCTCATTTTAATAGCAGTTTGTGAGTCAGATTGTCAACGTCAGATGCTTGGCCTGACCTGTGAAAGGCAGCAACCTTCAGCTGATTTGCAATAATTCAAGTGAATAAGCCATATTTTGGTGGGTATTGTGCAACCACAAGAATGCAAAACCACCTCAAGAACACCTTGAGACTTGAGCAGAGATCAGTGGTAGTCTACTGCAAAGTGTCATCCAAGATCATCTTCCTCTCCTGAAATACAAAACATTTAAGAAAAATGTCATAAAAAAATCGAGTCAAAAAGCTATTTAGGTTATACAAAGCCCTTAGAAATCTTGTTTAAATTCAGGAGTAAAGATGAGTGAATAATTAAATTTTGGTTTTATGTGACTTCTGTAAAAAAAACCCAAAAAAACAACAAGAACCTGAACAAACTCTTGTTTTTCTCAAAAGTAAGGATTTTTTTTATCATTAAGTAAAAGTACATTTTATGTCAAGATTTACAAAAGAACAAAAGCAATTTTTTGCCTCAAATTACTTTCAGAAGTGCATTTGCAAAAATAATTTCAGAAAAAATATAATTTATATTTTCAAAATCCTGAAATAAAAAGCATTATTTTAAGTTATTTTCTGATGGCTTCTAATTGGAACAAATCTGTACCTTTCAGCTGAAATATTTGATACAAAACACACCTAACCCATCTTTACTCAGGAGACTGAAGATCATACAGCCAAACTCAGGTCAAAATAGTCAGCTTCACTTTCATTATTTTTTATTTTTGTTTATAATAAATTCCTCTGCTTTGTTAAACTCTTTTTAATTTTATTTCCAGCATTTATTATACCTCTAGGATAACTAAAAGCATATGGGAACCAAATGTGCTGCACCAATCAGTTTTACCAAAGGGGGAAAAAAAAAAAAAAAAGAATAGAGCAATGTCAAAAATGCAGAAGGACAAGCACTTTTATTAGGGGCATGATCTTCTGTAAAGCAATCAAGGCTTTTGCTAGAATATTACATATAAGACTAGATATGTCTACCTGAAGCTCAGAAGTAATTTATTTTTTTCTCATGTTTGACATTTAGAATCCTGTAACATCAGTCTATGACCCCAAAATAATGTATTGACATATCTTGGAGAAACCCAACACAGCATATCTGGATATTTTATTTTGTTAAGAACTTTTCTTTCAAATACCTGCTGCACATTTAAATAGCAAGGAGCTGTTTCAAAAATAATTGCAGTGAGTAGAAGGAAAGCTAATAGCAATACATGCGGATTGTCTGCAAAACAGCAGATGCAGGGGTTCTCAGGCTACCTGAATTATTTATGGTTAATTCGGCACATCTCTAGTAATGTCTGAGGCTTTATAGTTCTCTGAAACACATCCAAGAAAAATGCACCCATATTCATGCACCTGAATTCTTTTAATTACAAACTCCACCGATTATGTGACCCAGGAATTTTGAAATTTTGGCTGAATCATTCAGAAAGCGACTCGACACACTTTGTGCTGCGGTTTGCACAAGCCTCACATTTATTTGCAGGTATAGTAATTCCAATTCAGTGACTTTCAAACGTGATGTGACTCAATAGCACAGAGACACAGGACTCACCATACCATCGCAGATCAATGTTCCCTCTAGGCTGACTTTGGCTCCAATTCCACACCTGGATCCAGTAACACAAAATCCTACCAAAATCAATGAGACTCTACTGACATGGGCTGCTCAATAGCTGAGATGTTTGCTGAGCACCATCCTTTGATAATAGCGAAAAGATTTCTCAATAGGAATGCCAGTACTTCACTTGCTTTCATGCACCATTAGTAGCTAATGTTACTTGCTTACTTGTTTTTCTTTTTTAAAAATGCTTTTACTTCCCTGTGTAATGCATATAGATCACCATAGATTTGGATACTACATAAAATCTTAATTATACATGTAACCATATTCAAATATCTGCACTCAAATCCCAGTATTTGTATATAAAAAACCCTAAAACCCAAAAAACTTGAAATAAATAAATGTTTAAACAAGTAACAGATTATTGAACTTTTTTTTTTTAATGGATGAAAAAAACAAAAAAATAAAAATTATTAGATTGGCCTTCTTCTTTCTCAATGTTTTATAATTTGTCTCTCATAGAAACATTTCTTGGACAGCATGGACCAGGGCCTTATTCAAACCATAAATGTCCTGTGTTCATGTGCAATTTTTTCTTTAACAAAATGCCAAGGTAAACCAAAACAACAAGTACTTCTGCCTTATTTCTGCAGCTCTTTTTTTGTTCAGAAGGTCCTTTTATTGCTATAGCTTTAGGGTCAAGAAAGCTGAGTCACTAAGAGCAGGACTTCACTATCTTTGGCCTGTGAAAATACCAAATAAACAGCTCCCTCTGCAAAGACCCAGAGTATGACAGTATTTGTAGTGATGCAATTCAGGTACAGGATCAGACACAAGCTATTTAGTGCCTAAAGCCAAGGAGAGCTATGACACTCTTCTAATTCAATCCATATTCAGAAAAAGCATGAATTTAAGTCATCCAGATATTTTTTGCTCTCCAAAATGTACCAAACATACATGTTAAGCACAGAATACAAAACTCAAAGCAGCATTTAGAAAAATCAGTGTCTGTGGTATATTTATTTTAGAGCTTTTTTGTTAATTTCTTTGTTTCCTCTTTAGGTGGGGGATTTTTTCTTGTTCGTTTGGGCGTTCTAGTAGTATTTTTATTTGGTTTATTTTAATATTGACCCTTGGCTTTTCTGTATTTTAGATCTTTATTCTTAAAATCTAATATCACTTCCCTACTTTACATTGAAGCTTTCAAAGTCCATTAACTATTTTGAAGTGCTCAGATAATGCTGTGAAGATGATATCTGTAAAGATATTTCACTTAGATTTTTTTTTTTTTCTCACACATATTTCCTTGGTTTACTCTGCAATTGGTTCAATGCTGTAAAAGTTAGGTTAATCTGAAACAGAAGTTTTCTAGTTCTAACTTGTTCAGTAATTGCAATGCAAGAAGAAATCAGGTATTTCAGAGTACTGTTAGTCTGCAAGCCTCACTGAAAAGGATGACTGAACCTTGGATGTTGTACCTACGAAATCCTCTGCTAGTTTACTTGAAACAGTCAAAATCAGCATTCTTAGACTGAACATAATCCAGTTTGCTTTCTGACCTTCAAAGGCTCTGGTGAAACAGTTTTCCCTCAACTACCAAAATGTAACATCAATATTCAAAATATTTCTGGAACTGCTGCTGTTGCTGCTTCCTTGTTTTCTCCCAGCCTTCATCCAGGAGCATGATGGAGAAACATATGAGCTTTGTGGAACCAACACAACTGAACACAGTTTGTTAGCTGAGGGTTTGTCCATGGTTACTACTTCCTATGCACATCTTGCTGTTGAATGTTGGTATTTTTGGCTAGTGTGAGATGAATGCCATTACCAGTAAAAAACCCAGATGCACAATTATAGTAAAAAATTGTGCCCATTTGCAAAACTAACAATCAAAAAATAATGTAATAACATAATCTCCCTTGGATCTGAACTGCCTTGCAGTACAAGCATTTCTGACCTCTCTTAATAGGCAATTAGAATTTCTGAGTTGGTTCCAGTTATTGAAGAGTAACTGTAAGGCTTTTAGAAACTCATGAAAAAGCTTTAAGAAGGAGGAAAAAAATAAATCTGGAGGGTTGTAGTGGACTCAAACAAAAGCCAACATACACATAAAATGCTCCTCTCAGGAGATATTCTTTTGAAAGGGTCTGAAAACATATATTTACCACAATGCACAAAGAGCCACATTCACATATTCAAAACACAGTAACCCAGTTCACTTTACAGTTGATATTAATACAGATAAATTGGTGTTTAGTTGCCTAAAATGTCTGCATTGCCTAAAGGGGCTTTCTGTTGAGCTAAGTGCTTTTGGAGGCTGACTCTGATGATCAAAGGAGAAGAGTTATTTGCATTTTTATTTACAGAAGACCCCAGTAGTATCTATTAAGCAGGGAGTGAGACCCTTTCTACAAGAGGTCTTCTAGGAGAGGAATAAAAAGTAATGGAGATGATGACTTGTTAACACAGAAACACAGAGACAGGAAACCAAAATTACTGCGTCTGCTGTGGGGGGTATGTTGCTTGAGTTCTGTATTGAAACTCAACTTTGGTGTGCTTGTCTGTAGACTGTGCTTTGTGCTGGGTTCTTTTGGGGCTTTTGTCATCAATTAAATACAATCATGCAGCTAAACATTATCACCAGCAATGCAAAATCCACAATAAATATCACACACTTGTATTAATAAAAGTTATTTCAGGAGTTGCCATAGAGAAGAATAGTCTTGCTTATAAGTGTGGTCTTATAGCAGAATGTCAAAAACGTTTCCAGACAGTGTTCTGTTCAGTGTTGTCTCTTTAAGCGAGATGCAGACAGTCTGATCTGGGTTGTGTAAAGCTTTGATATTCTGGGAATGCTTATAGTGACTATCTTCATAGAGGAAGTTGTCCCTGACTAATGTGTGGTTCTCATAAGAGGATCAGAAATCCTTCCAGACAATGTTCTGTCCAGCATCAGACAGGCTGATCTGGGTTGTGTAAGGTTCTGATGTTCTGAGGATGTGTCATGGTTTCAGCCAGGTGGGGCCTAAATTTGGGTTTTTAAGTTTGGACTAGGCCTGAAAATTGTCAGGTGAC
>JAWWEV010000083.1:145362702-145378055 GCA_035583235.1 Hafferia zeledoni
CCTCTCCCTCTTCCTTCTCCCTTGGCTAGTTGGGGGGGGAAGGCACCCTTTTCACTCTGTCTCAGACAGTTGGCGTTGTGCCAGCTCAACCCAAGACAGGATGCTTACAGGTAAAAACTTTATATTAATACAGGTGGAACCAGAAATCTTTGCATTTCTGCCCCTCCTTTTTATGTGACATAATGTTATAACTTTTTTCTTTAAATCGGGTAAAAATAAAACTTTTTTTCCCTACAGACTTGCCCTTAGAAAAGTGACATATGTGTCAGAGTTGCCTTCCACAGCCTGAGCAGTTGAAAACATTGTTTACTCTGTGTGTGTGTGATTTTTTTAACATTTTAGATACATACAGAATCTTGGCTTTGTGAAATGAACAACGTCCAGATTCTTCTGGAATTAGCTTTATTATCCAGCACTGCATGGCTTTGCCCAAGAAGTCTTTAAGTTTCCTTTGCCTTGCATACTTGTGGCTAGACAACACCTTGAATCACTACAGCTTAATGCAGAAAATACATTTACTGTTCACTATGAGGCGAGAGCATCAAGGTAAAAAAACTGAGACCTGAAAGTAATGGACTGGAAAGAAAAAAATTGCATACACATCTACACTTGTTTAGGAATGTACATAGTTGTGACTTTAAACATATCATTACCTCTTGCAGGCTACAGAAACATACAGCTCAGAAGGGATATATTGGATACAAATTCCTTACAATCCTGTGTACATATAATTTCATTGCCTTTTGTGCAATACTGAAAATTTTCTGTGCCTGTTTTAGATTTAAACTATAAAACTGTTATGGTCATTCAATGTTTTTCTAAACAACTTTTCTTCACTTCTGGATTTTTTTAAAACAATAAAAACCAAAGCAAATATTGAAGGCTTTTTCCGGCTAGTGTTTTACACGGAAATTTAAAAAAGAATATTTTTCAGCCCTGCAGTCTTTTCAACACACAATGTATCACCTCGCTGCATTCAAAACTAGAAACAGAGCAGATTGGGCAAAGGCTTACTTAACTGTTGGTCTAGCAAAATGACATGGTCTTATTCTCAAAAATGAGATATTGAATTTGACTTGATTAACTTTTATTTAGTATTATGAAATCTGATGAGTCCTATTGATTTTGAAGTCTATAACTCTATTCCTTTAATTCCTGCAATTATCAGCATTAGGTACTGATTGATAATGTTAAGAGGTTTCATAGCTGTAGAAACTGATTCTTATGATTAATGTGATATATTTGATGACAATCACAACATTTGATAATTTTAGTATCTCATTAATTGAATGACTACTACATTGATTTACTTGTGCTATGATAAATAACCTGACAAATGCAATATATCAAATGGATTTTAACATTCTTGTATAATATTCAGTTATTAAAAAAGCAAACGCTTTTCAGTCTATCTGGGGTAAGGAGCCTTTTTGAATTTTCACTTTTTTGCAGGGGTAAATCAAAGCACAAAAGCTATAATTAAAGCAATCTCCGGACATGTGACACCTGATGAGGTGCATCCCAATGTTCTGTTGTAGTTTCTAAGTCAGTCTCCATCATATTTCAAAAGCAGTGGCAATCAGGTGAAGGCTCATTGACTGGAAAAAAGGAAACATGATGTCCAATTTTAAAAACAGTCAAAAGGAACAGTCTGGGAACTACCAACCAGGCAGCCTTACCTCTGTGTGTGGTAAGATCACAGAACACATCTTCCTGAAAGACTTGTTGAAACATTTGGAAGACAGGAAAGTCATTAGAGAGAGTCAATATGACTTCACCAAGGGCAACATATCTGACTAATCTGATGGTCTCCTATGTGAGTGATTGCATCAATGAACGGGGAAGAGCTATGGATATAATCTGCCTGGAATTCTGCAAGGTCTTTGATATGGTCCTCCACAATACTCTTGCTTCTAAATTGGAGAGATATGTGTTTGATAGACTGTTAGACAGACAAGGAATTGGCTGGATTGCTGCATACAAACTGTGTCAATCAGAAGCTCAGTGTCCCAGTCAAGATCAGCAACAACTGGTGTCCCTCAGGGATCTATATTAGGACAAAATTATTTAATATCTTCATCAATGACATAGACAGGGGGATTGAGTGCACCTTCAGAAAGTGTGCAGATTACACCAGAGTGGAGTGGTTGGCTTGCTTGAGGGAAGGAATTCCATTCAGAGGAACTTTGACAGACTTGAGGGGTGTGCCCAGGTGAACTTCGTGGGTCGAGGCAATCCTGACTGTCAGTGCAGGCTGGATGAGGAATGGATTGAGATCACCCTTGCAAAGAAGGATATGGGGATATTGGTAGATAAAAAGTTGGACACAGACTGACAATGCTTGTTTCCAGCCCAGAAAGACTATAATATTCTGGGCTGCATCCAAAGGAATGTGACCAGTAGGTCAAGGGAAGTTATTCTGTCCTTCTACCTCACTCTCGTGAAACCCCTACATGGAGTATTTGGTACAGGTCAAGAAAAATAGGGAGCTGCCAGAGTGAGTCTAACACTGGGCCACAAAAATAGAGAAAGCTGTAACACCTCCCCTGTGAAGGCAGTTGTGGAGAACTGGGGTTGCTCAACCTGAAGAAAAGAGGGCTCCAGGGAGACCTCATTGCAACCTTTTAATATAGAGAGATCTATAAAGTACATTTTGCATTTAATTAACAGCATTAGAGGTAGGCTATTTCTGTAGACTCAAATTGACAACAAAGCTGTGATGTACTTATTGGAGGTATGTCATCATTTTGGGAATGGGAATCAATTGAAAGCTATTTTTACTATTTTTAACCTGTCATATAAAATGGCATTCTGTTGGTCTTACATTTTACACATAAAACAGAGAAAGTAATTATCAGGGGTGAGTGCTTTTTTGATATTGTTACACCCTGACACTTTCAAGTGCCAAGAAGCAGAATACTGTCATTAATGTGGTAAAGCAAAAGTGGTAGAGTTGTATTACTTCTGTTAAAGAGGAGGGGATAAGTAGACAGATGAAAATATAATCAAAGTATGTCCAAGTTACTTAGGTCCTAATTCAGCAGAGCTTAGAAACAATCAGGCATGGTCAGAAATGCCATGTGACCCAGTTTTAGGGATGACCCTTTACTCCTATAACAGAATTTTGAGTGTTTGCTGTAAAGGTGGATGGAACAAACACTTTATATTGTGACTATGGTTAGTATGCAAACTTTATATGGTGTTTGAATACTCTTAGTTTTCCCAGTGATTAAAATTTACTTTAGGATATCATTCAGGTGTTGATTTTCATGTGTTTGTAGGTTTTTGTTTGATTGTTTTTTCATTTATTCTTGTTTGTTGCTTTTCTTTTTTTCCCCTCAGCTCCCATACTTCAGGAAAAAAATGAGGCAAATGCACACTGTTAATTGCACACTTTCCAACTCTACTTAACAACTGTTCCTCCCCCATCCCCATCTTCAGTTTTCTAACACTTCCAAATCAAGGATTAAAAAATTACAGGCAAATTGTTATGAGATACATATTGGCAAAGCTTGGTTTATGTCCTGCTTCACTGGCTGGGTCAGTAAAGACCAACAGCTCTTTACTTCTACCAGCTTGTGAAATTATTCCCCTGGGACTATGATCTAATGTTCTAAGTTGTGGGTAAAGGTGTACAGGAGCTGATTTTACCATTGTATGACTGATTTTTCATTAAATTTTATGAAATGCCCTTTCTTCTCTGGGATAAAATTAAGATTCTTAACATATGGAGAATAAGGAGGTATTTTTCCTTCAGGAGAACTTTAGAGCCTTACTCTTAATATGTAGCAACCCTATATTTCTGAATCATGAAAAGGCTTGAATGTATATCTCCTAATTTATGATAAGGTTTTAAATTTATATTAAGGCCTTTAAATACTGGACTCTGATTAAAAGAAAAAAAAAAAAAAAAGACAAAGTTATGTACACTCATTCTCCCACAAATGCACACATCACCTGATTACATCCTTGAGGTATGTTACAGAAAATTTTTAGTTCTAAAGTGCTACTATTTTATGTTCTCTTTTTGCTTCTGGTTAGAAGTTCTGAAAAAATTCCCTTTTTCTCTGTATCACTCTACCATGCTCAGGAGTAGTTCTTATTAAGTACCAACCACATTTATGTCAGTTTGTTGATCCGATTAAGACTCTAAATCTATGATGAACCTGAATTTCTGTTTCAGACATGAAAATTATCTGAATTCCAAAGTGTCTTTCCCCCCAGACCCCCTCTCCTTAATATATAGGAATAAATTTAGTAAAAGAGTTAAAATATGTACTAACTTCCATATAAACTTTGTTTAATGGATTTGGATTTTATCAGTGGATTAAAACCCTATTGACTACCACTTGTTGGACTTATTAGAAATAACCCTTCATTACTGGTGTTTCATAATATATGCAAGGAAGTATACACAGAGAAGTATAGATTTGGGAAAAAAAAAAAAAAAAGACCTTTTAAGTAAAGCTGCTTAAAATTGCTTTTACAAGATATTTTCCAATTTTTTGTAAACAGTCTTTCCCAAAGGCTTCAGAATTCAGATTTGTTTCAAATGAATGCTAAGGAGAGTCTCTGGCTGCAGTATTGATGATTTTTTTTTTTCTTTTTATTAGACAAACATGTCTTCCCACCCATGTGAAAAGATTTATTTTATTGCAATAAAAACATACCTCATCTGAGCTAGTAAATATGATGCTAATTTTTAATCATGGCATGAGGAGGATGAATGAAAAAACAACAATCCCGTATCAGTCTTCTGTCAAACCTGTCAAAGGGAATGTAAAGGAGCCCTGAAATATATTAGAGCAGTGAATGAAAGAAGGAAACCTACTATGCTTTGGGAATGTTTTGAAGATTTCTGTGATTAAAATAGAATCTATAAATTTCTGGAAATACTGATGAAAAAACATGTTGTAAACATCAGGGAAAATGAATCTCCAGTTGCTGTGCAGTCTTCGTCTTATAAACAATATCCCTAAGATTTTTTTTTTTTTTTTTTTTTTTTTTTTGTGGTTTGTCACATGAATATTTCTATCTTAAACTAGAAATGTAATATGCAAAAGGAGAAAGTGCTATGGGTGTGCAGTGCTGCTTGGGCACCATTGAATTAGAAAGTACTGTAGATGTGCAATACAGATTTGATTCTGCAGTGGCTGCTTATGGCAGATCCCCTGGATAAATCTCCTGTCGCTTTAATGCAGGAACACTGTGGTTGTTCCAGATTCAACCAAATAAAATTGTGTATACATATCACCTTGCTCACATTGTCTTTCTTTTTCTCCTTCCTCTTTTGTTTCTATTTCATTTTTACCTTCAATGAATATGAATTCTTATTCAGAATGAGTATTAAGGAAAAATCATGAAATCTTTCATTTGGGGAGGAAAATGAAACATGCTGAAGTGGAGACTAGTTTTGTTTACAAAGCAGAAACATGCTTTTAAATGTGTGACTTGTGAAATATATCCCCATTAAACTGGAGTACTGAGAATGTCACCCTTCTTTTATTTATGAGGCTTCAACAATATCAAGTCTCAGAGAAGGCTGATGCAAGAGGTAGTGACTTTGACATTCTTATTTTCAGCCTGTTTCTTATGCTTTGCTTAGAAATCTGGTGAGATTGTCTGCAGTGCCAAACTGTGAAAAACCCCAGACTTTAAACTACATACAGACATGGCTTATGGCTTCGGCTCCTACTTGGGCTCATCAGAAACTTTTCAGGGATCCGATGAAGAACCCTTAAAATATTCATCTGTGGAGGCAGATCTTAAAGTGAGTCTATGCACATTAATCTCTTGTAAGGACAAGGTTAAATTAGTGCTGGAAAATATATTGCATTTAGGGATATGAGGTAGGATTTGCAGGAAAGCTCAAACAGTTACCTGGCCGGCCAATTGATCTAAAAGTTATTAAAGAAGGCATAGAGGGTCATCAGCAGTTTCCCAGCTAAGGGGTTTAGTAGGTTATGCTTCAATTTAGCAATGAATATTAAATAAGAGAAAATCCAGCAGAGGAATCCAAACAGAAACACAATATTGAAGAAAGCAGAATGACCTTTAATTTCAGCCTGTGATCTTAGTGGGTTACACCTCAAAAAGCAACATTAAGTAGTGAATGACAAACAAATGCTGTGAGCGGTGGGATGACTTTAATTAACTTCAGGGGGGATTTCATAAGCTCCTAATTTGCCCAATAGTGTAAAACGAAACAGGAACTCTGGTTTGAATTTTTGATGACACCATGTTAGTTTATATTAGTGAAGAACCTGACCTGGGTCTCCAAAAGGCTCTTGATGCCTCCTTTGTGAGGTCCTTGTGGCTGAAGATCACACAGGGAATCTACAACCAAGGGACAAAGTTGTAGATTCTTTTGCTACAGGAAGTGGTGTTATACCCTGCAGGATGTTTCACAGCTATCAGTATTTACAGCTCAACACTAGCATAGATAGGGTTAACAGTTTTGTGTTTCATGTGAACAGAAACCTCACTCTTTGGTCAGATTGCAGGTCCTTGTAGCCCAGTATAATTATTCTGCAAAAAGGCCAGCTGCAGTTTCTAAGAGAAAAAGAGCAGAATGATTTTGCAAAGAGATGATTGAACAGCAGAGATTTTTATTTCTATATGGTCATGGCTGGCCTGGAGAGGATAAACAGGAAATGATAGCTCATTGTGTCTCTTATTGCAAACAGATCATCTTTTAAAGTTGATGCTGCAGAAGCCAAAAGCTTTCAAGTGACCAAAAAATAAGTGAAAAAAATAAGGAAGGGAAGAAAAGCTCATCAAAACTCTTAAAAACAAAACTTCCATCTCAGGAAATCTGAATGTCAAAATGTTCCCTCTTGTTCCACAACAAATTAAATTCATGAAATGTGTTTGTCAGTGGCCCTTGCTAAATACCTTTGGAAATTAGAGTGCTCAGATGGTATTACCAAAAGACATTTAATAATGGCCCTAATGAGGAGTTTTTAAAGTTTCTTTAGTAAACAATAAAAGCCAGTATCAAACCAAGCACTGCTTGGAAAAGGTATTGTTGTAGGGTTTGTTTTTCTGGTTTGTTTGGTTTTTGGTTTTTTTGTTTTTTTTTTTCTTTCCAAGGACAAGTAGAAAATCTGCAAGGAGCTGTCAGGTCTAGCTACTGTTCAAAAACCTCCCATGCTTTTCTAAGGAGCAATGTTAGCAGGTTTCACTGTCAGCCATTTAATTTGAGCTCACAAGCTTGACCAGCTTCTTGTTTTCTTCCAGACTTCACGAAGTCAGTCTGGCTGCCACCAGCCAGGAGGCATTCAGGTGCTCTCAGGCTTACAATTCAAGAAGAGATTGAAATGATTAAAGCATGGGGAGATGGCTGGAGTAGCACCTGAGGCTGATGAGTCTGTCTGCCAGAGCTGAGACCTAGAAAATGCTAGTGAAGAGTGATTGTTTTCATATTTTAGAGGTCACTTGATGTAGCAGCTTGTAACAAAGGTGGTTTAATCGCAACAAAATCATGTACAAGATACCACTGAATCCCTACACTATTACAAATACCTTCCAGGTAAGAATAATTCTTTGCATGGCGGGAAAAACTTCCATAAATTTCTAATTAAGAAATGTATATTTCTTCTCCTCTCAATACTTGTTTCTTTAATTTGCATTTTAAATAGATGAAAACATTTACAACCTTTATATAGACCTTTATGAAACTCTCTAGTCCTGATGAAAACCCAGAAATTCACTCATGAATCAACACAAACTCGCTTATCTCACCTTTTTTTTTTTTTTTTTTCTTCTCAATGCATTTGGTTTTTATTCCATTACCTCTGAACAGTCACCCAGAAGCTGTTAGTCCACTAATATCCATTTCATGTTTAGCCACTACTCAGGTTAAAGTATTGAAACACCCTTCAGGAGTTCCTTTTATCAAAGAATTTTAGCATGAAGGCAAGAGAGTCTATCTTAGTTTTTATAGAAGATTTCATCACTTTCTCTCAACTCTGCATGAAGCTTTGTGAGAGAAAGGACCTGGGATGAAGCCCTCAGTCAATGTAGTCATCTTCGATTTCTTTTGAGCCATGACTCTACTAGAGGCAATCTGGAGGAGTTAGGCAGGATTACTGGTAAACTCTGTATTTCTTTCTAATTTTGCTGCCCTCCCCAGTTTTCATCACCTGTGTTTTTGACTCAGGGCTTCTTTTTCTCCTTTTCTTATGGGCTTATTCCTGGGTTTGGAAGGCTTCATGACTTCCCCAAATCCCATCTCACTTTTTATGGGGAAAGGCCAGGAGTAATCCCTATCACTTTCTCATGTAAGAGCCCCGCTGCCTGTGTTTTGGTTCATTGCTCTTGGAGATAACTTGATGCTTTTTTGATAGTAATACAACAAATTTGTACCAGCTGAGGATCTGCTGGGTTTTTATAGCTAAATAAAACATCCCACCAGTGCAATCTGACACTTGGGACCAACTGATCCTCCAGTTTTCATCTTCTGAGTTTTCTTTTGGAGTGAATCAACTCAGCAAAACAAAATCTAGTTCCAGTTTTGGGAACAATTCATTGCATGAGCCCTCCCAGATACCAAAGCTGGTGAGGATGTATCAGGTTTGTGTACCCTAGCCCTGCACAGCCCACTGACACTTTCAAGCAACCAGTAAAATCTCGAGCTATATATTTTTTTCTCTACTCTGAGGATATCCCTGTCAAAAGAGCAGACAGTCTGGGAAAGGGCTTGCTTTCTGGATCTGAAGGCAAGTGACATAACTCTGCTCACATTCATACAGTTAATTTTCTCCCCCTTCAAAACAGCATAGCCTCATCCATACAGCCTATTGCAACAAATCCCAAAACATACCTGAGCTTTGCCTGGAGCAAAACCCATTGCAGGAACTGTGCTAGCAATTAATCTGTAGTGACAATCTCAGGACAGTGCTCAGAATTCTGTCCTGTCTCTGATTTATCAGTTAAGACATAGCTGGAGAGTCTGCAGAGAATTTGAAGGAAAACTTGGTAGTATGTGCAGTTAAACCCTTTGCGGACCAAAATCACTTTTGCCAAATTCTATATAAATCTCTATATCCTTGCCTGGAACTATGTCTGCCCCAGCCACAAGTGCTTAGCAATGCTCTGATATATTTTCCAGCATGAGCAGGTGCAGCAGTTTGCACCTTTGCTAACAGATGTGTTTATTGCATATGTAGCAAGGTCTTGGAGCTGCCATTGGATGCCCAGGAGCAAGAATCATACTCTTGTAGTATGGCACCTATTTCTGAAAAATACCAACTTAGTGTTGATTGCAGTTATTTTGGTAGAGGAGGGAATATGGAAGGAGAGTGAATACCATGGAGGAGATATGTCTGAGGGACCAAGAAGAACACAACATAGGGACTGCAATCACTTTTGTAGAGAGGTCTGTGAGTTTGAGATTTTTATGCCAGAATGCAGCTCATATATCACATGATCATGTGGCATATTGATCCTTCACACTTCAATAAATGACTAGCATGAGCTTTAAGGGCATAAGAATGGCCAAAGATATAGGCAGATATCTTAGACCATTTTAAATTGTTCTTTCTGATTAACTTCTTATTCTTCTATCATAGGATGTCAGCAATTCTTTCTTCAAACAGTTCAGTAGATAAAAGTGTTGCCTTCCTCCTGAAAAGGCAGGCCTGGACTCTCCGTTTCTGTCCACAGAGCAGTTGAATTTTAGGTCACCAACCACCCCCTTCCAGTTTGTTTCCTGACAGGAGTCAAGGAGTAATTTCCAGAGGGCTGTAAACTTTATAATAGATATTGCAGCTTTTAAATGCCTCGGGTAAGATTGTACACTGAATTACAGGTGGGGAGGTCATACTAGTGCCATTTTGTAAAATATTTTGGATTTTTATTATTGTTGTTTTTCCCCCATCGGGAATATAACAAAATCCTCCAAGTTTGTCATGAGAGTTGGAAAATAATAGATTAAGTACCATAATCATAGAGCTAGGACTTCAAGCACTAACTCAAAGCATGTGTACATTCTGGGTTCAACAAAACTCCTGCATCCCTGGTGAATAGTTTCAATTCCAAATTGACTGGAGTACTGCAAGGCTGTTCTTTTTTCATGTTTAACACTAGGTCAGAAGGGTTTCTACTTGATGATGAAGCTGTTAAGAGGAGGAAATTTCAATTTCAGTGATCCATGGTGTCATAAAATAGGTGTCGTTGAGCGGTTTAAACCAAAACAGTGTCAGCCCTCAAGCTGAGGAGGAACAAAGTATGGGAAAAATATGTGTTCTGATCTCATAGGTCTTTTCCAGCATTTTACCAACTGTTGGTTTTCTTATTCACATCTTCTTTTCTTAATACATCTTTTCTTTTAAGCTCTTTTGAAGTTCTGCTTTCTACATGATTAGTCTAAAACTGAGACAGATGGACACACGGTGGGTGCTGAACAAGCAGTCTATCGAGGAACCAGTGGTGTGTGAATGTTGGGGAAGTAACTTCTGCTGCTGTTATTTTTTAACTATTAAAATAATCTATGTAAGAGACTTAGTTACTTGGTGGTACTTAGCAACATAAAGAGGGCAAAATGAGCTGGCAAGGCATTAAGTGAAAGATCACTTGCTTCCTTGGTTGTAGAATTTTTGCAGCTACATGTAAGAGAAGAAAAGCAGTATGTTAGAAAAACAAATCTGTTTATCTCCTCAATAGTACTGGAATGATTTGATCACAAAGGCTTGTAGAAGGGGTAGTCTGGCAAAAAACCAAACCAAACCAAACCAAACCAAACCAAAACAAAAAAATAACACACCAAACAACAACAAAAAAAAACCAAACAAAACAAAAAACCCAAGGGAACAAGTGTAGAAATGGATGAAAATTACATTTTCTAAATTAACACTTTTGATATTATTGGAATTAAAGTTGTTTGGTTTGGTTTTGGTTTTTTGTTTGTTTGGGGTTTTTTAGATATATATTGATCTACAGGCAGAAAATTGTATTCATTAAAAAGAATAAAAATCAACTCAAGAATGATGAAACTGTTGAAATACATTCTTTCAGCATCTGAAAGCTTTACAGATTTCAGTGCACACATTTCAAGATTTTCATGTTAACATCAATTTTGAAATGGATGTTTTTAAAAATCCCAAATGTCTCTGAGTGATACAAAATGAAGCAAACTATAAATATTTCTTACAGTTTACGTTAGGTATATTTATTTTGTATTTTCAGTTCCATACTAATACTTGACATATATGATATACAAAATTCTGATTCTCAGCTGGTGTCAGGCAATGTTACTTCATTGTCTTCAGTTAAGCAAATGCTTGTTTGCCTTACTTGAAGTTTTGGCCTAGGAATTGCTATATAAATAAACACACCATTGAAAAATTCACTTGTAGCTATATTAAACAGATGGCGATCAAATAGGACACAGTAAATTAATCATTGTTCTCAATGGTACAGTCCATGAAATGTACAGCAAAATGCATTGTAAAAAATATCGTAGAATCACAGAATATGCAAAGTTGGAAAGGACCCACCAGGATCATTGAGTCCAACTCCTAGCCCTCTCAGACTAGGTGTAATACTGCACAGTGTTATATATATATAGTGTTATATATATATGCACATACATATATACATACATACATATATATATATATATGCACATATATATACACATATATTATATATATATATATATATGACATTTGGTTTATTTGGCAGCTTTGGATAAAGTCCCCACAGTAATCTTAAAAGAACAGGCATTAATCAGAAGGATACACATGTGAGAGGGGTAGTGGTGTTGCTTACCAAAGGAGAGAGGAGACTATTTCAGTGGTTCCAGCTTTGGCTTCTGATCATGAGCTGATGACCCCTTGGTGACCTGAAGTTTCAGTGATGCTGGGAAGCAGCACTAAACACACCATCAATGCTTGAATCATGGTGGAGAGACACAGCTCAGCCACCACAAAGCAAACAGGTTGTGCTACAGCCTATTACTCCCACTAGACACTACTCTGGGAAGCAAGTCTACACAGGAATTGCCATGAAAGGATCTCTATTCTGAAGAAAATTAGTTTCCTCTTACATCCAAGTTAGTAAATTTGCCTTGGTTGTTACAAGGAACCAAAGGATCTGTGTGAACACAGCTGTATTAAGAGGAGATTGGTGCTGGGTGGCCATGGAAATATGTAACTACTATGCCAAATTCTTCTACCCTTTTCCACCAGTTTAGATCTGGATAAACTAAATTCATTAAGAGGCTCGTTCCAGATTTCAATTGGTGAGCTGTGAAGCATTTGGCTTCTTGTGTGAGAAATATACTCCCATCTGTAATTGTTACCATCTGTTTGGTATTCAGGATGTGAAAATGTAATGGAGATTAAGTCATATTTCATATTTTTTCCACCATTTGGAGGTAAGAATGAAGCTATAACAGCCTGTAAATGCATCTGCTGGTGATAAGATAGTACAGCTGGAAATGGGATGCTACGTTCTGCACGACTCAGAAAGCTTGTGTGTAGAAGCTGTTATACTGCGGTGTGCGCTGGTATTCTGTGATTCCATGAGATGACTGATGTATCATATAAATAGGGTGACAGAAGACTATTTTTGCTGCTGTGATGGGAATAGGAAGTGCAAAATGTCAAAAATGCCCTGAAAATAACCATTCAAATTTATGCAAATTGCTTAATTAATTGACCTCACTTGTGCTTGCAGATTTTCCATGCATTTCCTTTGTGAATTAGTTATTTTTCATTGTACATTGAGACAATATTCCAGGGCTAATTAAATCCTTTAAAGCTATAGGTTAATATCCGATTCTTATGTAAACACATTTATAAACATTAATCAGGTCTAAATTACCCATTTTATAAATAATGTTTTATTCATTTGCAGTTAATAGATGTACTGTCTCTATTTATTCTGCTTTGGGCTCAAGGAGTTCACATTAGTCTGTAAAAGTTATTTTTTTAAATGGTATTATGTTGTTTACCTGTGCATGTATTTCCAAGGGTCTCTGCTGCTGTATGAACTTATGAAGTTTATTGGATAAGAGTCTTTTTTGAGTACAAAGACTGAACTCTGAGATCCTCTGAGCCTTGAATCTTGTTGATGTCTGTGGTAGATGCAGAGAGGGTCTAGGGAGGAAGACTATGCAAGAAGCAAGATAGGCTGATCCTTTGGTGGAGAGGTAAGGCAAGGTGAACATATGGTAATATAAATCTTGAAATATCAATGGATCCCCTGCACTTGGGAAACTGAGCTCTTACCCTGTGTGAAATGCATGAAGTTTCATATCCTCTCCACATTTTTCTGTTAGCATTAGCGTTCTAAACCTGGACAATTTTTTTTTTTTTTTAATAAATATCCCATCCCCCTCAGAATTTTATGCAAATACATGGGAAACAAGGAAATGCATCTTTCTCTAGTAGTCAAGATCTATTTTCCATTTCTTATTCAAATGAATGATGAATAAACACTGCTTCACTTGAGAAACTGTGGGTGTTACCTCATGGAACATATGGTGTCATGTTCAATCATACAATAATTCATTCTCTTACTACGCCAGATGTAAGTGAATTTTGACTGCCTTGGTGCCGTGCTTTTGCACGGAAAAGACTTGACAAAGGCTGTGGTCTAGATCTTGTCCCGCTGTGCTGGGTGAGGTACAAATGCTGAATAGGAATTTTTCCTATTATGAGGGATTTAGAGCTTGAATTCATTAAACAGCTGGAGGGAAAGGTGAGACTCAAGAACATTAGGAGGTCTTGCCACCATCATACCTGAAATCTGCAGCTGAGCTAAGATTAATGCTTGGGTGTTATCATTCCCAGTGTGATGCCATGTTTGCTCATGGCACAACAACATATTGACTTGTATTTTTATAGCTGCAACATAGGTTAATTATTTGCTGTCAGCCTATATAGCTACTGAGTATACCTTTCTGCTAGAATTTTTACTCCACAGGTGCTTACAGCATCACTTGCCACAAATATCTCTAGATTGTGCTCACTTCCTTCCATCAATTCACTGCTAGGGAGGCTGGTGAAACACAGCCTGCTGCTGACTCTTGTACTGTTTTAGGAGCATCCCACCAACTTTCTCCTCCATTTTCATTCTATTCTGTGGCCCCATAACCTGTTTGTGCTCTGTCACTTTTAATGTTCAAAATTACTTTCATGACTGTGATGTCATAGCCTGTGTTTTAGTGTAATCCAGGTATGTTTTCTGTTCTGTTATGGTTGGTTTTTTTATTTCATTCACTGACTTCTTGGGAAAAGCAATCAAGTTTGGTTGCTATGATTTGTTCTTCTACAACCTCACAGAGCTTGTTACTCATTGATCTGATTCCTTCTGTGTTTAGGGGTTTATTTTTGTTTCTCTAGTGGGTTTCTGGCTGTGTTTTTTATTTTTTTTTCCCCCTTGAAACTCATTCTGTTGTGTAGAAGGCTTGAAATTAGACTTACAAAGCAGTAATTATCAGGGTCAAATACTGGAAGATTGATACCATGTCTAAATCTCTGGAAGTTCTCCATAACATTTTCAAACAACTGTCAGTAGTTCTCTGCAGTTATTAGCTAATTAGACAGAATTTTTGAATGCATATGATCTGAACAGCTGACAGTTTTATTCAAAATTTTCCATTTTTCCTTAAGTTTAGGGCTGTTTTTCTGGTTTGTTTGTTTGGTTTTTGGGTTTTTTTGTTTGTTTGGTTGGTTGGTTGGTTGGGTTGGTTTGGTTTGGGGGGGTTTTGTTTGGGTGTTTTTTTGTTTTGTTTTGTTTTGTTTGGATGGGAGTTTTGGGGGGATTTTGTTGCTTTTATTTTGGAGTACAGTGTCCAGTTCTGGGCTCCTCAGTTTGAGAGACATGGAGGTTCTGGAGTGGGTCCAATAGGGAGCTACAAAGATGATTAGGGGATTGGAGCATCTCTCTTATGAAGAAATCTCCCTTACTGATGGAACTGGGCCTATTTAGCCTGGAGAAGAGATCTCTGAGAGGGGACCTCATCAATGTCCATAAATATCTGATAGGAGGTATCAGAAGATGGACAAAGATCTACTCGGTGGTGCCAAACAGTAGGATGAGAGGCGATGGACAGAAACTGAGACACAGGAAGTTCCATCTGAATATGGGGAACAACTTCTTTTCTGTGCATTGACTGAACACTGAAAAAATTGTCCTGAGCAGGTGTGGAGTCTCTGTCACTAGAGATATTCCAGAACCATCTGGAAACAATCCTGTTCCATGTGCTCTAGGATGACCCTGACTGAGCAGGGAGCTTGGACCCAGATGACCTCCATCCTTACCCATTCTATCTTTCTGTTATTCCAAGTCCACAGTCTATTTTATTGTCAAAGACAGACATAAGTCTTCATTATTAGACATGT
>JAWWEV010000083.1:145380794-145454241 GCA_035583235.1 Hafferia zeledoni
TTATTATTATTATTATTATTATTATTATTATTATTATTATTATTATTATTATTATTATTATTATTATTATTGTTATTTTGCTTTTGGTTCTTGTCTTACAAAGGTGACATTTCTCTCACACATACAGGTACTTGATGAAATTTATATTTTCATGTTAGCAGCTATAAAAATCACTGAGGTAGATATTCCTTTAGCTGATCATATTCTGAGAGGAGCTTGTGTCAAGGTACCCTCTGATGACCCCATAACTAAAGGGCCACGTTTACTACTTTTCCTGTTCACTGCCATAAGACTTTAATTTCCCTCCAGACTTGACTCCACTCCAAGGAAGACAAAGAAAATACACAAATTTTTGATCTTTTTCTGTCATAGAGGAATGAGGCAGCCAAAGGGGAGAGTTCAGGACCTCCTGGGCTGGCTTTTCCAGTGCTGTTTGCTGATGAGGCCATAAGAGTTATGTCCATGTGCCAGCTGCTATTTTGCTTCTGTGATTTGCCATGGAAGTCAGTGAAGCCCCTATTAGTTCAAAAACCAGCAAAGTCAGGAAAAACAAAATAATCCAAAAATATTGCTGCAGGACAATGGAAGCAATGCCAAGACTGAGACCGAGTGACAACCAAGGTCCCGCCACAATTAACAAGGTTAAGTCCAAGAAGAAACAGAGGGTCCATTGGTCTGCTTTGAATTAACCTGGTAAAAATCTCCTTACATGTATTTAAACAAAAGCCAGTGAGGAAGGATTCAAAGAAAGAGTAGAAAGGTTCCAAGCCAAAATGTCTGACTTTCTAGGAAATTTTGACATTTAAACCAGAATGTCTTTCTAAGTTAGAGTAAAATGAAATATCCTTTTAATTTTCATGAATAATGAAGTGGTCAAAATATATTTTAAATTCTAGAACATCGGTGTGTATTGATTTTTAGTTTGTGTATTTCAATCACTTTCACATCTTTTCATAGTATGTGATGTAATGCTGTTCTATGTGTTAATATAGGTGACTTCTGGAAGGGACTGCATGCTTGTTGAAATAACTATATTACTTATTTTTCAAATCATAAAGGGCAACTGCTATTAGCAAAGATTGAAATATCTAATTTCCTTTGATGAATCAGTGTCCTTGTATGTGGGCTTTTCATCAAAATATTCAACATTTTTATACAAATTATTTAATTATACCACAAGAAGAAGATTCTTTAATCTAGACATTCAAGCATTTCACTACAGGAAACAGGAAAGAAGTTGATTATCAGATGGGCTGTTTCAGTCAGTGTTAACTAGCAGATGCCCTTAAATTTTTTTACTAAGCTATACTCAAAGGCTGGAGAAGAGGAGACTGAAGGGAAGCAGAGGGGCAGGCACTGATCATTTCTCTGTGGTGGCCAGAGACAGGACCCAAGGAAACACCATGAAGCAGTGTCAGGGGAGGTGTAGACTGGATATTAGAAAAGATTTTTCACCCAGAGAGTGCTTGGGCACTGGAACAGGTTTCCCAGGGAAGTGTTCACAGCACCAAGCCAGACAACATTCAGAAAGCCTTTAGACAGCACTCTCAGGCACATTGTGATTCTTGGGGCTATCCTGTGCAGGACCAGGAGCTGGACTTTGATGATCCCTATTGGTACCTTCCAACTCAGGATATTATATGTTGGATTCTATTTTATGTTGTATTGTAGTATGCCAGCAATTAGAGATGACATTATTTTGTGATACCATGAAATAAGGTTACAAAATAAAAATAAAATCATTGAATGTATAGATAAAAATCTGTTATTGTTACGCAGGAAGTTGTGGAGGTTTTCTTTTTTCCTGCAAACAACAGCAACAATGCCACCAAAATAAATACATGAAGTACACCTTCTGAACCTTTCTCTTCCTCTGTATTTAGTGCATATCCTCCTTCAATTTTTAATCAATATTGTTATGCATTTCTAAATACTTTCATTTTGGGAAAGAAGATTGGATGTTTATTATTTTTATATCCATTTTTTTGCACAGCTTGTCAAGATCTTTCTGCTACTCAAATAAATTTCCTCCCTCTACACGTTTTGTTCTGAAGGGATATTTTGCTTGTATATGAAGAAAGCAGTTTAAGAGAAGCACTCAAGTTACGGGGTTTGTCCCATGCTATAAATTGACCTCACCTTTCACCCCAAGCTACACCAGAAGAACAGAATGAGAGTGCAAGTTGTCTTCAGGAGACCTGCAGGAGTCTTTTTTTCAGAGCTTAGGAGAGGACAAAAATCAGAAAGGCCTAAAGGAAAGCAAAAATTATCTCTGTTGCTCAGAAAACCATAGAATTGGGGTATCATTAAGGTCAGAAAAGACCTCTAAGATCATCAAGTCCAACCATCAACCCAGCAGCACCACCATGTTCACCATTAAACCACATCCTCAGGTGCCATAACCACAGATTTTTCAACACTTCCAGGGGTAATGACTGCATCACCTTTTTTCCCCTGTTCATTTTCTAAGTGCAATTCAATTCCCTTTGTTATTCTTCTGGCCTGTTGTTTGTAAGGGGAAATTAAAGAATGGGAGTAAAGTGTAGCTGTAAAGTCAAAATTTGGTGAATAATTCAAGGAATGGTCAGCCAGAGACCAGTTTGGGAAGGTGTGTCTGAATCCATCAGTCAGAAGGAAGATCTAAACCTCACAGAGAAAATGTATCCAAATGTTAGCAGCTAATAGTAGGTTATACTGAGTCCTGCATTTCTGTTATGCTCACATCTTTCAGAAAGCCAATTGATAGGATTTTGCTGTGATTACATACCATTACATTGTGATACGTTTGAAGATCTGGGTTCCACTAATTCCCTAAAACTTTTTGGTAGAGTGAGAAGAATCAAAAGTCAGAAACTACACCTCCCTCATTATGATGCATTAATGGCAGTCTTTGATAACTTAATTATTCCAGGCATGCATTGAATGAGTTAATGACCTGCTACATAAAAGCAGCACAAGTAATGCCTGTCCATGTAGATTCCTTATTTAAGTTGGCCTCATCTTTATTTCTTCTTCACCCCAGCTTGTCCTTCCCACAGCGCTCCATCTCTGTTCCTAATTTCTGACTGCAAACGGGTCCTTATCAGATCACAGCAAAGCTCAGCAGTTATGAACTGAACCAGACATGAGTTTACATGGATGTCTCTGGAAAGGGAATAGCACTTCACTTCCAATGTCACTGCTCCATTGGCAGAAGACCAGTCAGGGAGGGCTCAAGCCAAATGCTGCCACATGCAGTGGAGAGGTGCTGACAGTCTTTGGCAGCACTTGCAGGGGCTCCTTGGGGAAGGGGAGATGAATCTTTAAGTGCATACCTCTTGTTTTCTCCCTGCTCCTCTCCAATTTATATCTCTTGCTCCACAGTTTCTGATTTTCTTGTTCAAAATTTAAGAGTCAAATCCATAGGAAGTGGTAGAAAAGCCATGAATTAAGACATCTCTGCTGAATAATTTGCTACAGGTTTTGAGTACAAATCACATGAAGGGAGGAAAAATCTTCCATTTGCTGTATTTGTACAGTTTCTTCTGAAAGCACTAGCAGTTGAATATGCACTTATATGTTGTTCTAAAGGCAGAAAAGGCTTAAGGTTCATTAAAAGGCAAAGCTTGGAGCCTGCAGGTTTCTTAAAGTACCAGTGTCCTTCAGTAAAGTAAAAGGCAATGATATGTGCAAATAGAGCAGACCTTGCCAAGACTGAAGCTGTTGCACGTACAGTCTCCAATTTCATTGCCTCTTTTCACAGCTATGTAACTTATGCCTAAGGGAACATTTAAAGGGAATGTGAAACTCTGGCTCCCACCAGAGAGAAGAAAATATGTTCAAAGAAAAATTAAAAAGTATAGAGCTTGCAGGCCAAAAATGGCATTGTTAAGCAAATCATGGCATATTTTAAACAGAAATCAATTTATACAGAGATTGAAAGATATGTTAATTTAGTTCACTTTAATGTTACAAACATAACATGAAAATGTCTTGAATATATGTAGCAGTTTCAGTTCTTGTGGATAGATTAGGATGATCTGGTCTTTTCCAAACAACTTGCCCGCAAGTGTTATGACAATTATTATCATTACTTTGATTATGAAGAGATCTTTCCCTATTCTTCTGTATTACACCAGATGAAAGACCAGACAAAAGTTTACCTAATTTATGGCCTAGGAGTCTATTGTGTCAGATTTTGGTTCAGTGAGTAGCACAGAACTACTTTGGTAAAATGGACAGATCATGCCTTGAGCAATTCAGGCACTTTTCTTCTTTTAGCAGAACTAGGCACTTTACCTCTTTTAGGCCTTGTTCTGCCTTCAGAGCAAGGTGATTGGTCCAGATGACCTCCACTGGTCCTTTCCAAACTCAACCATTCTGTGATTCTAACAATAGATCTCCATACACTGCTTTATTGTCTAGGAAAAAGGTATTTCAGTGAAAAATGAAAGTTCCCAGTGTAGTGTGTCCTAATTAGCCCAACTTTAAAATGAGGCTCTAGGACTAAAAATGTCTTCACACAAACTTGCCCTGTAAATCTCACACTGATCTCTTTCAGCTTTAACTGAAACCTTCAGCAGCAACTCAAGATTTCTTGATAGTTCTAGGAAAAATTAATCCAGGTGGCATTCAGTTTTGGAAGTGCCTTGTCATTGCACACCTCTATCCTTTCTCCTCCTTCTTCCCCCAGTCCTTTTTTTTTGTCAACAGAAGCAACTACAACTAGTTAAGAGGAATATTTTCTTGTATGCATTAACTAAAATGAAGATAGCATTAATTGTGCTTTGCATGCTTGTGTGGTAGTTGCTATGACTGACAATTAAGTGCAAATGGCCCTCCATGGATTAACAAAATCACCCATGAATTCAGTTTGTTTGATTTAGCTTGGGGGTTTTGGTTTGGGGGATTTGGCTTGGACAATTAAAGAAAAGTAAATATACCGTTTTAGCAACAGTCGCTTTCCTTCTTTCTTGCTCCCTGTAAACAGTAAATTAGGGAGACAGCTTCTCCATAGACTCACAGAACAGTTTGAATTGGAAGGGATCTTACTGTTCACCAAGATCCAACACCTCTACCATGGGCAAGGACCTCTTACACTGGACCGGGTGGCTCAAAGCCCCATCCAACGCGGCTTTGAACATTTCTAGGAATAGGGCATCCACAAGTTCTCTGGGCAGCCTGTGCCAGGGATTCACAAACCACTAAGTAAAGAATTTCTTACTCACATCTGTTATAAACCTCTCCTCTTTTAGTTCAAAACTATTTACCCCTGTTCTATCATTATTTGCCTATGTAAAAAGTCACCCTCCTTCTTTTTTTTTTTGTTATGCAAACCTGCTGCAGGTGGCCACTGAGTGCAAGCAAGAGTTTGAGTAAATGTGTTTTGAGAAAAGAAGTTTGGAAAAAATAGAAGCCAATCATTTTTTCTTAAAAATCCTGGATGAACTTGAGATACCTCCTGTTGAAAATCCTGATTAATGGTTTTGTTCTTTTCAGAAACAACTTTCTAATATGCATTTTCCCTTCAGTTGTAGCTGTCAGCTCAATTGTGCATCTGAAAAAGAAATTGTCACCTTGCCTTAACTGTGGGATGAGAGAATCCAAAAACTATGAGTACGCAATTTAATTTAATTTGCTAATATCATGCATTTTGCCTCTTAAGAAACTTGTGGCTCTGTTGATAATAATCAGGTCATAGGTCTCAACACATCAATTAAACTGAATTTGATAACAAATATCATAAAACATGTTAAAAAGAGAAATGTTGAAATCTAGGCCTTCATATTTATACAGAATTAGCTCCTTAACAAAGCCATTTGTAGATAGATGAAAACTAAACAATTTATGATAGCTAAATTACAGTAATTACAATAATTGTTGTTCTCCAAAAGTCATGAAATTACTGATAAAACCTTCCAGAAATGGTGAGAGAGAAAACATAAATTTAATCTTGATTCCTATTATGGCTGTTAGTTTTGGTGCACATTTAAGATATTATAATCCTCAGGAAAAAAGATATTTTAATAAAATGTATGTAGGAAGAAGTTGAAACACAAGATGAGTATTCCAATCAATTGTAATTAACTGTGGATTTATTATGATTTTTTTCTGTTCCAATAAATTGTAATTAACTGTGGATTTAATATGGGTTTTTTTTGGCGCTTCTATAATCAAGCAATAATTGGAAAATAATGTTATTAAAATTTATGTAATTTGAAGTTTATTTTAAAAAGCTAGAAGTAAGCATCTTTCTCTCCTCCCTTGTAAAACAAATTGGTTCAGATTCTCTTTTACTTTACATAATCTCTTTTTCATATTCCTACTTTTATCTTTGCAAAACAAGTGTACTAACATTTTATATTCCTGAAGCTAACTTTTTCCATCTATTAAAAAAAATATTTGACAAAGTTAAATACCAAATATATTTTTTTGTCAGTCATTCAGACCTGCACAATATATCTGTGTCCGGCTGAGCTGGTGTATCCAAACACAGATAAAGCTTCCTCCCCTCCTCAAGGGAAAAGGGAAAGAAGGAGAAAACCCCTAAAACCGATTTATATATTTACACAGAAAAGGGAAAATTAAAACTACACTATAATACATATATAGAAAGTTAAAAAGAAACAATGATCACTCCCTACTTAGTTGCCTACACAATAATACAGATTCCAACACCTCAGACACAAAAACACCTAAAAGACACATCCCAAGAGACACCTGGCAAGAGAGAAGAAAAACTAACAATCAAATGTTCACCTTCCAAGATAACACAGCAGTGGGGTGGCAGTGAGGCCTAATCTCAGCAGAACAGCAGCAGCACATCCTCGTACTAGTGCAGTCACAAAGAAAGAGATAAACACCTCTTCCTCCACTGCATATATACTGAAATGACATCAGAATATGGTATGGAATACCACTGGCCAGTACATATCAGCTGGCCTGACCCAGCTTGAGTCAGCTGACAATCTGAGGCCTGCTTTAAAAATCAAAGCCTAAATTTAGGTCTAGCTAAACCCAGGACAGTAGAGTAAACAAACAAACAAACAAAAAATAGATATTTTCTTTTCTAAATATCACTGTGGGACAGGATTTAAGTGTAGCATCACTTAGTCATCTACTGTGATATGGAATTCTTCTGCCTTCCACAAAATTTGTGTCTTTTCCATTTCCTGTTCATGGTGTGTCAAGAAAAATGAAATGGAGAGAAATAGAATGAATTTGAAACAGAATATCATTGAAGAGCATCCATGAAATTTTTTTTTTGAGAAGTATTTTGATCTAGATAGTTGAATAGAATCAATCTAATACACAATAAAAATTTTAAAATATAATTTCAATGATAAGAAAAAGGTTTGTATAAAAATTCTTCAAGAAGTAGATTCAATGTAAAATTGCAATCAAAGTTGATATACTAAATGTTCTGATGGGCACTTGTACAGAAGGATTATCGGGTTTAGTGCATCCTTCTTGCATTGTAATGCAGGTCTTCATCACTTCCATAGGCTTGTGGTTGTTCCAATGTCTACTAGACCACAACCATATTATGCTCACTCGCTGATCAGTTCATATCTTCATCTCACCAGGCTTACTATCTGCAGATAGTGAAGCCAACACTGGCAACTCCTGTTCACCTTCTAGCTTCTGCAAGTTATGTTCACAGACACTCTTTCACAGAGCTGAAATTCAATCCGAGTGCTATTCCACAGATCTTTACATTCATCTCTGACTGGCTGTTGTAGGTCTCATGGTTGACCAGAATCACCAAACCACCTACTTCTTACTCTTTTGACATAGTGTGTCCAAATCTGCCATGCCTCGGATCAACAGCATTCACAGTCAGCAAGCAGCATTTCCATAGTTTCGCTGAGATGTTAGGAGTCAGGATTGTGGCCCCCATTCATTCCATCCCACTTCAGGACAAACAGCAGTCCTGGGGGAAACAGTCTTGTATTATCTGGACTGAAACATCTATATAGTTCAGAAAGCTTCTGGAGTAGCAATTTGAAAAATATGCAAAACACTGACTTTCACAATAATATCGCCATAGTATTTTGGAGTACTAAGTGCCACAGACAGCAGCTACTATTCTTCTGAATCTCTCTGTCTGACTCTCCAACCAGTTGATGAAGAATTGATGTAGAGCACCAAAACAGGGGCAATGGCACCATTAGACAGAGAGATTTTATCTATCTTGGTAACAATCAACAACTTCACTAGATGAATCTTTCCCAATTATTCAATGACCAAAATGGCATCTATGTAATTTATATATTGCCTGTGGGATCTATAAGTATTTGAATTTTAAATCTTGTCAGGCAATCCCACCCTTGATGGGCTACAGTGAATATTGATAAAAGTTATTTTGAGCATGTGGATGCCAGTCAAGTTACCAGAGGTCCCCATCTGCCCTGAGCAATGTTGCCACCCCCCTTCCCTCTCTCAGACAGGAACACTCAGTGTCAGGAGACCAAAAGTTCATGAAACCCTTTCTTTCTCTTAGTCACATGTCTATACGGACAACAGTCTTCATCTGTGACCTTCATGAAAAAAGACTAAAAGAATCACCCGCACAGCAGTGCCTCATATGCCATCATGCATTGTCACAGCATCCTGCACGTTACAGAACATTTGGTAGCCCAGCAGGGGCCATGCCAACAAAGTTGCCAAACAGGGCACTTTGGGCCTATCTTGTCCAACCCAGTGCTGTTCCAGCTCCCACAAGTGAAGTGCAGGCTGTGATATACTTACCCCTGTTTCATAAAGAGACAATGCAAACTGTGAACATGAGTCAGAAGGACTAGGATTACCTTTTCCCTCCTGGTACACCTGGAAAACAATCCTCTTACTTCTCCCTGCCTCTGAAGTTTCTGGGCTAATTATAAACTCAGCGTGTGACCACAGAATATTTTCCATCAGACTTAGTCAGAAAGTTTTCCCTACACAGCTGAAAGACATTTTTCTGAAGAATGTGTTCCTATTGTCTTCCCTGCACTTGCTGCCCACTAAGCTGTCACTTTACCATTTTTTAATGTTATTACTTTACTCTTGCTTTTATTTACCTTGATGTTGTATTCTGTTTATCTTTATGGCAGCATCCCAGAAGAAATTTACAAGTTTTCATTTGTTACAATTTATCTTATTTGTGTTTGGAGATATTAGAGACATTTTATCTAGCTCTTGTCTCTGCCAATCTCCAAAGAATCCACTGCTCTCTTCTGCTGCAAGGTTAGCCCTAATATCAGCATCAGAAGATGACTTCTATGAGCAAAACTTGTAGCACCATGCAAGGTCTGGTGCCAAAGTATCCCCACCAGAGCAATCTCTCATGGTCTTTTTCCTGTTCTGTCTGGCTCAGAGATGGTGGTAGCCCCTGAGGTTTCTCTGCTGCTGGAGTTCTCTTATATTTCTGACGGGCCAGGGCATTCATCCTACTTATAAAGTCTTCTGTGGCTTTTCATTGATCTCAGAAACATTGTCCACAAACCATCCCAACTAAGTACAGGACATGAGCAAATGTTGACAGTAACCACAGGGAACCCGAGTTGGAGTGCAGACTCAGTCTTGAGTATCCCAATAGTGAGAACAGCCTCGGGGGTATAATTTAGATCTGTCAAAAGACAGGTGAGCCTTTAAGGGGAATAGTGCCTGGGCCACCTGTGATGGATTACCACATTCCTGGCTCTCTCTGATAGGCCAGATCTCTGCTAGGAGATCAGAGCCATCAGGATGATCTCTGTGACAGTGCTTATGGAGGGAGTTGGCTCAGGTGAGAGTGGTGAGAAGGGCAAGGATAGACATAAATCCGGATTGTGGAGTGAACTGTTGTTTGAATAAACAAAATGAAACATTGGGCTCCAAGAACTGGTGGCCATAGAGGAAAGCTGTTGATGCGCTGGAGGAAGAGGCCAGCACACCTCAGGCAGCGGCGGGTGTTTGGATGACTTGTGCTGGCCTGAAAAGCAGCATCTGTCAGACACAGCTGTATTCCCATTTTCTTCAGTCTGCTGGTTGGGGCTGCAGGGCTTCCATTTACAGGGTTCTTTTTTTCCTTTTTCCTAGCCACAGGGAAGCTTAACAGATAAAAGAACTTGGTGGAGTGACAAAGATTGATTAACACTGAGGTGGAATGGGATTTTTATTTCTGCCTCCATAAACACCTGAGTGACAGCCAGCTGTATGTGACTGTGCTCTTATCAATAACAGTTTATGTGAGAAGGGCTTGAACTAAAACATTTTATATTTAAACATTTAAATCTTGAGAGACTTGATTCTTAGCAATAGTAGGCAAAGGAATCAAATGTTACACTATTTCAGTATATCAGGGGACAGCTGTAATAAACAGGGAGTATTTCAGAGAGAAATGACAAAAGCTGCACAATAAGATTTGGGAGTATTCCAAGGGATAATTCCACCAAAAATAAGGTAAACATGTGAAATTTTGACTGAGATATTTAAGAAGATGATATAAGACATGTTTCAGATCCTCAGCCCAGTTCTCTTCAACATTTACATTAAAGATTTGGATGCAGAACTCAGAGGAATACTAAGTAAATTTGCTGACAGCGCTAAACTGGGAGAAGCTGTTGACTCCCTCCAGGGCAGAGACGCTCTGTAGACAGACCTCAGCAAGTTGGGCAACCCCAAACCATATGAAGTTCAACAAGGGGAAGTGGCAAATTCTGCACCCGTGATGGGGCAACCCCAGATGTTTGTACAGACTGGGGAATGAGATGCTGGAAAGCAGTGCTGGAAAAAAATCCTGGAGGTCCCAGCTGAAGGCAAGTTGAACACAAGTCAGCAGTGCCCTGGCAGCCAGGAGGGCCAGCTGCATCTTGGGGGGCATCGGGCCAAGCATCGCCAGGCAGGCAAGGGAGGGGATTTGCCTATTCAGCATATTCTATAATTCTATCATCTGACTGCTTTTTATATCATGCATCACTTTATAATGGAGGATTAAAAGGGATATGATGAAATTACCACTGCTTTTAAAATCTGAACAACAAAATACCTCTCTGAGGTTTTGGAGAGATCTCTGCCTTTTACAATCAAGGCTCAAATTTTTGAATGCAACAGCTTATCTGTTATTATTATAACAGAATTGTAAACTGAGGCCTTACTGAGATCCAAATCCTGGGTTTTGGTCGAAGACTTGGGTAATAAGTCTCAGTGGATTAAAGGTCCACTGATACAGTGGAGGGGTTTTTCGCTTCCAGGAGCAAGGCTAGGAAAGTGGCAGCGGCAAGCTGCGCTCCCTAGGATCAGGCCCCTTAGAAGCTTAGGTCGGCTCCTCCCGCCCCCGGCCTGGCAACCCCCCCGAATGGAATAAGTCCGCACCGGCCAGGAGTCCACGAGGAAAAGCCAGTTTTAATGGCGCGTGCTTCCTTATATGGGGGCACGTGCAAGTATCCCAGATGTGGGTGGGGAAGAGGGGCAGAGACGGGGAGGAGTAACGCGTTTCATTGGGTGCATGCAAACGAAGGGGAGGAGGAAGGGGAGGAACGGCAAAAGGACCAATAGGAGAACAAGGTTGGTGGGAGAACTCCAGGGGATTGTGGAAAGAAGAAACAGGGAAGCCATCTTAAGGGTATAACATTTAAACTGGGGAAATTCCCATTCGCAAGCCCTCCCGGTCTCGATCCAGTTGCGGCACGCGCTGCCCGGAGTCCCGGGTCTCCACATCTTTGTCCATCCAGTGTTTATAATACATCTGCCACTTGCTGAACTCTTCCTCGGTCTGGTCTCCTCCAACAAATAAGCAGGCTGCAGGTTTTACAACTTGGGCCTAAGAAGGACCTTGAGAGGGTAAATAACAGTGTCTGTTTTCATTACTTTGGGCCATGTGTAGGGATGACGGGAGCCACAAGATACCATCTAGATGAGTGACGGGTGTTTAATCTGTTTTCTGGAGACCGTAGTAAGACTTTTATCCAACATGGCATATTAAGGATGAAATTTCTTGGTGGAATTTCTCCTTCCCTTTCTGCCTGCAGAATCTTTTGTTCATGATTCTCTGTGTTGTTCCCAGACCTAACTGGGAAGCAAGGGCCTATTCACAATGAGACTGGCATCTCAGATTGGGCTAGAGGAAAGTTTCAAAATGCAGTAACAGCTGGTAGGAGTAAGTCTGCATCACCTCTGTGCTGGGTAATAAGAGAAGGACAAAATTTGCATGCACTCACGGGGATGCTTGCATCAGAGAAAAAACCCAAAGCATTACCTCCCCTGAGAGCTTCTCAATTTGAAACCATAAGCTTGTCTTGACCTTTCTTTAATATGCTATAAATAAATAAATAAATACATACATACATACATACATATATACATAGTCTTTTCTTCTGACTTCTCTGTTAAGAGCCATTCTACTCTTCTGAATAATACAAAATCCTCCTGTGTTTTGTTGTTGTTTTCTTTTTCTTAATTGTTTTTGGGTTTTGGGTTTTGGTTTGGTTTGGTTTTGTTATTGTTATTATTGTTGTGTTTATTTGGGTTTTTTAAATTTTTTTTAAATCACGCCTTCCAGATATAACCTGTGAGGGCCACATAGAAACAAGAAAAAGCATTCAGTACTTTTTCTCTTTCACATTTCTCAATTATTTTCCAATGGATGGTTAGTCAGATCCTTCAGCAGGACTCATTTCTGACCACGAGGTTGCTCAGTGGGCCCTGACAGATATGGTATTGCCATCCCCTGTGCCATTGCAGGATGCTGAAGCATCACAGTTGAGATTGGCTCTTAACAGAACCCATGCTGATGCTATTAGAAGCTAGAATAAGCACCAGTGTGAGAGGCTGGACATGTTAAAAAGCCAAATTTGACATGAATTGTAAAAAGGGTGAGGGAGCTATAATGGAGTTAGAAAGACTAGTATATGAGGAAAACAAAAGATTGGATAGAAAAACAGAGAGAAAAGAAAAATAGGGAGAAATTAGAGATCACAGGATTAGTATACTGAAGTTTGCAGAGCAGAGAAAGATGAAGAAATTGTAGAAATATTTTCTAGGCATTTTTTCAACATTGTCATAAACAGATTCTCTTCTGAGGATGTCATTCACTAGTTTAGTCAATACAATAATAGGAAAATAAGTCACCTGATTTCTTTGTAGAAAGCCATTTTAGTGTTCCTTGCATATTACTCTTTATTTCTTGTAATATTAATACATTTGCAGTACAGAAGCCCCAATTCCAATGTTCTTTACTTATTTTACATTCTTTTGCTAATTCTCTTGATTGCCTTTACAGCAGACTCAACATCTTTGTGGTGATGGCACACTGCCTGAAAACTGATAGAGTTTTGTTTGTTGCTGGAGTGGGTGGCCATAGTAGTGAGGACAGTGGAGAATCTGGTTCTGCTTTGGTGTCATGGGTTTATGGGTTGGTTTATTTTTTTCCAGAAATTGTGAGTGGTATTTCATCCTCTGTAGTGGTTTTAGCTAGGCCTCAAATTAGCAGGCTCAGAGAATCTAAGTGGATTGGGAGACAGCTATCACCTGGCTGGGTAACCAAGGAAGTATACTTTCCATCTTGTATACATGTTTAGAAATTATTATATTCAATCCTTTTAAGTGTATTTCTATAACACTGTGCTAAATGGAGTTCTCACTCTTAACCAGGATCTATTGATGCCATAATAGAGCAAACATTGCTCGTATCACACTACAATAAAGCTGTAGAGTGTTTAGGAATAAAGTTGAATTCAGGATCTAGCCCCTGTCTCCCTGTCTTTCTCATATATCTGTTCCTGTAAGGAAAGTTTAGCAACTTATCAACAGGTTTGAATTATGTTTGTTTGTTCTGGTTGATTTATTTATTTTTGCTTTCTTTTTAATTGTTTTGCTTGTTTGATTTGGTTTTGTAGTTGGTTTATTTTTAAATAATGGCTGTTCTTTTTCCACATCTTTAGAACTACTTCAGCTGTCCAAGTGTTAGGCTGTCCATTCAGGATAGCAGAATCATAGACTCATGGAACAGCTTGTGTTGGAGGAAGGAACCTTAAAGTTCCAACCCCCCTGCCATGGGCAGGGACACCTTCCACTAGACCAGGTTGCTCCGAGCCCTGTCCGACCTGGCCTTGAACACTTTTGGAAATGGAGCAGCCACAGCTTCTCTGGTCAGCCTGGTCAGCAGAATAGCTTTTATCTATTTATTTTTGCTTTTAATTATGTAGAATCAAAGGCAACTTCAGGGTCACTTAACAAAATATGTGTTTCTAATCTAAAGTCTGCATGTATTTAGCCAGATTTGCATATAAGTTTGAAAAAAACTGATAGGCCTTTGAGTACCCCATCACTGTTTGAAATTTAGCTGCAGGTTAGTAAGCATAAAATAAAGGTATAAAATATTTTATACTTAGTTGTGCTACATGCCTTGAGATAATGGTTACTGATTGACCCTTGGCAACCTCAGTGAGTTTGAAGAAGACTTTTCTAATTGATTTGTTAGAAGTGTTTAAACATATTTGAATAAAACTGTGACTGTACCATACTCTCTTAACTGAATCTGACTACTTTGAAATAAGTTGAAAGATACCAAGGAGAATGATTTTTGTACACATTCATTCCATGAAAGTTCTATATGGAAACAAATTAGCAGGAGCATGTCCACTGAAGTTTTAATCTATAGTAGTTCTTAAGAATCTTAGCTCCAAAAGCAAACTTAAATATTGCAATAGCAAAAATAACAGAAAAACACAAAAAATTAGAACAGTGCAAGAAAAGAATTGTTTATTTTTGTTCACTGAACACACATTGAGAATTAAAGAGTTCAAACTACTCAACTAGTGAGAGGGAGGAAAAGCACCAGACTGGCAGAAGGAAAACAAATTCTTCTGCAAGTTAATTGTGCAGAGGGCAGTAACTCCAATGAAAATGAGTGACATGTGGCCTTTAAGAGAGAGTAGAATCTTGAGACCCTTGCTAGAGCTTACTGAAATCAGTGGCATTTCCTACATGAAATTTAAAACTCTCATAACAAAAAGTAAATGAAGCTTGTTCTGTTTGCATTGGTTTGCTGGAGAAAAGTCTGAAGCACATTGGAGTGATTGTATCTTACTAATCCTGTTGTAAGAGATGGAAAAATTAAGACAGTTGTCTTAAGTGCCTTAATTTAAACTCGAAGTCCCACAAGAAATTCAGGGATGTGTAGCAATCCATTCCTCATTCCATTTGGCTTTCAACCCAGTGTTTGTAACCATGAGACCATCTAGAATAGTTACAATTATGTATAAGTGGATTTCCTACAATCAATATTTTATCCAGGAGAGCAGTACCTCACTAAGTATCTTGGGGAGAAAAAAAGTTCAATGAAGTGCTTAAATCTTTCTTTTTCTAAGAATTTTCTGCATGTTTTAAAATCACAAAGTCTTCATTTCAGCTAGTCCTTTGTTGTTCTGCACAGGTAGAAATGGAAGATTTCATATTTACCTCTGTCATTCGGAGCGTCTAAAGAACTTGCCTGGGCCATTACACTATATGAAAGCAATTTATGGGAGGAAAAAGAAAGCAAGATCATGCAGGAAGATCTATAGTCTAAGAGCAATAGTCCTGGAAGCACTGCACAGTTATACTAACTAACAAAAGGTTCATATTCCTTATGCACTGATAAGGATTGAGTCTTTTCACTTTTTAATGGACTTGGCATGCTTATTTGCTGTGCTATAGTAAAGCTGTAGTAATGGGAGCGGCCTGCTGCCCTTTGCACATAAGATCATAAAGATTGAATTTGATTTAGTTTATGACTATAGCTTTAAAATAACCTTAGAGATTGTGATAGTAACTGATTGCTGCCTCACATGAATAGGACTATAACAGGGCAGTTGAAAACTCAAGGCTTCTGTTTTGTGACTCTCAAGTTCATCTATAACTGCCTTTTCTGGATATTCTGCTTTGAATTTTCTGGTTATACTATTTTTAACATCCTACTCTGTGATGGGCATGTATGAAAAAATTCTGCTTACCAAAACCTCATCTTTGCCCTTTGCATTCTGTAAAATCCTGTAAAGACTGACTTATCTCCCTTTGTGTTATCCCAGGTACATCTGGAACTGCTCAACCACCAACTGTAAAGTGCTTTTAGAGAAATTCTATGGAGAAAATGCATATGAAGTGATGGGTTTTACCTCTGCCCAAGGGCATTTTAGCACTCTTAAGATTGAGGCAGAATATGCATGTATATATGAAATATTGTGGTTTTGGATGCCCAGATATTTGGGCTGTCCTGTAATCATTTCTTCTAGAAAAAATATTACTGACTTCTCAGATTCCAGTAAATATAAAGAACAAGGTTCCTGTTTAAATTTTGTGATGGATTCCAGCAGGCATACGTAGAGCCTTGTAAAGCAATGGAATTGCATATTAATGTACTTCAGATTGTTATTTTTTCATGTTTATGTTATTACTACTTTCTTAGTAAATCAGCAGACTCAGAACAGAGGTGCTATTTATATAAAACTGAGGTAGAAAATAGCTCTGTTTAATTTAATATATCTTAAAAGGAAAAAAAAAACCCACATCAGTTTTTTCTTTTTTTTTCTTCTTCTTTATTTTTTATTTTATTTTTAAAGTAATGTTATTTTGAAAACTGAGAGCTAGAATGTAACAGAGAGTTCCAGCACCCTTTTTGGACACTGGAGTAATTTAGGGACTTCTTAGGCAGTTCAAGATGAATGAACTCACAAGAAGTTATGGAAAAGTAAAAAAAAAAAAAAATCCCAAAAGCCACAATTATTTTGTCATGGAAAAATTTTGTTTGGAATTAAATTTGTTATTTTCTAAAATGTTACATGACTGTATTTTTAAAAATAACATCTTAAAATCCTTAAAAGGAAAGATAAGTTAGTGCAATAAGCTAGATAAAAATGTTGCTTTGCTACAAAGAAAAATATTTTTTAAGCAGAGAAGGTCAGGTTGAACTTTCTCAGTATTATACAAGAACATATTGAAAACTCCGCTGTTTGTGGAACTCTGGCACTTACCTAGCCAAAGAGCAAAGAAAGGAAAGGGTGTGGAACATGGAGAAAAAAGGTTAGGATTTAAGCACTTAATAGAAATTTAATTTTTTTGGCCATCATTCAGAAGATGGATGCCTGATATTGCATTCTTTGAGCCAAAGTTAGTAAACCAAATTATTCAATCTAAATGATCCCCTGCTCCGTTCTTTCTATTCTTTTCCTGCAATTATATTCCATGAAATTTACTTGTGTAAAACTATACTGGAAGACAAGGTTCAGATATTACAGGAAATGCTAGAGGAATTATTCGTGTCATTTAGTGGATCTGATTGATGGCAAAATTTCCCATCAAATAACTTATTTGCAAATCTCTTCCTTCCTATTCAGAGCTGAAATCTATCTGTGTGTAAAAGACCTCAGAGAAGCTTTATGTGCCACTTCCATCTCCATTAAAATGCATTTTGAGGACTGATGTGGGACTAGCAAGATGAATAGACCATGTTCTGACCTGCTGTGCAGGGTGAGTTTTATCCTCTCTAACTGGCTAAAATGATATGAACCTTAAATAAAGCACATATTGACTTTGTAAGACACTATTAAGGTCCACAGTGTACCATGGTGATGAACCATGACCAAAGTACTCCCGAGGTTGTAATAATTCATTACTGAAATGGCTTCCTTCTAATGACCAAGGCTGACTGTGTCAGAGAGCTTGGACTCCTAACCCCAAGGCTTGTTATATAGCATTAAATAAATCTCACTTTCTGTTCATTTACCTGCTGTATCAAAGGTCTTGAATCATAGCTGACAGCAAGATTTGGATAGGTATCTTTTAAGGATCTCCCCCTGATTATGGGATGAAGTTACTGTAAGGCTTGTACTCTGAAGTGGTGATAAATAAACATGGAAAATCCTGAGAAATATCTTCCAATTTACATGAGTTACTCTGCCGGTTGTCCTATAACTGTTTTATTTGCATCTTTAATTCTTGTTTTCATTTTTATTTTGGAAATAGAAAAGCTCTGCTGTTCTCTTTCATGAACATCCCTTTTACCAGGGAACACAGTTGTGTTCCCTCAGCATATTTAAGTCCATTGATCTTGAACTTTTTCAAGCTCTGCCAGGAAGCAGCATGATAAGATATGGAGGGTTCATCCTCCCTCAGGCACCACCACTGGGTATTCATTGGAGCTGAGGGAGGTGGGAATTAGTTCCATTTAACAAAGTAGAAAGTTGAAGGTGGATGTTTCCTACCCTGGGTCAGTGCTCTAACCACTGCATTACAAGAGAAAAGCACTTCATAGAGCACTCAAGCTGCTCTTCTAAATGAAAAGTGACAGGTAGTACCTTATGAATATCTCAGATTTTTCAGTGTATATTTCATACACTCTGAAAATACTCTAGTTTAGAATCACTCTGAGGTTTCCCAGGATACCTGCCTTGAGAGAATCAGGACCACTCTGACCAGTTTTGGTCCTGGTCCCATAACAGGTTTTTCCTGTCTTTGTATAACCCCTCTGACATCATTATAGTCATTGGCAAAGTGAATTGCATGTAAACCATCATGTATCCAGCACACGTAAACATTCCTGACTAAACTACCACCAGTTGCCTTTGAAATAAACAAGCAAAAAACTATTAAAGTTCTTAAATATTTACTTGCATTTCTCAGAATGTAATAATCTTCATGCAGTGAATCAGATGGACCGTGGAAATCCATGCATGAAAATAAATAACTCTTTCTTCACCAGTATCTAGCAATCATAAGGCCCAGTGATCACTGATTTTGGCCTATTTTACTAAAATAGCTCTCAAATGAGACTTGAATTGACCAAAGTTTTTTTATGAACTTCCTTTCAATTTGTGTAAGATTAATTTTTCTTAATTAGTAAATGAAGAGGAATAATTAATTCAGGTTTAGAGAATACTTTTGACAAGATTTGTTACCTGATATTTTAAAACAGTTAAGGAGGTACCGCACTGAAATAAAGCAAAGAACTGATTAAAGAGTGGAAAAAACAGGATAAAACAGTAATTTTTCAGTAGGGCAAGGAATTAACAATAAACTTCCCTCCTTTTGCAGAGCTTATTCTATTTAATAATTAAAATCTCATATGATGAATTTGAAAAAAAATAAAGATAAAAGGTAGAAGAGGAAACAAAAAATCACCAGGGAATACATGATAAAAACATTTTTTTTGCCAAAATTCTTTCTGATTTTCTTCACAACTCCAGTGTCAAGTGTAGATTAGAGCAGACTGGAAAAAATGTCTGAAGAACTAGACTGTCAAACAGTCGGCAACTCTTCTTCCCAATAAATTAGTAGTTAGAACTTGCCATAACAAGGTGAAATACTCTAATTTTTCTATTTCCCTTACGCAAAGCACAATTATGTGAATGCTCTAACCATCAGGTTCAGCCAAAAGGTGAACCATTGGAAGAACCTCCACTGACACCATCCCATCTTGTTTCAGGAGATCATTCTGATATCAGATTTAAATTCTCATCTTAAAATATTAAAAAGAAAAGTAAACCAACATCCACAGGAGAATTAAAATCCATTAACAGCATTGTCTTGGTGTGGTAGTTTTGGCTTTAGTCAGTGTAGGTCCCATTTAGGCCTCAGTTTTTAGCAGGCCTCAAAGAATGTGACATAGATTGGGAGGGACAGGCATCACCTGACTTAAGCAACCAAAGAGGTATTTCGTATCATCTGACATCATCACAAAGTATCAAGGGGTATAATAAGAGAGGGAGGAGGAGTTTCTGTCTCTTTCGATCCCTGTTCCTGACCAGGAGAGCATCCTGCTGCCCCTACTCCTGAGATTAGGCCGTTCTGCACTGTTGTTTATCTAGGGAGGTGAACATTTTCCTGTTAATTTCTCTCTCTCTTGCTGGGAGCTTTCTTGAGAAGAGTTTTTGGGAAGTTTTCTGGGATTTGAGTGGTTTGGAATCTGGGTTATTATCTGGGCGATTTATTTGGAGGTGTTATTTCTTTCCAATATATGTTATATCATATTCTGCTTTAAGTTTTCTTCTTTTCTGTGTAAATATAAACACCACACCATTTTGAAGCTTCGTTTCTGTGTTTTTCCATCACTCCTCTTCTCTGGGAGTGGACCCTTTGACTCTGTACTAGGCAGTTGGCTTTTTGCCAGCTCAAACCATAAGACTTGGCTTACCTTGTAACTAGAGGGTTACAGTCGTCTCAGTCTGTAGGCACAAAGGCCCTCTCTTCATATCTTAGATGGACACTCAGAAGTCTACTGGGCTATTTGAGTCTGTCAACTCTCCCAAAGTTTTGAGTAGCTAAAGCTTTATTGATTTGACTCCTCAAAATATGTGAGCACCAGAGTATTTCATTTGAGGTACCTTGAGAGTATTGTCAAGTACAGTAACCTGCTCAACATAGGCTGTCATTTTGGAAAGAAACAACGAAACATTTATATACTTGTTTAAATGCTAATCAGTTTTTGTTTGGCAGCCAGACCAAAATATTAATTATTCTTACAACCTTAGTCAAGGACAAAGAGCCTGTTGATGAGCTTCAGAGGGAGTTCATCTTACATAAATAGGTTATTAAATGGCAAATGAAAAGCTGTGCTGAAAAAAAAAATAAAATAATAAGGCACAAGGAACTGTTAAATCACTTGTCAAACCTCGCAGCATTCAGGACTAACAGCAGTAGATGAAGAAAGGGACAAAGGCATCTCTAAAGAGCTCTCCTCAATGTTCAGCTGCAGTAAAAATGCTAATATTAAAATGGACTAAAAATGAGATTGAAATATTTCAGATCATATTATAGTGCCTGTCTCTGTTCTGCATAATGCCTATTTCTGTATGATCTCATCTCAGGTACTATGTGGCATTGGTGGAATATTTCTTCAGGAGAACAAATCAAAACAAAAAGGAATTAAAAAAAATCAGGAGGATTAATAAAGGGCATAGAAAGTCATCTCAGTGAAAAACACGACAAACCTTATGAGACTGTGAAAGAAACAAATAAGAATCAACCCATTAAAAGAAAAAAAAGTAGAATGAATGTGGATTAGGAACATGTGGTTTCCCTGACTGACATTACAAACAAAGGACATTACATCAGCCTACAATGCACCTTTACACCTTCTCTTCAGAATTTCTTGTAGCAGCCAATTCAATCTGGGATTTTTTTTTTTCCGTAGAAAAATCTTCTTAAGATACCCAATTAAACAATATTCACAAAGGAATGCAGACTTTTAAATGTCTGCTCAGGCTACCCAGGTACCAGAACCTACAATAGCTTTGTTTTTTGAATAATGTGTGTGATAATGACTGTTTGAAAGAATGCATTTGTTCATAATTTCCTACTGCAAGTTTTCAAGATTTTCTTATATGTAAGTCTTAAGGCTGGATGTAAGGCTGCAACAAAACACTCCTAGACCTCATTTTCCTGGTCTTGTTCAGACAGACTTTTCTCTCCTATTCATTTCTGAACTGTGGTGACTTTACTTATCCGAGAGTATAATCTAATTACACCTCTAGCAGAATATCTCAGTGATATTTTGTTAAAGTAATTAACTACATTCTCAACTTTTCCACATTCAGTCTTTAAGAAAACCAGCTATGACTCATTATACGCCTTTTCCTCCCTCATTTTCTCTGGAAATCTGAGGGAGCTATTACTATTCCGAATACACATCTGCTGGTCACATTGTTAAGGAGCAGAAGATAGCCGCTGTCTATTAAGTGAACAACTAATTTTCATAAAGACCTTGGTATACATAATATTCATTAGAGCATGAATAAATTGCACATTTAACCATTCAGAAGAGAAGAACTTATTTAACAGCAAAACAGTGAACAGACTTGAAATATAAATAATGCTCTGGAATGTGAACATTTGGAAACATTTAATAGCCAGTGAGCTATCTTTTCCTCCTGTCATCAGAGATATAAGTATATCATAGCATCACCTTGCTCTGTCTCTACCATAAAATTAATTACCTTTGGACAGATCCCATTTAATTGCTCATAAAATTGATCTGACTTTCCAGCTTTTATAGCAACCTGTATGTCATCAACAAAAGTGCTTAGAATAAATAAGCACTCCATCTTTTTCCATCTCTTAGCTATAACCACAAAATTAAAACTAAATTGCTATTTCAGTGTGTTTTGGCACAAGCAGTAGATATCTGAAGAATACACTAGAACATTGTACATGTACGTAGGCTCTTTAACTTTTATCTCATAGAAAAGATATATGGTATTTAACATTCTGACACTGTTGAATCATTAGGATATCACTCCATAAAAGTGACTGTTCTGAAGGAAATGATGTTGAGGAACTTGGTAGGATTTTGTGCATATAATAGTGTATAGAAATTGACATTCTTAGCAAGTTCATGGAAACATTCACAATGGAGAATGAAAGAATAGCATAGCATAGCATAGCATAGCATAGCATAGAATAGAATAGAATAGAATAGAATAGAATAGAATAGAATAGAATAGAATAGAATAGAATACTTGAGATGAGCTGAGTTGGAAGAGACCTATAATCATGTTCCTGACAGTTCAACTGCGCTACCAATTCAGGGCTAACCAAAAGTTAAAATATGTTGTTAAAGACACTGTCCAAATGACTCAAACACTGACAGGTCTGGGACATTGGCCACCTCTCTAGGAAACTTGTTCCAGTGTTTGGACACCTTCTCTGTGAATAAATGCTTCCTTAACGTCAAGTCTGGACCTCCCCTGATGCAGCTTTAAATCATTTCAAAGCATTCTATCACAGGATACATGTGAGAAAACTCAGCACCTCTGTCTCAATTTACCCCCCTGAGGAAGCTGCAGAGAGCAGTGAGGTCGCTCCCAGCCTCCTTTTCTCAACTATAAAATTCTGAGCCACACCCCACAGAAAAAAAACAAAAACAAACCAACAAGCCAACAAAAACCAAAAAAACAAAAACAAAAACAAACAAAAAACAAACAGAAACCCACAAATACACAAACAAAAACAAAAAAACCCAAACAACCAACAAAGAAAAAAAACCCCAAAAAACGTTTAGGAAATTTTCTCTGGGATGAGCTAATTTGCTTTGCTTAATCCCAGTGTAAAACACTAGTTATTATTTCAGCTTTCTAAAACTTTTGAATATTTAAAAATTAAGACAAAATCACTTCGAACTGTTTCATTTAAGAACAGGAAAAATGCCAAATAATTTTTTGAGGGTTTTTTTGAGATTTTTTTTATTTGTTTCAAGAACTAATGGAAAGTAGTGCAACTCTTAAAACTGCCTTTTAACTTTTCATAATTATCTCATTATTTTCTTTCTCAAAATTACATAAATAATAGTAATAATAAGTAAGTCTTTGACTTACATATTTACGTAGTCCTTGTCTCTGATTTCAAAGCCCGGTTGTAAAGTAATTAAACTCAAAACTAAGGGGTTTATTTTAATCCAAACTGCCTCCTCATAAGGAAATACAAGTATTTTGTATACAAGTATTTTAGCTAAAATCACTTATGTTTAAATGCATCTTTCTGATGCTTGTGATTCAGTTACCTTTGCACTCTATAAATTGTCATATCAATATGAAGTTGTATGAATGGATGCTGGCAAATGCATGAATGTAGTAACTGTGCTGGCTTTGTTGCAGGTGAACTGTAGTTGTCAGATAGAATCATAGAACAGAATCATAGAATCATTACATTGGAAAATACCTCTAAGATTGTTGAGATCATCTGCCAACTCAGCACTGCCAAGGCCAATATGGCACCATGTGCCCAAGTGTCACATCTGCACATCTTTTAAATATCTCACCTGGGAGAAGAGGCTGACCCTCACCTATCTACAGATTCCTTCCGGGAAGTTGTAGAGAGCAATAAGGTCCTCCCCGAGCATCCTCTTTTCCAGACTAAACAATGCCAGATCCCCCAGGCTCTCCTGATAAGATTATTCTCCAGACAGAGCTGTGTGTTCTGGCAAATGAAAAACACCATGAAAAATACAAGAGAGCCTTTTGCCAAATAACCTTACTCTGCATAAGTCATTAATCAAAATGGAAATACAGAGAGAAAACTGCAGTAAAACTTTACTGCGTAAAAATTGTACTCATTGAAAGGGGTCAGCACTGTCTGATAGCTAAAAACAAATTTAAAAAAAATAGGGAGTTGCAAAATATTTTGTACTTGAGGCTAAATTTACACTGTTTTGGCAGTAGCACCTTTATACTATTCATGTTGTTGCAGCTTTTGGAGCATGGTCAGAAAGAACTAAGAATGTCCTGGCCCTGGCTCTGACCATGCTCTTCAATTAGTTTCTGAAGGAAGCTGGAGAGCTAGGACTAGTTGAGTTGGCTACATGTCAGAACATAACTAAACTTTTCTACTTTGTCCTGCTGGCTTGATGTTAAAAAACTCAGGAGCAAGCAGTCCATCCCATCTGCTCATATAGCAGGATAGTCATGTTGTTTGGAATTTCAAGCAATCCCAGGCACAACTTCAGTTTTTGTATGACATGAGGCTGCAGCCAACCCTGCTCAGCTCCACAGTCACAACAAAACTCCTCTTACATCCACATTGCTTTGGGTTCCAGAAAGCAGGTGTCCCTTTTAGGAGGCAGCAGCTCTGACACTGCAAGTCAAGGAGCTAGACCTGAGTTCCCGAATGTTTTAAATGTGCCTGGAGACCACCAAACTGTCTCATGAGGAAGAGCAGTGTTCGAATTCCCTGAAAATCAGCACTGTGGTGATGCACGGCCTGCAGCCTTTGAACCCTGGAAGCTGGTGCACATGACCATTGCTGGAATCAGCTCAGGTCCATGCTTTTCTCCCTCCAAAGAGCAGCCATATCAATTTGAAGCAGGTGCTGATGCTAACAATTACATATAGATAAAAGGAAAGCAGTGCCATACTGTTTGTTTATATGCAGGGCATGGGGACCTCACTGATTGTCCCTGGACTTCTCCTTCCAGTTCCCCAGTCTGATAGTGACGGATGGCACTTCGCAGGCCCAGGACCTCAAGGTAACACAGAAAGAATTTAGCACATGCCAAAGATCCAGTCAGGGAAAAGAGTGGGTTGTTCTGGGATGGCTCAGTTTGACCCATAAGGAATAAAGGCAACAGTTTCCTGCTCCCTGCAGTCTGCTTGCTCAGATGCAGGCATACATGGAAACTTGCTCCAGTCATGCCCTATCCACTTCTCAGTGAAAGGATATCACTGCCCTAACCTTTTCTTATTTCTCTAGAATTCAAATTGACTTTTGTCTGACTCAGTTTATTTGAAGTCTTCCCAAAGAATGAGATTGACACTTGGTAAAGTGTTTGGGACATCTCTGGAAAAATATATCATCATTCTAACATAGGTGTCAGGATGAATCATCTGGTATAGAAGGCTTTCTACAACCCACTTCTCTGCTCGGGTGATGAGCCACGTTCCTCCTTCACTCTGAGTTAGCACCTCAGCACACGCCTGCAGTAATTGTAGGGGTGGAAAGCAGCAAAAACAGATCTCTGAGAATATTGATGAGCTGTGACGCAGCTTTGCCTGGCCCTGACAACCACCCAAGTGGCTGAGGTCCCACTTCATCCTTGCTTTTCACCTTCAGGAGGCAACTAAACCATTCCTAGGATCATTCCTTTGACTTGTCCTTAGACCTCTCATTCTTTTCCCTTCTGTTTTGGAGAGGGGGAGAAGCTCCTGCCTGTGCCTCACTGATCCAAAATTACCAATAAAAAGGATCAACAGGAGAGCAGGGAGTGAGTCTTGAGAATATGAAGTTGAGTCTCTTCTCTGCAGCATCAGTTTCTGAAGAGATTATTTGATTTAGCAGAGGTCTTGATGACTTTGTACATTCACCACAAGGCAGAGATGGGATACTTGATATTAAGAAATATTTAATAGTAAGGAAGCCACATGAGTTTCATCAGTACTAGTAAATCAAATATACCTGGCCAGATTTTGCCGTGATTTAGTTTCTCCAAGTAAAACACTTATAACTTCTTCGCACTCCAATTACTTTCTTCTCCTTAATAATATGGGGGAAAATCAAACTCCAGATACATTCTTTTATTTAATTGATACCTACATTGATTTTTCAGTTTCTCCTTACACAGTAAAGGAAAAAAAAAACCTTAAGTGTTGTTTGGCTTGTTTTCCTGCAGCTTTGCGTATTATCTTTATATTATATTTGTTACTCATAAATAATCCTGTTATTTTTAAGTTTTCATTTTTTTATTAATACTTATTGTTACACATCTTTGCATATCTTTTTTTTTTTTTTTGAACAAAAAATGACTACACAGCATTCAAGATGAGGATGTCTCATTGACTTATGTAGTGACCAAACAATGTTTATATCTACATATTACTGTGATCCAACTCCAGAAAGAAAAAAGGAGAGAGAGAGTGAGAGAGAAAGTATACTCGTTTTATTTTCAGAAAGATAAATAGTAGCTGTTTCCAACTGACTTCAGCTGGACAGGAGAGGAGGTTTGGGACAGATTTTGAGGTATCTCCATGTTCCACTCCTGACAATCTGGCTCCCTCTTTGTGCCCTCTAATTATTTCACAACAGGTTTGAAACTTCACAACGTGATTTGGAATTGGAGTTTCAGTTGTTGTGCTGGCACCATCACTATGTTTTCCTTCCTTTCCCTGCCAATAGATTTCCATATCGCAAAGACAGGAAAGCAAGGAGGAGAGGATGGGTGAAGAAAAAGGGAAAATGGACCTTTTTAATTCTCCTTCTGTATGGGGCCACAGAAATGCCTTAAGCTAAACACAACAGACTGAAAAAGAAGTGGGAAGAGATTATCACAAGTCTGGCAAGAGGAGAGTGCAGTTGGTGGTCAGGTGAGGGCTGCTTTGGAGGATAAGCAATTTGTGTGTTGTCAGTGCAGGATAGAGAACAGTAGCTCCCTACACTGAAAGGAGATTAAAAAGTAACAATAGCCTTTTCTGTACACCACAGGGCAATCTGCTAACTGCATGGAAAGCTGAGAAGCTGCTTAGAGCCCATGTTTGTTTAATTCTCACCTGCACCCACTTGAACTGTGTAAATGACATGGTGCTTTTCAGAAAATATGCATATGTTTCTATGTGGCACCCTTTAATGAAAGAGCTTGTGCCCAGTTGATCTATCTGGGCTAGATTTGCTGTGAGTATAAAAGACAGCATCCCCCTCTGAATCTGGGTAGCCTTATGGCTCCAAAATAATGAGGAAAAATGTTACTTGACTTTATTTTGTTGTTTTGTTGGTTTTTTTTTTTTTTTTCTTCTTTTAAAATCAATAGTAATGGGTAGATGATAGCAATCAGGGGCATGTAATACAAAATAAAGGCCAAAGCAAAGGTGACCTCCTTTGCCAGAGGAAAAGTTAGGAAACTCAAGCATTGGCTCAATTCAGAGCCAAGATAATTAACTGTCTTGATGAATCAGTACATCAAATGTACTTTTTGGGAAAAAAAAATAAAGTGATGGAGGAGCAGTACAGTCAGGTTGCCAAGGCAAAAGTTAAGATTCAGGGATACAAGATTTTTTCTTTTTTTTTTACTGCTACTGATTTTATGTAAGCATATACAAATATGTGTGCGTATGTGTGTGTGTGTGTGTGTGTGTGTGTGTGTGTGTGTATAAATGACTTTATATAAAGAATGTTAATTCCCCTCTCTTGAAAGGTACTAAGTACACATTATTGGTTTTATTGTATAGAGATGATGGAATTTTGTTATACTACTTGCAAGTCAGCTTTAAAAATATGGCTGGATAGGCATCTTAGCTGTGTAGGCAGAAAGCTCTGCACTCTCAGAGGGTCTTTTGTTTGCCAAACAAAAGTGCAGAACAGACCCAGCAAACCTTGCTGTTGCTTTCTTTGCAAAGTCACAGCATTTCTCAAAGTGCAGGCTCATAAAAAGTAATCTATCATATATTAATTACTCAGAATTTAATAACTGCATATTGTCTTTTCTAGCTGAATAATAGATTTCTCATTCCAGCTGTTATTCCTGCTGTAACCTGTATTATGATTACTGTTCTCAAGCTGTTCATTGTTTCTATCCTATGGGTATGGATATTGCATGATGGCTCCAGTTTTGTTCCCTTTTTTCATTGTATTTCTGTGTAGTTTTATTTTCACAACTGCTTTTGAATCAAAATAAATTTTAAGGATTGCACAGTGAAACAGTTACATGAAGCAGATTTTAACCATGGATAACCTTGTTGTCCACTAACAGGACCCAGGATTGAGTTCCCCTTGACAGTATGCAAGTCCCCTTTCTATGAGTAATTCCTGGTGTAGTTCTGAAGAGGAAATATGTTTCCTGCCACACAAAGACATGCAAACATGCATTCTTCCTCTTTTTAAAATGCAAATACATTTTATTTTGTTATAATCAGCTTAATATGTGAGTTCTTTTCAAATGGAGTGACCAAACACATAGTGTTGGAAATATTTTCAGTTATATTTTTTCCCTCTTTTTCCCAATGTCTTGTTAAGAAAAATCTATAGGGTTTTTGTCTTTTTTTTTTTAATTATTAAATCTAGTAATGCTTTCTCTATGCTTTATGCAAGTTAAACATTTGATACCTGATATATCCCCTCCTTTCTGTGAGTCAAACTCCATGACAAATTGTTTTGCCCATGATATTCTGATGCTTCCTTTCATCCAAGCTGTCACCATATATTAAATTATCATCTCTATATTCTGGGTACCTTAGTCAAACAGGAAATCTGTTCCATGACATCAGGGGCCAGAGTTTAATGGACTGGCTGGCTCATGAGTTCACTTAGAGAATTTCTAACTAGCAAATTTCTGATTTTCTGACAGAATATATTCTCTCAATTTTCAGTTGCTCCAGTTTTTCAGGAAACCAATGAAAGTTTTACTCATACATGTAACTTTTTACACCCCCTAAAAATATTATCTACTTAAAAAAGAGGGGGAAATGTAATTTAAATAATACATTGTTAAAAAAAGTCTTATTTAGGTCAATGACAAATTTGCATTGATACTTAAAGTGCTAATAAAGGACTGCCTTAATTATATGATTGTTGTATGTTTTTATGAAAGAATAACAGAGAATATGAAGTTTATCCTGCTGACTTACCACTACCCCATCCTATGAAATGCTTACATTCAAATGTCTGCTGGAATTGCTCAGCTCTTGTCTCTGAAAAGTAAGCCATGCTGCTCATAGAGAACTCATCAGAGATGTTGAATTAAATCAGAAACACTCTGATGCCACCCCACCTTCAGAATATACAGGTGTTCTGAGTTCCACCTGTGATTTTCTGTCAATCTGTTGCAACAAGCCACTGAAGTGTATCTCTTTTTAAAAGTAAGAAATCTGTGAGGAAGCTCCTGCTATGGGGCACAACTGCTGAAACAGAACAAACCAGGGTTAATACAATAAAGGCACCAAACACAAAATGAGGCCGCAGAATAACTACACTTGTCATGGTTTACTTGCAGCCTCTCTGCGATGCTGAAGCTGAGCTGGCCACATGGCCACATTAGCCATTCCATCAAGGTCAAGAATCTCGAATGAGTTGCTATGGGAAACAAATTACTGAGGTGTCAGCTGGAGATGAAGGTTCAGATATAAGGGAACTTTATCCATTATATGCTTGAAAGAGTTCCGGAACAACAGAAGCTGGAAAAGAGCATATTGGTAATAACAAGACCAGGAAAGCAGATGTTTCACTGACCTTTGCTCTATGCATTCGGACTACCCATTTGCCAGCATGACTGAGTGTACCAGAAAGGAATTGCAAATAAGGTTGGTTCTCCTGAGGCACAAATAAATAAATAATGTTTAAAAAAATCAGATATCAAGTGTTTTTTCTTTAGAAAGACACATAAAAGAAACTCAAAAGCATATGAAACCACATGGGACTTGCATCCTGTTATTAAAGACAAGGAGAGAGAGTTCTGATTTTATTACAGCATTCATTTCTGTGGAAGGAATTGGAAGCTGGAAAAGGGACAAGCTAACATGCCCCTGAGGTGTCTTCCCACCAAAACCCAGTTTCATTCACTGTGCTCTCTTAGTAAGTGATTCCTATAAACATGACCTTGGCTGGCATTGCCTGTGGAAAGAGAACTGGGAGGACAAGGTCTTCTATCCAACACCAACATTGCTTTTTGTCAAACCACCCTGATACTCTTGACCTCATGAAGCTTACCTCAATATCTGGAGAAGCCAGAATGTTTGCACTTTCAACAGAATATTAACTTTGACAAAAGAAAGAATTTATGTTTAATTACACACAAACTTGTTCAGGAAAGTTTAGGGTAAATCCTTCTCTCCCAGTTTGAGACTGCTGATCCAGCTGCTCACTCAGAAGCTATGGGACAGCTTGCAGAGGGTGGTGCTATGACCAAAATAAAAATTAGGATTTTAGTCTTTATCACATATTTGTTTAAATTTTCTCATCCATATGCCTTTTTTTCTGTAGCAGAACTTTACATTATCTATCCAAGAACAGGAAAGGGACTTCTTTTTCTCTACTGAAATACAGGGAGAAACATCTGTTCTTGAGACTCATATTGGATGTGACTGCTGGGTGAAAGAAATAGGCATAATTAAGTTCCATTAATGAAGACTTTTGCTAAACAACAGCTAAAATTCTGGCCTTCTATTTTCTTGACTGTAGGTTGTTTTTCCCAGGGACTCTATTTTCTTCTGCCCATTGTTCTTATAATGGCTTTAGATTTGGCGGTTCCTTTTTAAATGTGTAAGACATGGGGCTGGGAGAAAGAATTAAGCATGAACATTTATTTGTTAAAATCTTGCATCATTTCTATGCCCTACTAGAAGCCTTGAAAAGCGATAATGGGGTAATAGGTATGGGGTAATATCATAGAAATCCAGTAAAGAAAACAAAAACCTAAATACCTATGTAGGAGGTCTTCACTTTCCCATAGTACTTGTATCTGTATTTACACATTATAGCCAGGACCTTGGTGTTCATATGACTCTCAATATAAACATATAACATCAGAAACGGGAGATATATTTTTATAAAGGACAAAGGATAAGGCAGTGAAACTCTTTCCCCTTCTGTGATAAGGCATTATTCCTCTCCAAATATTTGCCTTTCTGGCTTTTTCCCTGTGTTACTTGTTGGATTGTAATGTTCTACAGTGAATTAAAGCTGGATATTACATTTTATTCATTTTATTGTGGCTTTGATGTCCTGGAAGACTTTTTTTTTTTTTTTTCTTTTTTTCTTCTCCCTTTGGATTAGGCTTTATTGCACTTAACTATTGTGCAGGAATAACTGCAGGTAATGAGATTGACAGAACTGTGACAGCAAGATGCTTTGTAAATCAAATCAGAATTTGTACACTGTCTGATAGCTGTCTTAAAAAGGTCTGCTATGACCCCTAATTTCAAAGAAGGGATAGGAGGGATTTTTTGGTGCAATTACAGTTGTGAGTGGCTTTCACATTCTTAGGTAGCCTGAACTGAAGCTATGCTAATGAGAACAAGGAGATTTCTAAATGGAGAGATGCAGCCTCTGCCTGCTGCAGGAGTTGTTGCTAGTGGGTTTTCTTTTAAGCTTCACTAGGTAATGTCATGGAGTAAGCACATGTATTTCTGGGAATGTTCTGTAGAAGAACTTGAAAATAATTTCCATCTATTTCAGCTGCTGCCCTTAGAACTAAAGTACAAATGCTTCAACATTAAGGATCTCTGTGAAACTGGGGATTGCTTTGCCAGGCACTAAAATGGAAACACCTGGGGAAGTGGAACATGTGTTCAACTATGCACCTCAGGCAGAGCAAAAGTAGAAAAATACCTAAATTTGTGGGCCCAGAGAAACAACAGGAGAGCAGAAAGCCTAAGATGAACAAAGTTTCATTGTTGCTTAGGTGAAGGGAGATTGTAAATGTCTAGTAAATTAAGGTAAAACAACAAAGGTAAGATGCTTTTGAGAGCGTAGGTGCTAAGTGAAAATACTCTTAATGTAGGAAAACTAACTAACATGACATTATACACTGAACTGATGTCATTGCTAGAAATCTTGTAACTGTTATCCAAATTAATTTTTCTAAGTGGTTAAATCTATTGTAAGAAAAGTGAGTACTGTTCTCCTGTGAAAGTTGGGAAACTGCTTAATTTATTACGTCATGTTCAATACTGATTTAGCACTGGATTTATCAGAACATATGCTCATTCTGTGTTAGATGAACCAGTGGCCAAAAGTGAGGAAGGGTGGGCTCTGTAGTGGTGACTTTAAGGTATGAGTAGCTAGGAAAGGTCTGCTCTTGTCTCTGCTGCCCTGGGAAGAGACTAAAATTGTTACTTGCAGTGCAGGAGGCAGGATTGATAACCTGAGGCACCCTCTCTAGTTTTTTCTTACTCTCTTTTCCTGATTTTTCTTAGAAAAAGGACAAAACATTTATTTAGCACACCTTAAGGTCAAGATAGACAGCAGGTGACAAATGAGAAGAAACTGTGATGGTCAGAAAAAAGATAGAATAATCAACACTGATGCTATGAACCGGTGTGGTGGGTGGGTGAGTGAAAAGAAATAGAGCAGACACAGGGAGCGAGAGCAGATTCAATCTCATCATGGCTCGAGTGGGGCTAGAAGAATAATATATGTGTTCTGGAAAGTTTATACTTGGAATAACTGAAGTACAAAGTCATTAAATCACTTGTACAAAGCCAGATCAACATCATCATTCAGGGACATGGTCTCAACCTCAGCAATGTGAGAATCATTCAAGTCCATGGTGATAAATCTTGACTGCTTTTAATGTTCCTGTTGTCTTTGCATCTATTCTCCTATAATAAGGTGTATGTTACATTCTGCTTCCCCCTCCACCCCTCATCAAATGGACACCCCATGACCAGGACTGTCCTCATCCCTCCCTTACATCTTTTACACTTTTACAGGTTGTATTAATGAATATGGAAAGATCAAAAATTATCACATAAAAATGAGGTTTTCGATGCTGGAGCAGCCTGGATAGGGTCCATTAAGATCATATCTAGCCTTTGTCACTGTTGAATACCAATATCTGTGTTCACAAAGCACAAGAAATGTCGACAAAGATGAAGTAACTTGACCATAGATGAACCTTTCCCTTAACTCCATTAGTCTGTGACTGCCTTTGCAGACTGTAAAAGTAATGTTTATGCATATCTAAATGTGAGGATTTTACTGGGGGCTTTTTTGCAGGTTTTTTTTTTTGAACCCATGAAAATGTAATTTTTGATGATTGTCATGTATATAAAAACAGCGGAGTGTGTTTGACTCTGAAAAATACTATCTTAGGCATCTAATGGTAAACATGCTTCAAGACAAGATGAAAATTTGTAATAGAGAGAGCTTCTGTGTATAGCAACCTTTGTATTTGCCAGATTTTATGCTGGGGGGTTTTTTTGGTGTTTTTCTTGGTGTTTTGGTTTTTGTTTTGTTTTGTTTTTTTTTTTTTTTTTTTTTTAATGTCATATCTTAGCATATCCCTACTTTGTTAAGATCCATATTCTCTTCTGTGTTACTTTGACCATTTGTGCCTGCTGTTGATTCTCTTAAAATCTGTTTTAAGGGTTAAGGGCATATTTTTAAAAGCTGTTTATGCTCCTGAATATGCAGATAGGTACTTGCCAGGCTTTTTGAAGGTACCTTAAATCCTGAAGATCTACAATTGAGCTTAATAAGACTTTAGTACCCACCTAATTTGTAAATGCAATTGGGTACCAAATATCTTTGACAGGCTGACCCAAAGTAATCAGTCATGCACAGAATACCAGAAGTGACATACTTTTTGGACTAGACTATTTCAGGATTCAAAATACTATTTTCTATGTCTATTGCTATTTTCCCTTTGCTCTTCCTCATCGTCTTTGCAGTCCTAGTATTTCATACAGCTTTCTGAGGGGTTACCTACAGCAGACACAAGAGACATAGATGTGCAGCTCAAACTGTCCTTTCTATTTTTCTCCATGTGTTGAAGGTAAAATTCATACAATGGTTTGGAAAGAACCTTTGAAAATCATCTAAACCAATCACCTTGCCATGGACAGAGACACCCTTCACTATATCAGGTTGCTTAAAGCCCCATTCAACCTGATCTTGAAGACTTCCAGTGATGTTGCATCCACAACTTCTCTGGGCAGGTTGTTTCTGTGTCTCACCACCCATATAGTAACAAAAAAAAATTTCTTCTTTATGCACAATCTAAACCTACCCTGTTTCAGTTAAAAACCTCTGACCCTAGTTCTGTCACTACAGAATCTCATAGAAGTCTCTCTCAGTTTTAGAAGCCCCATTTAAGTATTGACAGGTTGCAATCAGGTCTTCCTGGAGGCTTATCCTCTCCAGGCTGAACAACTACTTTCTCAGGCTGTCTTCACAGGAGAGGTGCTCCAGCACCCTGATATTTATTGTGGCTTTCTCTGCACATACTTAACAGATCCATGTCTTTCTTGAGCTGGATGCAGCACTCCAAGTGGTGCCACATGAGAGCAAAGGGGGAGAATCGGCTCCTTTAACCTGTTGCTCACAGTTCTTTTTATGCAGCTCAGGGTATTATTGATTTTCTGCCTACAAGTTCACACTGCCAGTTTATGTCCAATCTTTTATCTACCAACATCCCAAGTCCTTTTCTAATCTCTCAATCCATTCATCACCCAGCCTCAACTGGTGCTGATGAATTGCCCTGACCCAAGTGCAGGACCTTGCCCTTTAGTCCTTAAAGTGCCTCTGGATGGCATCCCTTCCCTCCAGCCGATCAACTGCACGACTCAGCAAAGTTATTGAGGCTACTCTCAGTCCCACCATCTGTGTCATTGATATTAGACATTATAATATTGGGTTGTATTGCTTCCAATACGTGCCCTGGAGTAGTAACGTCACCTCTTACTGGTTTCTACTTGGATATTGAGCCATTGACTTAAACTCTTTGAATGAGACCGTTCAACCAGTTCCTTATCTACTTAATAGTACATCCCTCAAAACCATGTCTCTCCAATTTAGCAGTAATAATATTTTGGGGAACTGTATCAAAGACCTTACAGAATTCCAAGAAGATAACATCTATAATTCTTCTCTTGTCTCCTATGTGGTCCATAATTCTTCCCTTTCCTATGTGGTCACTCCACTATAGAAGACCATTAGATCAGTGAGGCACAATTTTCCTTGGTCATCTCGTGTTGCTGACTCTAATCACCTCCTTGTCTTCCATAAGTTTCAAAATTTCTTCCAGTGGGATCTATTTTATAATCTTCTGCCTGCAGGGGTGACTTCCATACCTCCAGCTGAGCTTTTTTCCTTTGAATTTTTTCAGTAGGGAAAAAAAAAAAAAAAAAGGAGTAAGACTATAATCTAGGCATGACAAAATGCAATTAAGTCCTTCAGAGTTCTTTTAGGTGACAAAGTTACATCTGATCTGTTGCTTTCTATCTATGCTGAGGAAACTAAGCTGTATTAAACGTAACTACTTAGGGTATTTTATGTTGCTTAACAGAGCCATCTGCAGTAGTCAGCATCAATGGAAAAAGGTTAGTTTTCTTCCTCCAAATCCCTTAGGAACAAGGAATTTAATGAAAGAAGGATTTGCACCAAAGTCATCTTTCCTCTTTGAAAGTTTGCTTATTGGGACATTTGGGAAGCACCAGCAGCTTAACCTCATTCTTAGTAGAACTCGGAGAAGCTGAAAGTAGGAGAGGTTTAGTTTAGTTAGTTGGATGGTTTGTTATGTATTTTCGGGGTTTTTTCGCTACCCTTTTATAGATTTTTGATCATTGTCAGTACTGTTTGCATATGTATCATTATGATATTTGGGGTTTTTTTGCCTCTTCTGCTAATAAAGATCCATGTATACATCAGCAGCTATTTGTTGGAAGATTAGCAGGGAGCATTGCTACTGATTCAGCAAAACAATCTGAAGTTGTGACCAACATGGACCTATCTCATGTTTGATAACAAAAACATCAGAATGACCATTCACCAGGTTGCTGCTATCAAAAAGTATCGTGATCAGCCCCTGTTCAGAATTGTGGCTTACTGAGTTGTCTTCACTCAGAGGACTCGTAGCCAGCTGTGCATTCTTTACTTTCTTTCAGATTGAAAGCTGTGGGCATGATGGTGAAGGGAGGGAGGGGAGGACTCACGTGCACAAAGCAGAATTGTGATGAGATGAAATATTCTGGTAGTGGGAGCCATATCTGATCAATAAAGATATTACATAAATTATTTGTGGAATTGAGACTTCATTGATCTCCTGGAAGATTAAAACAATGTTGCAGGTTCAGTTTAGAATTACATTTAAGGTTCTTTAATGCATTGTTGACCAAACATTTTCTTGTTTAGCAAAGTTGAAGACAATTTTGCTATACATAATGTACAAAAATATATAATATAAAAGAAAAGCATACCATTAGTCACCTCTGATCTCAATAAATTATAATTGGTAAAAGGAGTATATGTTAAAAGCTATAAAGTAATTTCTCCATTCCTGGTTGTGCAAAATGGTTTCAAAATGAATTAAGATCTTTCAAGTCTTCAAGAGGTTTCTTCCCTTCCTTTTTCTTTGGGTTTTTGCAGTTTTGTTTTGTTTTGTTTGGGAGATTTGTAATATTTTGAATGGAGGGAAAGAACATAAGTAAAATAAGTACATTATCCAGCTGAAGGTAGTAAATGTGCTAGGTCTTATGATGCAACTGGTTTCCCTCAAAAGACCAGGAAGGATCAACAATATCATGAGTCTTAAATTCTTGGAGAAATAAAAATCGAATACAAAATAAGATCCTAAACAAACAAAGCAAAACCATAATAAAGCAAAACCACTGAATCAAGCACAAAGGGCAGTGGTAATGAAAGTTTAAATGTAACATTACTCAAGTGTTATGTTAAAACAAATGACCATAAAAATTTAGAATGATTAAAGATTTAGGGAGATGTTTCAGGAGAAGCTCCTGGCAATTTTGGCTTTAAAAAAAATACCTCACAAATAGTAAATTATGTCTGGAAAATTATCTTCCCTCTCAGGAAATGTTATCATAAACTGCTGCAGTAAGGTCAGGTGGCTTCATCCTCTGTCCTGTGGCTAATGACAAGAATATCTGATGAGTTCACTGAATTGCATAATACTGTCATTGAAGATAATTATTTAAACTCTATGATCACTTTTAAAGACAAGATTGCCAGAAGGCCCCTAGTATTTTAGGGGGGTTTATTCAGTATAGCTACTGGAAGAACTGTCTCCATATCTCTAGCTGTTGCAGTGTTTGGTTTTTGAATTAGTGGCAGAAGTTTTTACCTGCTTTGAAGAGTTTGACCCTTTTTGTACTCTACAAAATTCATCTGGAATTGTTAAAAGCCACTAGACTGTTTAAAAATCTTGGAAAAGGTAACAGCTCCATTGGAAATAACTACCGAGAATGGTTTGGAGAGGATGATTCTGATTTCATATGGGAACATCTGTCCTTTAATTACTGTAAGATTACTGTAGAAAGGTTGGTGAGATCATGTAGAAATGTGTCACTTCTGAAAAAGTCATTGTTGAGCTGCATAAGAAGTCTCACATTTTCTTGGAGGGCTGATGTAGGCATTTTATTCTTTTCATGCCACCAGATACTTTGGGTAAGTAAAACCTCAAGCTACATAGCTAGAGAAGAAGAAAAAAAAGCAAAAGCAAAAGCAAAAGCAAAAAAATCTACTGCAATCTAATTATCAATTTACAGCTTAACCAATGAAGGATTCTTTGCAGAAAGACATGAACAAACCATATTCCCCCCATTTATAAATACAAGGGAAAAAAGTTCTTCCAAGAAACTGAGGACAAAAGTTACATTAATAATTTTGCCCCAAATTTTAAGTAGGTTTTTTTTTTTTTTAAAGGCACAGCACAACCTTAATTAGTTCTTTTATGTGGATAACAAATCTGTCTTCTTTCGAGATATTATATAAACAACCTTTTCCTCTAATACTTGCCTCCTTCTCTCCATACGATAATTTATTTATTGCTAGAAAAAGAAGGTAGAATAAGTCCAACTAAGAAAGTAGATTCATGTTAAGGCAAAAAGAAGCATAAGAAGTAATTCCCTCCTTGAATTCCTGCTAGTCAGTATGAAAGTCGTACTCCTAAACCTTACTTTCAAAGTTATGGCTAAATTCCTTGATTACAGTACCCTCTTCTACCAGGAAATTATTTCATTTTTCACATTTCCATTTCCGTGCAGTCAAGCAGGACTCCTTATATCTACCTCCCCGAATTAAGTGTCTTGAAGGTCCCAGGTTAAGGTGCTATTATATGAACACCATTAGAGCTTTGCACTGTGATGAGCTGATTCAAATCACTCCAGTATTTTCCACTTCACCTTTTATAAGGTGTGCCTAAAAATACAAAAAATTTGCATGAACAGTTATGGCAATTGATAGTCTGGTAAACAATGATATCCATTCTTTCTGTGGAAAGTTGAGGGATTTTTTTTTTTTAAGCTACATACTCCTGTGAAGCTAGATGCAATTATTATTTTTCTTACTTTCTTGCTTTCTTGCTTTCTTTGCTTTCTTCCTTTCCTTCCTTACTTTCTCACTTTCTTTTCTTTCTTCCTTTTCTTCCTTGCTTCCTTGTTTCCTTTCTTTCCTTCCTTTTCTTCCTGTCTTTCTCTCCTGATAAACACAGGCATTTCAAGTTCAGGCAAATTCTATGTTAAAATCATGACATCTCCAGTGTACGAAGAAGGGGGCAAATGGGATCTGATATGGTGACTTAATAGCAATTCCACTTTTAATTACTTTCCTTAAATACCCCTTGAAATTCAAACATATTTAAATAGCAAAACTGTAGTAAAAATAAGAAATGTTGATCAGGAAAATGTGCAGCTTTTATTAAAGGAAAGGGCATATACTCACTAGTAATGGTTTGTAAATTGATTGATCACAGAACAGTTGAACTCTATTTCCTAGTACTGCCTGCATTATTGTTGCTTTTTTCTTATGCTCGGATGTCTCTCTCAGTAATGGAAGCAAAAATTTAGCCTTACTTGAAATATAATTCAATAAACATATTTTCTTGGAATGGACAGATGGTTTTTTGGTTTTGCTTTTTCTTTTTATTAATGGATTTTTAATTTTATTTTCCTTTGCTGAAACAATGCATTGGATTTGCGGAACAGTGATTACAAAGACAATAAATGTTTAACAGAATCATCAGAACAAATAGAGAACAAACACAATTTCTTCCCTCCAAGTAACACTTTTGAAGTAGCAGAAAAACAGAGGGGACTGGCAGCAGCACCACAGTTCCCTCGGTATAGCTCTTTTGTTGAATTTACTTTGAAAGCAGACTATAATTCATATTTGTGCCCTTATTTAATGTCTTGAGTTGTCATTTTTTTTTTTAATTTACACATACAGAAACAAATATTATTATTTGCCTTTTTAATTGTCATTATTATTATTGTTATTGTTATTATTGTTATTATTATTACTTGCATGGACTTTAGCAAAAAAGCAAACCTTCTCCTTGCGTTCTGATTTCTGCCGAGTTGGAGCTGGGGAGAAGATATGAGGACACAGTGAAAGATGGTGCCAAGAATGGGTGTTTTAGTTGTTTGGATAGTTCCTGATCCTGACCTGGAGTAATGTCTGTCCTTCGGCAGCCTGTGCTTTGCACCATTCAGAGCTGAAGTGATGCATAAAAATTATCTAAATGGATTAGATCGGTATGTAGTTTTTTAAAGTGGTTATAAGAATGCTAAAGACACAGTTGTTTTTTACTGGAGCAGTCATTTTCTATATTCTTTGGTTTTCAGCACAAGTTCACGCCTCTATTTCATGAGTATAATCAATGGAAAAAACAGTAGGTTTTTTAACATGAGGCTCTCATGGTTCCTTCAAAGGCTTTCTTATGATCCTGAGGAGTTTGTGCATCTTTACTGAGCCAGAAAATAATCGGCCCACAGGGGGAAAAGTTCCACCACAGAAGTTATGGAAATTGAGGTTCCTCTGAGATTTTTATTGTTTTTTCTTTCTCCAACATATATTGGTAGTTCCAAGCACTTCCTCTCTTAAATTTTAATGCCAGCTGTCTGCTCTCCTCTCTGGCTTCTGTGGCATGATTCCATCAATATGGCATTGCCTCATCTTTGTTTCAGAGATTTTCAGTTATTAAAAAAAAAATTAAAAAATAAATAAATTAAAAGCAGTCTTCATGTTACCACATTCTCACATATTTAATAAAAGAAGAGCAGGATTTTCAGGGAAAGTTGCTTCCATGCCTTAACTTTTTTCCCTTTAACATACATTTATTTTTTCACTTCCCCTATCTTCTTTTACATATGGTAAGATAAAAAAAATCTCACTTCTACAACTTTTAGAAAAGTTTTCTAGATAGTTCATGAGATCTATCAATAAGAAATCCATAGGTCTGACCTCTGAATCTCCATGTTTACAGTTGTCAGTATTTTCAGTTACACATTCCTTAATGACACAACATTTTATTCATTTTATTATTTATTTTATATTTTATATTTTATTTTATTTTATTTTATTTTATTTTTTATTTTATTTTGGTTTTTATTTTATTTCATTTTATTTTGTGTGCTTGCTTGTGTTTGGTGTTTTTTTGTTTGTTTATTTATTTATCTTAATCTGTGTCATCTCCTATGATGTTTCACTCTTGTATGTGAACATGCTCTGTCTTCCATGAGGAAAATCTTTCTCTGGGTTGCTAAGCCCTTTGATCTCACCTTGATTATTTGTCAATAAATGGCTCATTGAAGAAGCACTGCTGAAGAGGGACAGCTCTCCAGAGCCCCTAAATACCTTTCATGTGCTGCATTAAACGTAACTCAACCTTCCTCTGACCCAGAGTTCAGCTTTACCTCCCTGCCTGGGAGCAGTAGGAGCAGGCTGCTCCACTGGGAAGGTGACCTGGGAGCTGACCTTGGCATGGCAGACACTGCTATGGTGACAGCAATCTTTAATCCTTATCAATTTAGATTTCTTGTGGTCATGGGGAATTCTTATGCAAGAGAACAAAGTAAAAGCTATATTTTTATATTCACAGCCAGAGCCTTTCCCAGATCCTGTGCCACTTTGTGGATGACCTTTGTGGGCTCAGGGACAAGTTCTGTCCAGGTAGCTTGGGGTTTGTTCAAAACAAAGCATACCTACCATGCCCTTGTTTCCTGACAAATTTAGTCAAACCCCAACATTTTTCCACCTATTTCTATTCAAAATGGATGCTGTTGAAAGTTTCTAGCTGCAGAATTTATACCAGATACTTTGTTTTGGGTTGACCCTAATTTCCTGTGTGTGTACTGCTGCAGAGGTTCAGGTGAACCCTTGCTCCTCTTCTGTATGCTCCTTTTTCTCCAGTGGTTCATGGTTCTGGACTATACCATATGACTCACCATGTACTGTTAGTAATCACTGATACACTACTGAAAGTTTCCACTATATGGAGTCAGGTTATTTTTTTGAAATTTTACTTAACTTTAGTCTGCTAGCAAAGTAAAAGTGCTTTGTTCATATTTGAGGTCAACAAGAGTGTTTTAAAATAATGGGGATTAGGAAAAGAAAATGTTACTGATGTTTGGAGGAATCTTCCTGTGTTACCAATGTTTGGAGGAATCTTCCTGTGGAGCTTTGTTTTCTTTTTTTTTTTTCTTTAGCCTTCATATAAACGTTTTCTTTAAGTCTCATATTAAAAAAGTAGTTTGTTCTTAGGCCAAGTAGTTTGTTCTTGATAGCCAGTTATATATACAGTATTGGTTTGGGACAGCAGATCATTTGTCTTTCCTCCCCCACACCACCACCACACCTGGGTAGGTGGATAAGCCAAAGGCTGTGAAACAAAATAGACAAAGACTACTCTGAGCAAATGTTCTTTTATTTTGTTCCTGTACTCCTCCTACTCTCTCACCTTACAAGAAAGACACTGAGGCCCTGGAGCGTGTCCAGAGAAGGGAAACAAAGCTGGGGAAGGGTCTGGAGCTCAAGTCTGATGAGGAGCAGCTGAGAGAGCTGGGGGTGGTCAGCCTGGAGAAAAGGAGGCTCAGGGGGAACCTTCTCACTCTCTACAACTCCCTGAAAGAAGGGTGCAGCAAGATGGATTATTAAGTTTCCTTTCCATTATTTCTGTGTAGACTGAGTGTACTACAGCAATAGCATTTCCCACAGTAATTTGGAGCTACTTCTTCAAATGTCAGCTGACATCAGAAAAAGCAGAGAAAAGAGGACAGATTTTAAAAGCCACAGTTCTGCACTTAAAATCTTTTTGTTCCAGTTCTAAGGGAAGCCTAGGACAGGTGATCATCTCTTTTTATCCTCAGCTTTAAATATCACACTATCTCTTTGTAAACGTCTTCTTCCTTTTTTTTTTTTTTTTTTTTTTTTTTTTTTTTTTTTTTTTTTTTTTTTTTTTCCCCCCCAATTAAAATTAAAGCTACTCTGGTTTATTGGGTGCAGGTTTCTTTTCTGTGAAACTGTCCACTTCCCAAAGCTCAACGTAGTCTCAAACAAAATGGTCTTTAGGATGCAGCAAATACCCAGGATAAGGAAAGATGTTGTCAGTGACATTTTACCACTTGCTCATAAGTTTTCATGGTCTTTCACAGTATTTTCTTGAAGTTTCTAAAACAAGGACTTAAACCTGCTACTAACACCTCCAGTCAATTCACTCTGATCTTGTAATCAAACAAGCCTGCAGAGAATCTGCCAGGCAATTTTTCTGTAAAGTGTTTGAACCTTGCAGGCATATTTCTAGTGCCAAAAATCATTACAGAATTGAAAACCTCTTAGTCAGGTACAATCAAGTGTGAATCTTGGTCTCTGGCTATATAAATTTTTACATTTAGGGCATGTTAGTGAACAGCTTGACAGCTTGTCTGAAACAATTAATTTTTTAAACCAAAGGATTTCTCCTGTCATAACTTTTTACCATTATCATAGAAGTATTTGAGTAAAGCCTGGCAGCAAGGCATCAATTTTTTTAAAGTAATTGACATTGCTGTTATTGTTATTGTTGTTGTTGATGTTATTGAAATTATATTTGTCACCTGGTTAAATGGGCACCAAAATTTTTACTAACTTCTGCCAGATTTACACTTCCTTTTAGTAGTAATATGTTTAAAAAATATTTTTCTAGACTTCAGTATTCTCTTGTTGGAAAAATTCCTGCCGATATTTTTTATGTGTGCAATCAATGTGCAATTTTTTATTCCAAATTGAACAGACAGTCAACACTTTTATAGTATGAAATTGTAGCATCTTGCTAAAAACTTTTCCCGTCACTGTCTGGTTAAACACCAATGATAATAAATAAATCTGGAGCTACTGTCAGGTAGCCATTTGCAGTCTTCACTGTTTTAGAAATGAGAGTGACACTTTGAGGCCATATCAACTATCTGAAGAGCTGTTCAGATTTAAATGGAATCGGTGAAAATAAATATATATAAAATAAATTGTCATTTATTAAGATACATAAGGTTTTGCTTTATATTAGTAGGACTTTTTTCAGAAATGATATTTAAATAAATTTCTTAAACCAGCAGATTTCATTGTTCTTATTTGTTTCAGATTCCGGTCAGGCAAGTTCACAGAAGCTGAGGCTTTTAAAGTGTAAGCTTTTTCTGAATTTATGGGTTTGCCATGACACCACTGCCTCCTTTAGCCTGGATGTTGTCATCTATGGATTTTGACATGGTGCATCTTTTCCATGAATAATTTATTAAGAAATTAGGCTGGGCCCATCTAATCACTTCTGATAAAAACCTTGATTCTGCTAACCCCAAATTTAATTTCAACAAATACTAATTAATTTTTCAATTTCATCTTTTGAAAAAATTCTTTTTCTTAAATGTTAAACTTAACAAATTTTTTAAATACCTAAAAGAAAATATTATAGTTAAACTTACTAAACCTGGACGATGTTTGTTTCTTTCAGGTTTCTGAGAAAGCTGTTTCTTATTCTTTTTTACTCATAGCATCTTATTTTTAATGAAGATTTGCCAAACAAGAACATTGTTAACCTAAATTTGGAGCTTATTTAATATTCTCTAAACCAACACATTGCTAAAACTTGGCTTTTAATGACACTAACTTAATAGATTAAAAATGGATGGAGAAGGGATACACTGATGCCTTGTGTTCCTGTACCACTGCCCCAATCTACAGCTGTTTTCTGTGAACGTCTTTGTACTTGTTGCTGTAAAGTCCATTCAATTCCTTTCTCCCTGTGCCAATACATTCTGTGTTGCACTTCCTAAGGCCCCTTGCCGACTATTCCCACATCCTAGTCTTCCTTTCACATGTGTACTGACAGTCCTTTGGGCTTGTCTTGCAACCTTCAAATCTGGTTCAAGAGGAGGGAACAGCTTGACCCACAGAAGTGCTCACATCCCTGGTTTGGACTGCATAAACATTCATTCATATTAACTTTATTGATATCTGTGGACTCCTAGTGCTTCTAACACAGGAAACTCTTGTTAAGGTGCCCAATATGCAGAGTTAGGAATTCCTTTGTCAGCACTGTGGTCAGTATTTTCTCTCATGACTGACTTAACTAAAAGTCAGAGGGCTTTGGTGGCAAACACAAGCTCAGAGCTGCTCTCTGGGTGTTGCCTCCTCTATCACTCTTGTCTCTCTTGCTGATGGCTGTAACTATTGGTTCAGGATGATTTCAGTGGCCTTGAGATCAGCAATATTTATCTCTGACAACACTGAGATGTGAATTATTATTGATGCTGAGACAGACTGTGCATTTGCAGGGGGAGATGATCCAGGGTTACACCACTGTAACAATGAGAGAGTTGTCAGACAATATGATTTCTGCTGCATCTTAAGTTCTCTAATTGTTTATCATATTGACCTTGGGAGATCTTGCAATCTCCTGTCTGCAACATTAATCATCTGACATCATCCTATGCTCTCAAAGGACATTATCAAATCCAAAGACAGGAATACATCTCCAATGAGAAGGGCAGTAGGTCTTTGTGACCTGAGAAAGGGGATTAAAAAGACCTTTACTTTTTATCTTTACCATATAACCACAGATGAGTCACTCCCATCTTTGCATTGTCCTGTCATTTATCTGATGGGGAATTGTCTGAGCTGGTCTTCACGCTGCTGGAATATGGGCTATTGTTACTCCTGTACTTAAAACTGCTAAAACAAGGAGTTTTCACAGGTTGAGTCCATTCCAGGTCCAAGTTATCACCAGAAGGTTGAGCCTAGGCCAGCATTCACATTACAGTATAGATCTAAACAACATCACAGTATACTAAGAATTATTATTAGCCAACAACCATTCCTAAATGGTCTTCTGTGGGAAGATTGCAAAAAAAACCCAAACCAAACCAAACCAAACCAAAACAAAAAAAACCCCAAACCCACAACAGAACAAAAACCCAAACCAAATGAGTTGCTCAAAGTTTTAGGGCATTTTTGTTTGGTTGATTTGGGCTTTATTTTTTACTGTTTCAGTATAGTGTTTGTTTGTTTGTTTGTTTGTTTCCTTTTGTTTTGGCTTGATTTAGGTTCCACTCCTAAATCCACTCCTCCCCATCCCATTTGTAATGTGAGCTCATATTTGATGGGAAGAAAGGTTGATGCCCAGTGAAGTCTGGCTAATGAAATACTTTTGCTATGAAACAGGACTGAAACATAATAAATATATAACAATAACATTGCAGTGGAAGGACAAAAGCATTGTACTTATGAAATGCAAATTATTTACTTAATATTTAAAGGAATATTTCAATAAGCCTCACTTGGTTAATAAACTGGTTTTGTTGTAGGATGAAATTCATAAAAGGTGAAGGGGATGTAACCTACACAGAGATCAATTATTTGATTTCAGCTGCAAATACAATACCTTCCATAAATGGTTTAAATTCACTGGATCTCTGGGTTAAACTGATAGATGTTTACTTTGTGTATCAGTAACACAATCCTTTCCAGACAATGATGGATAAGATTAAATGGCCTAGGGCTGTAGTGGAAGCAGACAAAACAATCCTTCAAATTCTCTTTAAGGAATGTAACAGCGTGGCTTAAAATATTTGAAGTGGCCACTGACTGTTGTTCTGCACTCTGTTCAGTGAGGTGTAATATGGGGCTTTGTGCTCCCAAAACCATGCCTGACCCTTTAAGTACATCAGGAATGCTCAAACTTGTGCAAAAAAATAAATCCCATGGGCTACACTTGGGATCTTTCTGGAGAGGGTCAGTCCAGGTAAATTGTATGACTGCACATGGCTCAGGCTAAGTGTAAGCGTTTGGGCTGAGACTGAGTTGAGTCATGAGGTATTTGGGACCATCTGCAGCAGGTCTGTAGGGTTTGGGATCATCTCAGCTACTCTAGAACTAGGAGTATGGATAGAAGGAAATGTTTCTTAAGGCATGAGATAAAAATAAAAATAATAAAAACAAAACCAAAACCCAGTAACAAATCCTAAAACCATACCCAAATTGCTGAGCTAGAAGACTAAATGTAAAAAAAAAAAAAAAAAAAAAAAAATCTTTATTTTGGCTTCAAAATTAGCAATTGATCTGACAATTGGTTTAATTTGGGGTGATGTTAGTATTGGCAGAGGCTAATATATCCTGTGGGCCTGAGCTCAGCGCTATGCCCAGTGAGGAGCCTTCCAGCTCAGTTTTTGTGCAGCAATAAGCTCCTCACTGTCTGAGTACAACCGGACTGGTGCTGTCAACACCTCCTAAGCAGCTGCTTCTCAAACTGAGCTGTTTGCTAGGAATGACCTTGAGTTCTTCAAAATAGAAGGTAGACAGAGGAATATGCACATCTTGATGAGAATCTTTTATTTATTTATATTTTTCAATTAACAAATCCCTGACTACTAGTACAGGTCCGAGCCTCTATTCAGGCAGAGTGAGGCTGGCAAGATATTCATAAGATAACAGTTAGTGAGGAAAAAATCTAATAGAAAACCATTCAGCTATGTTGACGTGGTGAATGGAACAGTTTCATTCTATTAGCATGCATTCAACAAAGAGAAGTTAATTAGTTTTGAGAACTTCTGATATTTCAGTAAAACTTTAAACTAATTTTCAGTTGGAGATTTTTGCCTTCTGGGGATCCTGTCAGTATTTTCAATTAACAGATTTCCCTGCACAAGCTCTTCAAAGAAATGGTGTTAGAAATAGAGGAGGGCAAGAACTGCATTTTCCATTTCATGGGAAATACACAATTCCCTTCTTGTTATAAAAAGCATCAAAAAAAGAAAACAGTCAAGTTTTGGGTATAAATTAAGTTTAATAACTCTGAGCCAAGTTATACAAATAGATTCACTGTAATGTTGTAATATATTAGAATAGAAATAAAAAAAGAATTGCAACTACCCCATTCTACCCCATAGTAAACAGCATTCAAAGTCATCTATCTCATTTGTTCCTCTACCAAGTGAAAATTTCCTTATAACTCTTTCTGGTGAAATCTTGCATCCTCTTTATTTTATCTTTTTATTATTTTTTTTAAGTACTTGTAAGGGTGTGTACTACCTTCAGGCTTTACTCTAGTATTAATTAAACAGATTTTTTTTTTTTTTTTTTTGAAAGCATGAAGACTTTACTTTAGTGTGTGTAACAGGAACCTACAATCCAAATGGAAAAAAATGTAGTTTGTCTTTCTTTGCAGGAATAACCTTTTAAAATGATATATAAGTAATAGATGCTTGTCTTCCATTTAAGCATTATACATTTATCTACAGTAAACATGAACTTTGATCTATTATATTAGTTTATGGCACACAAATGCATCAATGAAATGGATCTTTTGTCAACCAAGTGTCTAGTGAGCAAATAATGGGGCTGAAAGATCCCTGGGTCTGGTATATAGGAATTCTTGGTATAGACAAAAAAAAAAAAAACATGTTCAGTTTGCTTTTCTTCATGTTTACAAGGCTACAGTACTCAAAGGCTGCAGCTTTACTGGCCTGTTTCTCTATTAGTTTGTCTATCCTGCAATATTGGATCCTCTCTTGAGAAGAAGCTTCTATTCTTCAGGTATGGCTTTCACTGAATTATGATAATTTCATCATAAAAAAATCTTTATTCACCCAAACTTCATTCTTTACCCTTCTTTCCTCTGCCTCAGTGACCTCAGCTCTAAAAACTGTGAATCTCATCTTGTTTTTCTTCCACCTCTGATTATCTTTTCTCCAGACAGTTAGTTTGACTTTCTCTCTTCTTGCCTTCAGGGTCCAAATTCACTAAAAATTTCCTCCTTTTCAACTAAGTATTTGTAAAATTATAAAACCAGTCATAATGCCAGCCAGTTCTTCTACACTTCCTCCATCACATGCACTCTAAATTGTAAGTACATCACTGTTGAGTGCCCATTTCTTCCCTGATTGTACTTTTGAAGGGTTCTAAAATGTGCATTTGTAAAGTTTTTTACCTAAGATATTGTCTCATTTCATGTTTTGCAAGCTAAAGAATGGGCAAGGAAGAACAATATCTCACATGCAAGATCTGAGCCTCCTGACTTTCCATAAGGCAACTAATTACTGGGCATCTGGAAGAGTCTTTGAGTGGTCTTGGACACTTCTCAACTGTTCTGTCTCAGCTTCCTTCCTCTAGAGGTGAAAAGCTCTTGGTTCTCTAGAAGACCTGAGGCAGCCAAGCACTAGCTTGAAAGAAAACATATGGCCTTTCTTCAGAAGAAGGCACATACAGCTTTTAGCAATAGTTTAAAAAAAAAAAAAACAAAAAAACACCTCTTTTTGTTGTTATTATGTTTTTGGATTATTTTATAAACATCACACCCCAATGTAATCTCAAACAGTAGAAATAATAGAACTTATTTATTATAAGCTCTATTATTGTAAGAGTTTTTTTGTAAGTTTTTGTAAGGTTTTTTTTCATAATTAATACTAAAATCTCAGCTAGATTTTATGGTAAACAGCTGCAGGTTAAGCCAATTTGTATATATTTTATATTCTCTTATCATTTTTGGAGAAAAATGGTTCTTTAACAGGAACATCAATAAAAGAAGATAGGACTCATATGGTATATAACAGAATTGTTTTACTTTGATCTGTAGATTTGTGCTGTTTATGGTGGAAGACAGCAATGAAGAAAGAGATATTATAAAGAAAGAAAATTTATAGGAGCATTAGCAAAAAAAAAAATCAACTTCAATTTCAGATAAAGCAAAATAATGCAAAATCAGTTTGGGGTATTATCATGTGAAATGTAAAATCTGATATTCCAGCAATAGAAATTCTTCAGTTAAAGCAAAAATTCTTCAACAAAATTTGTCTGACAGAGCTTCAAACAGATCTTTAATGAAAATTGCTTCATAACATCTTAATTTTCTGGGACAAACCCCACATATAGAAGCTGGTGCCATAGAATCTTGCAGCATCTTTACTTCAGTTATCATGTAGTTACACTGGTTTGACCCTACAAAGACACAAAGATATCTTTCCCATGATGCTCACAAAGAGTGAAATGCACATGATGCAATATCTTCCTTTCACACAGACATTGATTCATCATATAAGTCAAATTAAGACTTGAAAAAAAAAAAGACACCTACTAGAGTAAATATGACATGCTTTTAATTCAATTTTAAATCAAATAAATTATGATTTTAAATGGTTTAAAATTATCATTATTTTCTCAAAAATATTGCCAATTAGAAGAGTTTTTTTTTTTAAAAGTTTTTGCATCCTATAATACATCATATTGCTAAACAAATGAACAACAAAACAAACCACAAGATTTTTTGCACTAATTCTGTAGGGAGAATAATTTCTATTTCGATGAGATGATGGTAAAATATAGATTCTTTTTTAATTTAAAATAAAAAACATTAAATGTTAGATATTGATGTAAATAAGCTAAATTAATTGTTTAATTCCATTCCATTCTCAATACAATGCATCTCTGTTAGAACATATCTACCTTCCTAGAGGATAGGTTTGGAATTTTGACTCAATATATTTGGCTTTTAGTCTAGTTTTTATTTAGAATTTCTGTCCGTATTTAACAATTAGAAAGGTTTACTTGCCTGTATGTATATTTTATGAATGTTTTAGTTCTTACATTTCTAAAGCTAGGCATTTAGATACATTTTTAGAAACGAGGTTTAGTCTTCCATGTCTGAAACTTTTGGCATAATAAGGCAGTCCAAAACACATGGACCATGCCTGGAGTATTGCAAAATGAGCAGCTTTTTTGTGCCATACAGTTTTGCTACCTGGAATATCAGAAAAGTCCATGTTTTTTGATCCGACTCATGGTGACCATTTGATATTATTGCAAGCAGGTTTGTGGTATATAATGACACACATTCACCAACTGGTAAGGAATATGCTGGTGCTTGTCTACACTGAGACTATGACCATATTGACACCCTAATAAGAGACGTGAGCCTCAAAATTTTGCTTTGCTTTGCTTCAGGTTTTGTCCTAAGCATAGTCTGATGTCATAACAGTTTAAGCATTACAACAAATGAGGTGTCTGACTGCAACTGGATTTTATTTTCATAGGAATACCTTATTAGAGTTAAAAACAAGAAATTGACTGGTTCTTTACAGAACACTCAAGAGAAACAGGTAAAAATACATGCAGGGAACACAAAAGAAGATTTTTTGAGGGGGAGAAAGCAACTTCAAAAACCTCAACCACCAAAGTTTAGGTGAAAAAAAGGGTGATGTGGCTCACTTTTGTCTCGTTTTCCCATGAGAAGTCTCCCAATCACTACAGATAGTCTTGCATCCATAGTATGGAGAAACTCAAGTTGTTTGTATGCAAACAAATTCACATCCAGAATTATTGCCATGATCATGTGGTGTTATGCTCACATTGCTGCCATAACAAGCTGGTTCTGACACTGTGCATTGAGCTCTGCTCTGCTGTTACAGGTGTAATAAATTGCTATCTACTACTGCAGACAGCTCTGTGTCCCTTCTTACTGCATGTTACAGTCTTGGTCATTTTTCCTCTGCTAATTGGGAAGTATGTGAAGTCCTTCAGAACTCCCTCTGCTTTGTGTATGCATGTAGTGGAGAGAGAAAAAGTGAAATGGGATTACTCCTAAAATGTTAGATATTTTAATTCAAGTTTCTCACAGGCCATGCTTAGTCACATACCTCTACTAGTTATATTTCAGAAGGTGTTTTATGCTGTGATTTTGGCCCAGTGAAGATGCACCTTCCCAAAGGGTTCCAGGATAAAATTTAGCAATTAGACTATTCCAGGGATCCCAGTAGGCAGGTTTCAAGCTGTTGAGCTCTTTGGGTGACTGACAGGTCATTAATGTAGATGCAGGACTCCTTGCCAGCTTACCTCAGTGTCTGGGAATGCTTCAGGGTACACATAGGTTATTGTTGTAGATGTAGCTACAGTGTGCAAAGATTTCTCCCTGGATTTTAGATATCTTCCCACCGATAATTTTAGTGAAATGTCTGTGTTTCATTGGAAAACAACAATAAATAATAAATTTTAAAATGAAAAGAGAGAGAAAGAAAAAAAAAAAAAGAAGTCTATTGTTTTGATTATCAAGTATTCTTCCACAGTGGTAAAAACATTAACTAGATTAATTTAGAATATTTTAAAAAATGGAATTTTCACATTTTATTAAAATAAATTTCATTTTTGCATCTTGCAGACTTGTGATTAGGGATTGGAGGATTTTTATGCTTTCAAACGCTATGGAGATTGAAACCAGTTATATATCTTCAGTAAACTAGAACAAAAGTGAACTATTGACTGTCTTTGAGAAATGAGATAATTCTTCTGTGTTACTTAAACTTCTTCAGGGTTTTCTTTTTACTCTAAGACTTTGGGTACATGAGGTAATGAGACCTTTTCTGTGTTGTAGTGGTGGAAAGAGTACTTACACATGACCTAGCTGCATTATGGTGTCCCAGAACAGTCAAAAGTGTTTTTGGAATAAGGGAATTACTGTATGCAAAGGGGTTTTCAGATTTTTAAACATTTTCTCTGCAGTATTACCAACATAGATCAAAATAGTGAGTATTGGTCAAGAACAGTAAGTATCTATTTTCTCTGACAACTTTCCAGTGAGTCTGAGATCTTCTTTCCAGCTCCCATTAAGAGGTATGTATTTGGAAGCTATTATTTCACTTGTTCTGGGCTGCTTTCCTTCTTGCTACCCAAGCTTCCTGGCACCCCTCTGGGCTGACTAAATCACTAGCTTAGTGCTGACAAATAAATATCTCAATGTATGGAAACAGAAGAGGTATAATTTATTTTAGTTTTTGCTTTCCACCCTAGAAAAAAATAAGTGTGAAGAGTACTTTGGGAACAGAAGTTCATGGGTGGAAATAACCCTAAATTGGCAGCTGTTGTTATTTTACTTTATCTTTGTTTATGCCTCTCTACTGAGGAAAAGACTGTGTGACTGATGCCATGAGCAAAGTAGATAATGATTGTAAAACAAAGCACAAAATAACTGTAATATACGTTATTCTTCCTCATGTGACAGAATGTAGGATTTCTGGGCATGGATCCATTGTTCATTATATTAGGCACTGTACAAACACAGGCCTACTTGCTGGTTCCTATTTGAAAAGTTTCCAGCCTTTAGAAATGTATTCATCTTTATTTTCATCTGTGTAAAGGGAAAGCTAAAATGACAAGAGGCTTTGTCAATGCAAAGGAGGCAAGTCAAATTAGGAACAGTCTGCACACTGCTGAATTGGTGAAGACATTCTCCAAGTTTTCCCTCTTGCCTTTGGGATGCTCCTTACAATCAGTGGGTGGTGGGGTATTATGCTTTAGGGCTACACAAATCTGCCCAGAAATAGTTGAGGGATCCCTATATGACACTTCATTGTGTTCTGCTGGGACCTTTGTGCCACTGTAGACTTCACTAATATCTTTAGTATTAGTGTAATTGGTCCCTACAGTGCTTAGTAAAGACACTATATGGTCCTGTAGGATATTAAAAAATTTGTTAAATGGTATCTGTTCTAATAAAACAAATAACATCCACAGTATATTCCAAAATATCCAAGATAAATAGAAGAAAGTAAAAAACCTTAGGAGTCTTATACAGTGACTTAGGAAATGGGATTTTCCAGCTGCAGCCTGTGAGGCAGCAGTTAATTTCCAGCACTGTGCTGGTGGCTGGCTCTTCCTCAGCCCCTGCTGTATCTGTGAGCATTCGGCACAGCAGAGGCTTCATTGCAGTCCTGTGATGCCAAAGGCTCCTTCAGTGTTCAGAAATTTTGTGCTGTTTGTCAGGGATTCATTTTGATGGTAGGATGAACTGTATTAAGGGAAAGTTGGATTTGTTGCTACTGAATCTCCTCCATTTTGTCCTGCTGTCAAGGGTTTTGCATCCTGTACTACATTTGTCTGTCTGTCTTCCCTCACATTTTTCCTCTGTGAGTCTGAACCTACCACACTTAGAAACCTTACTCCACAGCACACCCCTCCGAGGATAGGGAGACTGAAGTGACAGTGATGCCAGAAAACGAAGACTTAGAGAAGTACATTCTTCAGGATAGGTGAATTCATGAGTTTGGAGCAAAATAACAGAGAATAATTGAGCTTGGAAAGAACCTTTGGAGCTCATCTTGTCTAACTTCTCTATTCCAAGAAGTTCAAAATAACCATCTTTACTTCAAAAAAAAAACCTTTCCAAAGGTCTTTATTTGAATGCAAAACATACTGATATATACATAACCTGGCAGAAAACAGTAAAATTCTGCATGTAAGTAGGGTAAAGTCCTCAAGCACTAAGGTAATGCTTCTGGGGAAGTAAAGATGAAAATAGTTACTTACTTTCCAAGATAAGAAATCTTCCAACCAATCTTCCAAATTTTTCAAAGGCATATAAGCATTGCTCTCCTGATTTTTCAGGTAGGACTCTAAAATGATAAACATTTATGACACATGTTGTGGGAGCCTTAAGCCATGAAGGCATGTCTGGGTTTAAAATGGAGACAAAAGGAAAATGGAAGGGGGAAAATGTGGCATCCATCAACCTTCCTTCAATCTATGGCTCTTCAAAAGATGTGCATACATCTTCTACTCTAAAACATGAGGTCTCTCATATTCCTGTTTGGTAAAGCCTCACTTGAGCCTACTGATAATTTTTCACACTTAGTGGGTTTACTTTCCCATCCTTTCTCCTTTTGTCCTGGCTCTGCACTGTGTTTCATTAACATTTTAATAGCTCAGCCTAAATTAATAACATGAGCTTCTTGTCTCAGAGAGCTCTCAGATCTTCCAAGCATAGCCCAGCCACACAGTTTTGGGCTGGCTGCTCTTGAGTGCTAGCAGTTGAAAATAGGACTGAGAAGTGAAAGTTCTCTCTTTTTCTAAGAGCATCAGTTCAAGTTTCACATCATTAAACTTCAATTAAAATCTGTCTGATTAGTTACTAAGCTGAGCTGGTTATGATCTGAGTTTGTCTTTGGAGGCAGAGTAACACTGCATTTTTCCTCTGAGACATGTAGTGCTCATAACCATTTTTTTTTTTTTTTTCAGAAAGAGATGCATTGTCTTGTAGTTTTATTGCTATTCCTCTTGTTCAGAATGTGGCACTCTTCACCAGGTAAAAGTCTAGTACTTCAGAAAGACTTTTTATTCAAGGGCTGAATTTTTTCACTGTCATGGCTTGAGGAACAATCTTCTTTTCACTATTTACACAAGGTATTCTAAAGTGTCTTTCTCAAGCAAAGAAAAAACAATAACAGCAATAACAAGAAAGACATTTGTGAGAAGATTTCATTTCAAAGATACTTGTTTGACTTCAGGTAAACAATTGACAATGCTCCTGGATCACGCTGTGTCAGAATTTGGCTAGAAATCCTGCTCTGTTGGACTGGAGACATTATCTGCTGAAATGCCATATTTTGCATGAAATGCAAAGCCAAACCAAGATCCAAGTCTGTAGTTATCACTGCAGAAATTTGCACTCCCAGCAAAAAATACAGCCAGGACTAAAACAGTATGGCCAGAATCCAGATTCTGATAATACATTATGCCAATGTAAATAATTCTAAAAGTTCCATTGCTTACAGGATATATATGTACCATTACTGAGAATTATTAGGTGGACTTAGGTGAAATAACTCTTATGTTTTGATATCCTCAAATGGAGGATAAGTATTTAATATGCATAAACCATGATTTGGATTATTAAATGAACTTAACATTGAAGTTCTTGTATAAAGAGAAACAAAACAATCAGAGAAGGAAAATAGAGCTTTTCTCATTGTAATAAAAAGGTGTGTTATTTAAGATTTGCTGAAAACCAAAACAACCCCTGTAAAGCAGCAAAGTTTTTCCAAAGAAATCCACTTCTTTGATCTATGCCTTCACAGCCTTTATTTGAATTTGGTGAGAGTGATATTGGACACTTCTTTGGTAAGCTGTGCTCAGATTTGACTCTGTCTTTGCTATGGAGACCAGAACGCCACCCATTAAATGTAGAAAGGTGATGGAGAAGAACAAATACTGGAGGGAGTCTTGTTTGCACTGTGCTATATTTTCTGTTAGAGTGTATGAGGATGAATACTTCAGGTAGCAAATGAACAGCTAGAATGTCTTTTTGGTAAAATAAATTTCTGTGACCTTAATCGTGATGCAACACAAGAAATGGTACCAGGATATGACTATTAGTACAATGCAAGAAATTGCCTCCCACCTTTTTCATCTCTCTCCAGTTTTTCCGTTGGTGGTACATCAAGGGCACCATCAAAGCCTTAAGATTTAATGGGGAAGAAGATAATAAACAGGTAATTTATCACCCTTATATAATTTATCACCAGCTGAGATTTTGAATCCAGTGAGAGCACAGAGTATTCGTTGCCCTGTTTTCTTACCACTGCCAAGGGTGGCTCTATGGAAAAGAACTTTGGTCTATCCTATCATCTTTTTTAATTGTTTAGTGGGTTTTTTTTTTTCCTATTTAGAACATAGAATCTATTTTTACTGTACAACCTGCTACTGATTCACCTCTATAAGAAACAAATATGTTCATTTCATATCTAACTGGAAATTCCCTTAAAAAACCATCAACTCCCTGGGTGTTCACTTGATGACATTTGGTCATGAAGTAATTCCATCTGCATGGTGCCCTCAGCCTGAATATCACTGAAACCTCAAGCAGAAAAGTAAATGTCTTTGTTAGAAAGCTGTATAAACTTTAGCATAAAAACAAAAACAAAAAAAAAATAAAACCAACATAGCAATTCAGAAGGGAGGGGGGAAAAAAGCCATTACCAGAAATGATTGTGTTTTCAGGACTGCTTACTTCATTGGAAAGTAAAATGGGCCATATCCAGCTCACCAAGCATGTGGAATATATATCAAATATTAGAGCCTGACATCCTCTATTGTCCTGGTTGATGAGAGCATGTGTTTGAACAGAAAGGTCATTCCCAGTAATGTGCACAAAGTGTTTAGCTGGTAATGCAAAGTCAACACTTTTTTTTTTTTTTTTTTTCCTCTTCCTTCTCTCTTTGTTTAGGTAGGAGAACATTGACACAATACTGAGGATTGCCTTGATCTAATATCCTCTGCCGAATTTTAAAATTTAGTTAGGTTTTCCTTCATGACAAAACTTTTCCTAGCAATGTGTAATCTAACAGCTTTTCTTTACCAGGAGTGTAATTTTGTAAGTAACAGTTTTGCTGATGTGCTTACAGACCCAAGGAAAATCTATGATGAAGGGCATTAGGTATTTTTGTCCTTCATATATGTCTACAGGTCTGGTTTTGAATCATCCATATCTACATACATTTCTGTTGCTTATGCAATCAGAGAAGTTGAAAAGCAAGGTGAAGGTGAGTAATACTTCCCTCAAATGGTGGTAGGTAAGAAGTAAGATAAACAGACATTTTCCCCCTCCACACTAAATATTTCCATCCCTTTATAAAATATGTGAAAACTGAGCATTATCAGTAACATAACCCTTTTGGTAGGACTGCTGTCTTTCCCAGAAGTAGCAAAAATACTGAGATTTGACATTTGAGACACTATGATCAAATTGAGAGACCATTTGATTTCTGATGGAGCAGAAATTCTATTTTCTCCAATAACAAGTATTAGATCCAATGAGTTATTATGACCTTAAGCTATTCCAGTTCTGTCACTGATGCTTGAATAATTCTATGTCCTTATTTCCCCTCCTGTCTTTTGATAATTTCATCTGCTCAAAAGGTGCATCTGTACTGTCCTGTATTAAGTATGTGTACACTGCTTAGTATAATTAAGGTATTATGACTCCTGGAATTACAATTCCACATAAAATTTGAATGATAAGAACTCTGACAATTTCCTGATGTGGAAGCTCATTAGAGTGATGCAGAATAGAGAAGAAGCTTTGGCTATGAAAATTGTGATCAGAGTTTAAATTATAATTCAAATCTTCATAGAAAATGTTCTTTTAATCCCTTTATTAAGATGTCTTTCCATGGGAAAGTCATTAGAAAACTTACATCACTCTCAAACATGTTTGGGTAATAAAGTCTTCTCTTTATTCCCTAGCAATTGCCATCTGTCACCTGAATGTTTTCCCTAGAAAAACAGGAGAATGAAATTTATTATTTGCAATATCAGATGGCAGAGTACTGTGTTCTGTTCAGTACATGCAGTTACTACAGTTTTTGAAACACTTGAAAAATTCAACACTCGTGGAAGAAATAGTATCTTGTCCAAGTCTTCAGTGATAAAAAATCCAAAACAACAACCAACAACAATAAAATCTCCATAATTTTGAACGCTGCTGATTGGCTGTTCTTTCTTCATGTTAGCTTTTAGCTTTCAGAAATAGAATGTGTAATGCAGATATGCTCTTTGTTAGGGGGGAGGGGAGGGGGGGGGAAGGGGGTTGTGGATATTACTTAAGGATAATTCTGACACAAAACATTGATTATCAGACCTTTCCAGTGTAAGGTACCACAAAGAAAGGATTAGATGTTTTGTTAACGTACTTGAATGGAATTGAGTTAAGATAAATATTGTAAGCCTTGACCACTCTTTATGGAACAGAAAGCTGTGGTCAACAAGCCCTTTTTTTCACTGCCTTTTTTTGTAGGAAGATCAGAACCACCTATTGCAACAGAAGCCCAGGGTTGGAGAATAAATACCAGTTAGGTGAATCTCAGGGAGCTCAGATCTAATCCTTATGCAGCTGTATGTGTTCCTTTTGTTCGCCATGTAAATGAAGGATTTATCAATATGTCAACCTACTTCTGTACAGTATTTGGCTTGCAGCTGTCTCAGAACCTTCAGCAGAAACTGTAGAGCTGGTCATGCTCCTTTCACCTATCCATTTATGCAGCATAATTTAGTAATTATTTTTTCCTACTGTGAAGTAGCAAGTGATTTCACCTGTTTTTCACTTCTACCCCACTCATGGTGTTTTATGTGTTTTCTTCTCTGTTTGTTGTGCAGAATACTACAACAGAAAGAAACAGATTTGAACGCCTCAGGTAGGTTCCTTAAGAAGGCATAGGGCACAAAACTTTTTCTTAAAGAGGAAAAATCAGAATATGTTCTTGAGCAATTTTATGACAACATTAAATCTCTCATAATCCACAGCATCCCTTTAATAAGTGTTACCAGATGGAGACATCTGCATGTTAACCTAAAGTCTGCATACCTTGTAAACAGACAAGAAACAAGCTACTATAATAACAGTAGTAACAACATCCTATATTTATATTTACACCAAAATTCTGTGTATTTTGCACTTCTGTTAATATAACTTCTTTTCGGAAGCAAACAGAACAATATGTTTGAGAGAAAATAAATACAGAATGAATTTACTGGGCATGAATTGATTCAAAAGGGCTTCTCCAATCAAGACAACCCTAACCCTAATCCTAACCCTAACACTAACCCTAACCCTCCATCAGCTCTTCTGCAGGAGATTTATATCCAAAGAAACTATTTAATATCACAGATTTGACTGCAAGAATAGGAAACAATGATAAAAAAACATGACATAAGTTTTCATTACTATAGAAGCAAGCAAAAAAAGAGTGAAGAAGTTTTACTGGCTCTGAAATCTTTTTTGTGTTTCCTTTGGTATGTTCTTACTCTTGTTGGCAAGGCTAAATATTAAAACAGATCCAATTAGCAGTAGAATATTCATGTATCAGGAAAGGCCATCTAGTCAAGCCCACACTTGGCAACAGAAAGGTGAATGTTTGCCCAATTCTGTAGAAAACAGATTTTCCAAAGAAAAAAATCACTCTTCAGTCTGCAGTTACAAGATAGAAGTGCTGCAGTATGTCCAAAGGAGAGTAATGAGGCTGGCCTGGAGCATGAAGAGAAGATGAAGGACCTTTGGGTGTTTATCCTAGAGAAAAGGAGATTCAGGGGGAAACTAATCACTCTTTACAACTGCCTGAAAGGAAGTCATAGCCAGGTGGGTGTTGGACTGTTCTCCCAGACCAGGTAGCAAGTGATAGGTGAAGTGGAAGTGGACTGAAGTTGCACCAGGAAAGGTTTAGATTGGATTTTAGGAAAAATTTCTTCACTGAAAGTGTTGCCAAGTCCTGGCACAAGGCTGCCCCGGGCAGTTATGGAGTCACCATCTCTGGATGTATTTAAGAGAGGTGTAGATGTGGCACCTGGGGACATGGTTTAGTGGTGGACTTGACAGTGTCAGTTAGATGGTTGGACTCAACAGTCTTAGAGGGTTTTTTTCAACTGAGACAATTCTGTGAAGGCTAGAAAAGGGGACTCATTAATGGCAGGATACAGTGGTTTTCCAAAACCATCCGTGGAAACCATAAACCTCATCAAAAGAAAAAAACGTATCTCTGCCAGGCAAAAACCCCCAAGATTTTCTGTGTTCTTAATTAAGTTTTACAAACACCTAATTTAAAATAAAGGAAGGAGAGTGAAGAATTCAATTTTTTTTTTTCTATCTATGTCAATTATGAGCCATTTCTGTTACTCATTTGACTTGAAACATTTTCTTATTCAACTCAATCATTAAATTCAGTAGTACTACATAGTGAGCCACTTCTGTCTGAGCAAGGGTGGCGTATTTTGTCCATTGGACTACTTTCCAGAATAGCATACTGACCTCTCAAAAGGAAGCAGAATTTACCATCTAGATTAATGAAGAACTGAGAAGAGCTTCAATTCCAGCAGAGCTGTCAGCTAAAGCTTCATACATTGACACACACAAACATAGCTCAGGAGGGATTTTGGAAACAGGCAGTAGCAAGTAAAAAGGGGAACAGTTTTATGGGTACCTTGAACCTAGAGACCTAGAGTCCTTAAAGACCTTCTGGTGATGAGTGTAGAAAGTGTCTTGTGTTGAATTCTTGACACGAGCCTTCAAACCAAGGTGACTCACAAATTAGACAAGGAATTCAAATAGGAATTTGAGCTTTGCAGGATCACTTCTCCATGTCTGTGAGTCAAGCTTTTCTTCCTGTCTGTATTGCTAAGGGCTATACTTGTCACACATAGTAAGGCAGGATTTCTTCACGAAGATGAACTATGGTTATTTTAGCAGGTATTTTATATATTTTGCTGCAGACATAACTAAATGCTTCAGATAGTTGATCTTATAATTACAGAATCATTTAGTTATTTAATTGAGGTATGAAAAGAACCACACTTTCAGCATAGTGGCCTGTCACATGTTCAGTGGAAGTTCTCGCACTGTCTGGTCTATGCTGAGTAAATGCAGTGCCTAGAAATACTAAGGTTTTTACATAAAGAGGGTTCAAGCTGTCCTTCTTCATAAAATGACGTAAGACTTTGGAAGGCAGATTGGGGAAAAAAAATAAGGTTAATGATATGCTATATGAATATTTAGATGATGTGAAGTTACAGATAAAGAATATCAACTGATGTTATAGTCAACAGACAGAAATATGTTCCTTCAAATGACTGTTATCTAAAATGCATAAAAATTGTTGTTCTTTTTATTAATAGTATTAGAATTAATTAGTTTCTGTTTCTCTTCAATGACTATAGAGAGAGAGACTAGATAAGTAGTTTAACAGTTCCAGTCACTGAGCTGAATCTTACAATAGGGCTTACAGAAGGTGCTGTTGATCATCCAGCACTTTCAGGTAGGAGACATGCTAACAGATTAAAGCATACAAATTATCTTTAATATGCATTAAAATATCATGGAATCATTAAAGTCGGAAAATACCTCCAAGATCATTGAGTCCAACCTTTGATCAAACACCACATTGGTGCTAAACCATGGCACTGCCACATCCAGCTGTTTCTTGAACACTTCCAGGGATGGTTATTCCATCACTTTGCTGGGCAGTCTGTTGCAATGCTTAAACACCGCTTCCATGAGGAAATGTCCAGCCTGAACAGTCCATGGCACAGCTTGAGGTTATGTTCTATTGTCCTGTTGCTAGTTGCCTGGGAGAAGAGGCCAACCTCCACCTTGTGACAACCTTTATTCAGGCAGCTGTAAGAAGTAATGAGGTCTCCCTGAGCTTCCTTTTCTCCAGGCCAAATATTCCCAGCTCCCTCAACTGCTCCTTATCCAACTTGTGCTTCAGATCCTTCCCCATCTTCATTGCCCTTCTCTGGACACACTCCAGGAATCCCAAAACTGAACACAGTCATTTTCTACTGGATCTCTTTCTAGCCACCCTTTCCCGATCTTGGAGTCATGCACAGGGTTGTTGTGACCCAAGGGCTGGACCCAGCACTTTCCTTTATTGAACCTCATGCTGTTGGTCTCCGCCCATTGATCCAGCTTGTCCAGATCCCTCTGCAGAGCCTTCCTGACCTCCAGCAGACCCATACTCCTGCTGAACTGAGTGTCCTTCATGAGCTTACTGAGGGTGCACTTGATCCCCTTGTACAGTTCATCAATAAAGATGTTTAAAAGGACTGGACCCCAACACTAAGCCCTGGGGAAGCTCACTGGTGGCTGGCCACCAACTGGATGTAGCACCATTCATCACCACTCTCTGGGCCTGGCCCTACAAATAAATAAGTTATTAGTAATAAATGATTAAATAATTAATAAAAATGTATACTGAACACATCTCAAATATAGGGCAGTCAGAAAAGCTCTGCACCTTTTGATGACTGTGGCAACTGAAGTTTCCCAATAATTCAGCACCTCTAGGAGTGATTGCAAAGGCAATGAACAAGGATCAGATGGTCTGATCCCTCCAAGTGTAGAAAAAGGAAATGGGAAATCTGATTCATATTTTTCTTTTGTCAGGAAGTAAAATGAGAGTTCCCTGAGAACTGGTAGGACCATTATTGATTCATTTACTGGGTAATCTTATATAACAATTTCACACAACATAAAAGGGCTCTTTGGTGGCAAAATAAAGCACAAATCTGATAGTATAAATAGAAGAAGGGAACTACCATATATTTCCTTGCTTAAAATAACCCCTTAAGTGAACAGTAGTGTTTCCTAATAAAGTCGAAGGTTTCTGTGTAGAAAAAGAGGGGGAAGAAAAAAGCCTTTGAAGAAGCAACCTCCTTTGACAGAGAAAGAATAGTCTGACATAGAAAAAGGAAAAATAAAAAACAAACTTGAGACAATCTTTTTCTTAGCCTCCTTACTTATATCTGGTTTTAAAAAGATTATTTTAATTACCTACCTCAGTTAACAGAAGGTATATTAATACAGGAAGATTCATTCATCCCACATATTATCCATTCATCTAGTCTAGATTTTCCTTTCCCTATAATATCTTCCAAAGGACGCAGAGTAAATGGGTTCTTGGTAATAGGATCAAATAAAATAGTGTATATGAGAATATTGGGAGCAGATTAATTTTCAATTAAATTATCTTTCCATTAGAAGTGTATCTGCTGAAAATTTTTCACCTTGGCTTTAATGTGCTTCATTTATTTAATGAAGATATGAATGGCAATGCATTCATTCTAAATTTCAGTTTTCATAATGGAGTGGTCTTCTCAGCCCTCAGCAGGACCCATAATTTCCTGTGCTGAGGGCTGTACAACCATACAAAAAGGAGACTGCTCTTACTCTGATTAATTTATTATCTAACAGATGAACCAGACGTAGGATACACCTACATGGGCTCTTGGCCTCTGAGTAGACATGAACTCATTCTATTTGCATCCAAAGCAGATGGAAATTTTGCCTGCCTGTGCTCCACATTAATGAGAAGCCTTGTGAACACAAAAATACACAGTGTTAAGTCCAAACTATCAAGTGCTGATGAAAGATGTTATATCTTAACTTGTGTTTGGGCTTTTCTACAGCATCTGCTCAGGAGCATAGATAAAGGGAGCTCTAGTTTTCTGAAAATTATTATATAGATAACTTGGAAGAATACAAAATAGCAATTTAGAAGAGAGCAATATAATTTTAGAAGATGTCTGGATGGATAAGTTAAAGACAGGAGTAACATTTTCTTGGGGAAGGACTGAGTTACTGGACATTCAAGTATAATGCCCAGGCCCAGGCAAAATCAGTGTGCCTGTGTCTGCTGCAGTTAATCATGACTGAGTGTCATTTAACTCTTGAAGTAAGCATTCAACTGTCTAATTATTAGCTTTATTAACTCAGATACTCATTTATATTCCCTCTGGAGTGAATGGAGGCAGGCAAACACTCCCAGACCTTCCAATCACCTCCAACACTTAAATTAAAATGGACTGAATCATCTGCAGATGGTACATTTCCCACCTGACTACTGAAAAAAAGATGGAACTTCTCATTTTTAGGTTACAGAACTAATTTGCCTGGGTTTTGAAATGCTTGATACTTCCTTGAATTAGCAGTCTTTATTCTGACTTGCAACTACATTCAGCTACTACAGAACAGTATTTTCATTTTTCTTGAATTACCTGATTATCTGGATTTTTTTTTTCCTTATTTTCTGCTGCTCTGCTCTGTAGATTCCCAGTTGGTTTTCACCAACCCCACTTCAAAGAAAATAAAAAAGAAGAAAAAAATCAAATAAGAATGGTGATTACACATCCATTTTACACTCACCCTCACTCCAAGCTGAAATTATCCTGTTCACTGAGGCACAGGTGGTGATTTTCCTAACTTGATTTGGCCATTAAAAATCCTCTAGCTACTTCAATACTTTCTCCCTGAGGCCCCTATCAGAACTCTCTTTTCCAGTGATTAGAATAGAGCCGATTGGCCTTCTGAACTTATTACAACCCTTTTTCTAATGATCTCATAATGACTGCAAACCTGAGCCCAGCAACTTGACAGATAATGATGTCAATTATGCAAAACAGAAATGAAGGCTTTGAATCTAATAGACTGTACTGGGGGAGGGGAGGGAGGAGGTTTATTTATAGTTTCACTGAGTAACTGTCATATTTCAAAATATGTCAGTAAAAGGTAATACAGAGGAGGTTGGGGAACACACAAAGAAATGCTGCTTACAAGACCTTTGATAAATTTTAAATAGAGGGTAAGTTCTTCTTTTCTTCTTCTCTAAAAATCTTATTATAGTTTTTGGCTTATGCTAATCCAGTGAGATTTCAAAATTTTAGTCCTCTCATATTCTTCCCCAATGGAATTCCTGTGGGAAATCCCAAGGCTTGTAGGCATGCTCACAGTCAAAGCCAGCGAATTTGGGGTTAATGACCACTTCTCAATAAAATCACACTTTATAATTATCTAAATAGAATTAATTTTAAAAAATATTTGTATGTATCTTCTATTATTATTGTCATTATTCTTTTTTTTAATTATTATTTTTTTTAATTTTGGTCTAATGACACACAAAGATTTCCAAATGTTCTTGGTTGTGAACATCAACCTCAGGTCTATGGCATGTTGCTTTATCATATCACCAGTTATTAATTAAAATATGAAAAATCATTTAAGGCAAAACTAAGAGAGACAGTTTTCTGGCTTTAATAACCAAAATTTGTTGGACTTTCTTGGAAAGCTCCTGCAATTTTGCATGAGATCAGTGCTTATATGTGTGCCATGACAGTCAGTTTGCATTGAAAAATCACATCACACAGCCAGTTACAAAAGTAGATTCCGTGTCCCAGCTCAGTTTTATCTTTTATTTTTACTAATCTGCATTAGCCTACTCCCAGTTATTTCCACATTATAGTGATCCCCAGGCAACAGTAACTTCCAAGCTCTTAATTGCCATGGTATTTTGGCAATCCCCAGTGAGCTGTTATGTTTAGACCTCAAAGGTTATAGAATAATAGAATCATAGAACCTCTAACATCATTGAGTCCAACCACTAACCTTTTTTGAACCCTTCCAGGGATGGTGATTCCATCACTTCCCTGTGCAGCCTGTTCCAATGCCATCACCCTTTCAGTGAAGAATTTTTTTCCTAATATCCAATCTAAACCCCTGGTGCAACTTGAGGTCATTCCTTGTTGTCCTCTCACTTGTTATCTGAGAGAAGAGACTGATGTTCCACAGTTCTAAAATGCAATAAATTGTTACCAAAATAGGAGCCTGTCCTAGAGTAACTAAAGCAGTTGTAGGTTCAAGACATTTTAGGTAATTTCTTGTGTGAGAAGACAGAGCCTGCACAAAGGAAATTGCAGTCTTAGAGACACAAAGAAGTCAATGATATGGAGACCAACACTTTTGTGATGGGAATAATGGCATTACAGAAGGGGGAATATGCTTTGGAGTGGTATTTCAGTATAAGGCTGGACCTGGGAAGTGTGGAAATTACATCTTTTTATTCCTAACTTAATATGACCAGGAGGCAGCAATCTTTCAAACTGACATGCCACACTGCCCTTTTTAAAAAGCAGTCATAATACTGTAGCCAGTTCCAGGAGTGGGAATAAAAATACCTGTAATCAATGCAAATAGATGCATAATATTCTGCAAGTCTGATACAGTACATAATGCAATTGACAGAAGAGTTCCTATTGATTTCCACAACATTAGACCAAACCTTGGTTGGCAGAGATGTATCCCAAATGATGATTCAAACTTGGTTATTTTTCTAACATTATGAAAAAGTAAATGCATGGATTTTTCAAAATCAGATACTTTTCACAAGGCTTTAGGATCCAATAATTTGTAGTGAATCATAAGTACTCTCTATATAATTTATTAGAACACATGTTTGCAGATGAATATTTAAATTATGTTATTTATAGTAGCATAGGAAATGTACTTGTAATGATCTCAGTATTTACCGGTAGAGAGAGATGGTGAGAAATCCTGCACAGGGACAAACTCAGAAATCAGAACTGAAAAAAAATATTTTCCAGCCATCCAACTGAAATATCTTCTCACCATAAATGTGAGATTTTTCTTTACAGTGGTACTACTGTCCCATCCAGGCTTTAGCATGAAATGTGACAGTTTTCATAAATGATACACACCACTCTCATAAGATACAACTTGTCAAGGAGAGAAGTGTCTCTTTACTGTGGCTGATCACAGTTCTACGCCATGCCAGCCCCACCTTGTGACACTGAGCAGAATGTCCAAGTCAGGTGGCTTCTTTGGGAGATCAACCAACCAAAAATATAAAAAAAAAAACCCGCCAAACACAAAACCCCACCCCAAAACAATAGAAAGAAGGAATGAACTAAAAATCTCTTGACCAGGGAGACCAGTCATGGCTATAACTCTATTGCATTGTCAGTAAAATGGAAACATAATATTTCTCTCTCTGTGTATTTTTCCTAGAGATTAATGGGTGTTATAAATCTTTAGATCATTTCACTGAGCTCATGGATTTTTGCATATGTTGCCCACAAGTCATCCATTAATAAAACAAACAAACAAGCAAAATGTAATTAATTCTTCTGTTATACAGCTTGTATATAGGTACAGGTAATAACAATGCATTTTTTTTTAATCTAAAAAATATTTTCCTTACTGTTAGTTCTCTTTAAACTAAGAGTATTCTTATTCTTTACTGTATCTCTGAATTTATTCCACGTTCCATACAGTGATGCCTCCACCACGATCTGAGTATTTGCAGGATGTCCTGTGATCAAGGAAGATAATTTACCTCTTATTGGTGGCAGCAGCAGGACAGATGATAGTTATTAAAGAACTTATTCTCTGAGAGCAGTTCTAGAGTAATTAAAAGAATGGGGGATGATAGATTTTGTGTGTAGCTTCTGTTGTTAATAACTTTTTTTCAATTAGAAAATAATTTAATTTTTTTTATTTGATTTTTTTTTGACACTTGGAATTGGTTATAAGATTCCAGATATATTCTCTGTCAGAAACCATCAAATTACTGCTTGTATTTTCATGTTCAAACACCAGCAGAATATTACCAAATGTTATGTGCTCTTGTATGTGTTCATGTTATGTGTTATGTGTTATGTTATGTGTTCATGTCTAATTTGCTTTTCACTACAACTTCTTAGTGTTTCACTACAAAAAGCACACTGACCCAAAAGGTGCTTGCTTGGACTGCAGTGCTTTGGATTCTATAACATCTTTATTTTCTACAAGATAAACTACTACTTTGTGGGAGCAGCCCCACTTCAAAAATCTTTCATTCAAACACTCCAGTGCAATGACAAAGTATGGCACTCACAATAAGTATTGTAGTACTTCAAAAACAAAGGTATTTAGTTTCTATCTTTCATTTAATTGATTGTTTAATATTAGCACTTGCTGCTGAGGGGTATGTTGAAAGTAGAATTGACAGTGAGGAAAATAAGTTGAACCAAAGACGCATCTTTAATACCAATGCTTTTATGTTCTCTTCATGCAGTTACATCTTGTGTGACAGACAGGAGTATTACTCTTTCTGTCCAAAGAAAAAGCTATATAGCAATAGTTATTAAAGAGCAACAGGGGAAATAGATAGCACATACTGAATGTGTCTGGCACTTTCGTATTGTTGGGAAAGAAAAACAAAGTCTTAGGTATGAGGTATATATAATGCTTTAGTTCACCTTCTGTGTCCACTTCGCTTAATGTTTTATTTCCAGCTGTAATGGCTTTTTCTTTTGAAAATTACAAAAAGTTATTAGTTTTCCTATAAACCATACATTCTATTAGGTTTAGGAACAGACTTGTATGTCTCTGAATATGTGACTAACCCAGAAATGCTTTTCTTATCATTTAAAAACCAGTTGATTATTACTTATTATTCTCATGTCAAATAGTAAAAGCCCAGGACTTTTAAAGTAAAAGCCTAGTGTCTTGCACTTCAGAAACACATGTCAATAGAAATTCAACCCTGAAGAGTTTGCAATGCAAACATGAAACAAAGCACAACAAAACAACACAAATATGACAGACAGATGACAGGAACACAAGGTATCAAGAGGACAGTCATTACTGGTGTCATAAGCAGCGTCATGATCCACCAACTGCCTACCTGCTGCCAAGAGATTCACAGATACCCTGACAGAGATTAGAAGAGAAAAGAGGTGAGGTGGATGTTGGCTAGAAGTATTACAAAAAGACTTCAGTGGGAATTTTGAAATGTTATTGTATCTCATGACTCGGCAAAGCCCTTGGGCATGGGGGTAAGTAGGACTGTGCATTCACCTTTCCTCAGATCATCCAGGGACTGACTGACTTCATGGGTTTTGTTTTTCTTGCCTTCCAAAAACAAGACAGCATTATTTATGAGGTACATGAGCATTACAAATATACTTCATTGAAATTTCTTATTTGTCAATCATATAAAAGACATCTGGGACATGGAAAATTAGAGCCCTGTAACCAGCAGCAGACACAACCATGAACATTGAGGAGGCAAAGCACACTATATTTCCTGCTGCTCAGTCACCACGTGGTCTTTGTTATCTCTCACTCATGGCAAATCCAGACCTTCTTGTGGGTAAAAGAAAACATCTGAGAGTTCATATGCACTTCAGGGCATGTGTATTTGTACAGCTGTTTGTGCAAAGCCAGGATAGTCCTGGTCCTTGCTGGGCAATCTCAGTGTTACTCCAGCACTTGGGTCATCACTCAGTCCTGCAGGCTGACCTTTGAGACTTGGAGAAAGTGTGTGGGACTTAAAGCAATTTGTGGCTGAGAGTGTCTCCTTCCATTTGTCAATGATGACAATGAATTTCCTTCCCACGTGCTTGCCAGGAGCTAATTAGTTCCTCCCTCCTCCAGTCCACAGTGAGAAATGATACCTTAAGCTACAAATCACAGCAGTTTATTAATACAAAAGGGAAGCTGGTGACCACGAGTTCTTTGGTGGCTTTGCCTAGTGGGATGATAACTTTTTGAGACAAGCTGCCCTCTAAGGGCTGGTCTTTATGACAATTAATTACTTACTGTTGCAATGGAAGTGAAAAAATGAATCAGAACATGCACACACAAACTCCCAGTGTCTGCTCATGCAGCTCCCTCACACAGCCTGAGGTTATCAAGGAAAATGTCACTTGCACAACCCTCCTGTTAGGACATGTGCTAGTAGTATAGAGCAACTATTTGGGAAACATATTTTGAGAAGCATGAAAAAAGTGAAAAAAGAACTGGAGAATCCTTCCCTTCCACCACTATTTTTTAAGTTCAAAGATGAGATCATCTAGTACTAGATTTGCCATAGGCAGCATTTGTGGTGGATAAATGCCCTAATATTCTTTATCATCCAAAACACAGGGAAAAAAAAAAGTCACTATTCAAAGATCAATAAGTAAAAATTGGCTCAAGACTTCCTTCAGCCATAGTAAGAGAGTGAAGGGAAGTACAAAACGCTGGAAAAAATATCAGTATAGCTACAAAAACTAAAACAAAACCCAAACCAAACTGATTTGGAGAGATCTGTGGAGCTTCTTTAATCCAACTTCTCACTTTGTGTGCCATTGCTGTCCTCACTGGGTTTGAAAAGGCTGGCTTAACCAAATCTGGAAGACTTCCAAGCAGGAAGACTCCACAGGAATGGTTATTTGATCCAAAGAGCTGATGTTTGTTATGTTCTTGATTTCATCATTATGATCACCATTTACAAAGAGCATATGGGGTTATATGGAACATTGACATGATCTAATATGACTATTTGCACATTCTCACAGTCTTCTTATTTTATTTAATTTTTGGTTTCCATCAATAGCAATGAATTCTGACATCACGAAAGATACTCATATCCTTTGCCTTTCTAATCAAAACTCTCTTTTATTTTTAGCTTTAAAATACTAAATTTCAGTTTTACCTTTTAATAGAATTTGCATTGGGTTTATGTGTCAATGCTTTGGTAGTGGAAAGGATGCAGTGGGGGCCTCTGTGACAAGATGTTCCCATGTCCAAATGCTGTTCAGAAATAGCCAGTGGTCTGAAATTCTTTTTTTATTTTTATCACTGTATCCTGAGATTTTGCAAAAGACTAAATTCTTGAAAACCTAAATTACTACAATAATAACAGTTAAAAAGAAAACAAAGAGATCCATCCCTAACAATACTAAGTCAGTATTGCCTATGCTGTGCATATTTGGCAGTGGGACTGGGATAAATGGATCCTTCAGTTAAATGAAATAATACATGGTTTGCTGCATCTATGAATTAGGTGCATAAAGATAACTGAGGCAGGTAAATGCTGAATTAAATTGGATGATGTACATTAGAGAACCAATTGCATCTGTTAGCAAATAGCCTTTCTATTAGGGTGCCCACTAAGCACTGATGCCAAGACAGCTCTTGAAATGAATGGTCAGAGATCCTAGTTTGATAACTGGTATAGATATGCTGGAAGCAATGATTTGGGGTACTTAGCAAAGAGTAACCAATGCCTTAAAACAGAAACACATTATTCTGTAAATGTTGAACATCTGTGTTCTCCCTGTGACTGCCACAATTGAGATGAGATTTTCTTAATCCAATTTTCAGGATGTATTTATATTGAAAAATTAGACCTTCCATTTACTCAATATGGGCCTAAATGTTAAACTTTGGAATCTACAGCTTTTTAGGTGGTTAAGGCTATGATACACTCTGGGTCAGATTCTGAGCCAGGATGTCAGCACAGAACTTTGTCCAAATTAAAGGAGCTTTGAGGGAATTCCTTTGCCATTTTAACTCAGATATCCTAAATAAAACTCATCTTAGATTAAATCATTGTCCTACACCCTCCAAAGAAATTCAGTTTGCTATTAATAGCACGTTTTCGTTCACAGTTTCTCTCTGAGTCACAATGCGGCCATGCCTGTCACAACCTTGCTTTCACAGAAACCATCATTTCTCTCTTTTATAAAGTATCAAGTTCCTACAACAATTTTTGTTCCAAAATACAACTGACTTGTATTGCTAAGATAGAACAGAAAGTCACAGAGAATGAACATCTGGGAATTATTAAATAATGCTTTAAATTAAAAGTGGAACAAAGGCATTTTATGGTCACAGGAGAGAGGCCCTGACACAAGCATATGAATAGACTTACCTTTAAATTAACTTCATTGCAAGGCTGTGAGAAGCCTAGCTCCATTTTTATTGATGACCTCCTCATAGTTTCCTGGAAGCCTGCTGTCAGGTCTTCTACAAGTGTCCCTTCTTCAGGATGAAAAACATCCAGTCCCTCTAACCCTGACCATCTCAGTGCTCCCCACTGAAGTTCCATTTTGCAGATGCTTTTTGTGTATGAGGGAAGACAAAAGTGGAAACAACAGTATAGATACCGTCTAAAATGTGGATGGATTCCATGTGCTTTATCAGTCAAAAAAGGTGATCTGTGCCTAAACCTCATCGATAGAAGGTAAATTTGAGCTGTTTCTCTTGCTCAGCGGGAAAAGATAACAGCAAATAACAGTTCACCTGCAGTGAATACCTCTGCTAAAGACTTCTCTCTCCACTGACTGTAGAGAGCAGTAGAGACTAAATTCTAGTAGTTTAGTTTAGTATAGATAAGAAAATATTCAATAGCTAAAGACAAGGAAGATGAATATCATACTTTTAGAGTGCTCTGTAATTTCCAGTCAAAATTGATTCTTCAAGTACAAAGTTGAGGCAGCAACTGAAGGCTCATAATGACACATTTTGTGCTTGGTTTGTTGCAGGAATGATGAGAAACCATTAGTTTACAGTGCTGTCAAGACATGAACCTTTCACTACAATGAAGTTGATGTGGAAATAAAAAGGGTATGTTGGGCCATTTTTTCACCAACAAAGGAACTTTGACTTTGCATTCATGATTCACAAAGGATTTTGTGGGTCCAATAAGAGGGAAGGACAGAAGGAAAACACAGATCAACAAAGCATAATGTATAGTTTATGTCTTTCATAACTGAGAGTACAGATCTACAGATCTCTGCAATAAAACAGAGAAATAAAATTAATGAAAGAAAAGGAAAGCTAGGATTTCACAAGGTAGGAGATCTCGCAGAAAGTGGCCACCGTGTACAGCTCAATGGCAGATGTGGAGAAGCCCAGTCTAAACCCCTAACACTATCTCTTGCCACCACACTCTTTTCTTCCATTTTACGTTTTTTGGGTTTTTTTTTTTTGTTTTGTTTTTTGTTGTTGTTGTTGTTGTTTTTTTTTTTAATTTTCTGCTACTGCCCAAGGATTCATCCACATCCCAGATATGGTCACCACTAGCTCATAAGGCTCAGAGAACACTGTCAGCCCTCAAAACACTGTACAATTTTCTATAATTACAAAGTTCCATGAACCACCTGGGAACCACTTACCACAGTTTCATGAACCACAAACACCACTTGGATTTCAGTTAGGGAATCAGTAGTCTGTGTCATTGCATCTTCCATCACATCTGGCCCCGATTCAGCAAATATTTCAAAGTTTACAATTTGTTAGACTTCAGTGGGCTCGAAGATTGTTTTTAAGGTGGAATGATTTGCTTAATAAGGTCCTGTTTTTGAGGTTATGGTTGGAGTTTTTTTGTTTCCTCATTTTTTAAGATTGACTCTATTTTTCATTTCACTTGAATTTTGTTGAAAATAATTTCTCCTAGTTTTTGTAAGCAGAAAACTTAAAGAATAAATTGGTATGTATAAAGTTAATAAAGACTTAATTCTGCAGTCCACAAGAGAAAAAACTCAAACTTGTGATATAACTTATATTTTGCTAAAAGCCATGAAGACCAGATTTAAACATATGGAGACCTCTAAACATTCAGTGATTTTATGGAACAAAGGACCCAAAAGTCTTTTTAAATAAAGTCCTACCCATCCATTTCATGTTCCAGAAATCAACCTCTTATGTTATTTAGGTATGTTCTGGAAACATACATTCACTTACATTCAAAAGAATATGACCTATAAACTCCATTCAAGAAACCTCTCTTCTCATCAACTTTTTCTAGCTAAAGTCTTTTCTATTCTTATATATTACTCATCTTCTCTTTAGCAAAACCTCCAATCTTGCCAGTCTTGTTTTGTCTTTAAAATTGTTTTCCCTCCAAATCAGAAAATAAACAAACCACCCAGAAATTCTAGGAGTTTTACCTGAATGGTTCGACTGCCAAAGTCGGATTTGTTCACTTTCAAGACAATCAAACTCACTCAGCTCTAAAAACCATCAGTCTGAAGTAGCAAGGGTGTTAATTATTTTCAGTGTTTGTTAGAGGTTATTAAGAAATTAATAAATTAAACTTGATCATGATTCCGGGAAATGCTACAGTACTGATTAACTGCTTGTTAAAATAAGGAACATAGATGAAGCATTTTCATATAATTAAGCTTTTCTATTGCTCATTTCTTCCTTACTTATTGACTAAGATAT
>JAWWEV010000083.1:145454341-145469129 GCA_035583235.1 Hafferia zeledoni
AGGAACATAGATGAAGCATTTTCATATAATTAAGCTTTTCTATTGCTCATTTCTTCCTTACTTATTGACTAAGATATGCTTTCTGAAAGCAGGATTTATGTTTAGGAACAGTAGTGACACAATATTTAGAACTGAGCTAAGCACTTTGCCTATGGAAATGTTGTATGCATTTCTTTTTGATGCACTGTAGCGAGAGATTTAGGGAACACAGGATTAGTCATGTTTCATTCTCAAGAGTTTTCAGGTTGGTTAAAGATATTCAGCCTAGCAGCACAGGAGACAAACAGTTTTGAATAAAGTCAGATCTCCACCTACCTAAACCCCCTTCACTGGACCTGCACTGCACTTCAGCATCTCATCATACTTTGCTTGAAGTTCAGCCAAGCAAAGACCAGCACATTTATCTCTGCTATATTCTTAAATCAGAGAGAGGGCCTTGTTCCCACAAAGATTTGATGATAACAATGAAGAATTCTAATTGCTCTTTGAAATATACCAGAATTTTGGGATTTACCTAACTGATTCAGTCTTTGGGGAAGGTTTGCTTCCAGTTATGAGGTTGTGGCTTGGTTTCCAATCTTGCTATGTTCCTTTTCAACTTGTCAGATAAAACCAGCATCAGAATACTCAGTGGAAAGCTTTGCTAGCAGCTAATAACAGCCTGGTTATGGCCTAGTGATTCACACTGATATATTGAGAGGTCTTGGATCCTCTGTCAAGCTTCATTTACAGTGAAAATGAGCCAATGACTCTTGTCTATTTTCCTTCCCAGGCTATCAGAACAGTCATCTCCTGACCATGTTTTCTATCTCTAGGGAAGGGCACAATTATGCTGATAATCACTTTCTTGATTCAGTCTGACATGCAATTTCTCTTCTTCTCAAAACGCCTTTTTGCAACACGTTTTTTTTCCAAAACCTGCTTAAAGATTATATCTCACACACAGAGAGAGGCATTATGTGACTGATCCTGGAGTTCATGAATGCAGCTGTGAACCAACTGAAAGAAAAAAATAATTGATCCTCTGCAAGATAGTAGCATAACTCTCATTGTAATGTTCCCTCTTAATTCCATCTCCTTACCTTTGCTTGGGATTTGCCTGTTCAATATAGGATTTCCTCATGACTAGGGTGACTCACTTTCTGTAAGTCTATAAGACACCTTAGCAGCTGGAGTGACAAAAGTGATAGCTACATAATAACAACTAATGAGCACTTGAAAGTTCTTCTGCAGAAATGATTTTTGATAGAAAATTTTTCTTTGACAGAAGGAATATTTCCATGGAATGGGAATGCTTACTGTGGGGAGAAAAAAATAACAAAAAACAAACACCAAACAAACAAACAAACAAAAAAACCCCAAACCAAAAATAAGCAGAACCTGTTTAGTTTCTGAACAACTGAACCCCGAAAGTTCTGAGATAATTACATTTTCAATCAAAAGAAAATTGTACATGTAGATACACATATATTTCACATGCACACACACTATCTTTCTTTCTTTCTTTCTTTCTTTCTTTCTTTCTTTCTTTCTTTCTTTCTTTCTTTCTTTCTTTCTGTCTAGTTTTTGGGTGGTCGGATGAGGACTAAGCAAAATTTGAGATTCTGAGTTCTCTTTGATTTTCAATTAAACAATTTACTACAGATTTTTTTTTATATCTGACTCAGCTGAGACACTGATTGCTGTTGCATTGCTTTATCTAATCAATAATGTATGCATACATACAAATATCTATATGTGTGTATATACTTGTAAACATCTAAGATATAGTGGAGTTAAATTTGGTTGTTTTCCCTCTAATACGGAGTTTTAAGTCATACATGCACAGATAAGATACAAACTCCTATGTTCCATCTGAACAACCTGGTCGAGTGGAAGGTTCCCTGCCCATGGCAGAGGAATTAGAACTTAATGATCTTTAGTGTTCTTTCCAACCCAAACCATTCTATGGCTCTATGATTTTGTATCCATTCTGCCATAACAATTTGAAGCCTTATCTCTACTAAACCAGAGTGGAAAAAGTTCTTGCAGCTCTAACAGTTGGATATTGTCCCACAGCTTGTTCAGAAATCATGGTGGTAGCATACAGAGTCAGTTCTGAAGTTCATAAACTCTCACCCTGCAAGCACAACTTAATTCTAAAACCGCAGAGAAAGACTTGGGTTGGAAAACACTACGGGGAAATCACTTAGTTTTTGAGCTGAAACTATGTAAAACCATCCATGAATAGAAATTCACCATTGCATTCATCTAAAACTTGCACCATGATCCATTATGACTCTGAAAAGATTTATTCATTCATATCCAAGGTGACCCTACTGTTAACTTGGAGTTTTCAATCAAAATAGAAAACCTGGAAAAAATGTTACTGATTAATGGCTGGCTCAACTGTAAGAACACAAAAATGGTCCCAAGCCTATCTATTCCTCTGTTGCTTTTATTTTCAATTACTGGATCACACACACATGAACAATGCACTTTTCTATTTTTCCCTCTTCTTGCTTTTCTGCACCAAATAAGCACCTGTGTCAAGGAGGATTTCTGTCTGTCTGTCCTAAGTTGTTTATGAAGCACCTATCAAAACTTAATTTCTACCTCTGTACTTTCTAAAAAACCTATTTTATGGAGATGACAGTTTATTTCAGGACTTAAAGATAATGTGTGGGATACACAGAGCTTTGAAGTCTAGACCCTGAAGCACAGCCTTTTAAATGGTTTGTAACCAACAGTTTTGTTCACAGTTCAGATCATTTAACAGCTCACTGTGAGAAGGGTCATGTAGTAAGGCCAGGGATAATTTGTTGCAGAGGCCCAAGATTAAAATTTTGATTTATGAAATATATCTTTCCTTCAGTTGCTCCTACAAGACTTCTAGCTTTTGTAAATGTGCCTTTCTGGATTAGGCTGTAATGATTGAAATTATGTCTGTCACTGAAAGTAAGTGTTTAAAACTGAATAAGAAATTATGTACTTAAAATTTTCAGTATGAAAATTCAGTGATAATCACACTTTGCAGCATAAAACTATGGGGCCCGATTAAGTTTGACATTAGCACAAACTCTAATAAGACATTAGCAAGAAAAATAACACACTCAGATCAGATGACTCCGTTCTTGCCACGTTAAGGAAGTAACAAGCTTGTAATATCTTTACTGCTAGACATAGAAAAAAAAAAATAAATCTTTCCTGTCATATGCTTTTTAACATAAAATCTAAACAGATAAAAAAGAGAGTAAATGTAGCTTAAGCAGAAGAAAAGCAAGAGTAGCCAGAGGCTGACCTACATTTGAAAAATAAGAAAACCCAACAGCAGTGCTCACTGCTGCTCCAAGGATTCAATTTCAAGTATTTTCCATGCCTTCCTACAACATGGTGATGATCCAGCCTGAATCAGTGCAGCAGCTGCTGCAAAGATCTATAGGAACTACCAGCAATAAGTCAAAGAGGAGGTTGAAAATGTGTCCTCTGAGCAGCTGAATCCTTCTCACCTCCCACTGAACATTGGATCCTTCTTACTCTGCTCCACATGCCCAGAGCACCACAGGGCAATAGAGTTCCTTGTTATTTTTTCCACTCTCTGAGTAGCATTATTTTGTAATAAACCTGAATCAGACTTCACAATTTTTGCAAGTCTATTAGTCAGAGAACCTGCTTTATCTTGCCCCCTTGTAATGGGATTTGAAAAGCAATTATACATTGCTGTCTCACTTGATGTGCCTTGGACTAAAACCTTACTCATGACTGCATTAGTTTATCACAGTAACACACACACTCCATAACACACCTCTGCTACATGTCACGGCAGTCAAAGAAATTAAAGAAAAAGAGAAAACTGGGAAGATCCTGTTATTGCTGCAGCCATTTTCCTGGTCAGTCTTAATTAATTTTCTTTAAGGATGAAAATAATCTATATATTCATCCACAGATCTCCAAGTGAATATGAAAGTTTAGGAATGTGTTGATTATTCTTCTTTATGGAATAACTGAGGAGAAATAAATAAAGAATTTTCTGCACTCACAAAAAATTGACTGCACCTGCAGTGCAGTGGAGATATGGGACAAAGGCCATCTGCAGAGTTAGTATTTCAGCCAGAGTAACTTTACGCACTCAAAAAGTCAAGAAAGATGCTTTGTTGTGCAGTCATTATGTTTAAATAGAAGTAGAAGGGGTGCTGATTAAACTCATGATGGTTTATATGAAGGTACATGAAAATAGATACAGGCAATGAAAGAGTAGTTTAAAGATTTTTCACTAATCCTTGTTCCTTTAATTCAAAAAAAAGAGACAGTTTGTCAAAAAATTAAATTCATCTTATGTTTTTTATCCAGTTCACTGAAATGTCTACAGAGCAGGTTGCTGAGGTAGATCAGAGAATAACACAGAAGAGAATATATCCATGAATGATTAACAGAGTAGGGATGTTGAGTCCCAGCTAGTAACCTCTGGATTAGGGAAGAGCCAAACCAGATAGAACATTGATCCTCAGTTTATTATACTCAGAGGCTCTAAATAGCTAACCCAGAGAATAAAGATTTTTAAAACTATGTTTCTTTTTTTTTTTCTCTTTTTTTTTCTTTTTTTTTCTCTCTTTTTTTTTTTTTTTTTTTTTTTTTTTTTTTTTTTTTTTTTTTAGGAAGATGAGGATGAGGATGGAAGTAGCTGTGATTTTATAAAGTTTAAAGGTCCAGATGTGGTAACTTCCCAGCCAGTGTATTTTACTCAATATTTTGTCCTGTTCTCTCTTCTATACACTACTGTACATCTGTTCCCTTTAGTTATTTTTATTACAAGTTGGAAGGGTTTGTTTCTCTTCCAACATGCCAATTAAAAAATTAAATAATTCTGCATTGTGTATAAAATGCATTCCCATGAGATCAACCCTTTTGTTGTTTTATTTTTTTTCATACACCAGATCATTTACTCTGAGATGATATAATTTTGCAACTAGAATCACAGTTGACACCTGGCAGTGCACTAAACAATATGGGGCTTCCAATCTACATCATTAGTTGCTCATGCTTTGCTGAATCTCTCCTCTTTAAACTACAAATCCTGTCTCTGGTGAGGTCTCAGCAGTTTGTTGGTCATTGGAGAGTTCCTAATGAAATAAAGTAGAGGCACTCCACCAACGCCTCAAAAATCAAGGGCTGGAGCAGCTGCCCAAATGCCTGTGCCTCTACTTTTGTCTGTTGTGGTAGAAAAACCTTGATGATATGCAGGATGGTAGATACATCATTTATACTTTCCATTTGCCTTATTTGTACCAAATCCCCTATGCATGTTGGCAGACTCAGGCTTTAAAGATGAGCTGGAGATACTCACTATACACACAGCCTCCTCCAATCAGCAGAGATATGTTAGCTAAGGTGCAGGAATAGCTATCACTTCCAACAGACATAAGGACCAAAGGGAGATACTTCCAGAACTGTAAAACCCAAGTAATTTGATTGTGAGCCATAAAAATACAGTTTTAGAGTCAAGCAGCTGCAGAAATCTGCTTTCCTCCCTTACTGCTTTACAAATTAGCTGTGGACATAATATACCTATGACTTAGACCTCAAACATGGGACAAATCTGGGGGACATCCACAGAGGCTAGTTCTATTTTGATACACGTTTTGTAACTGTGGAAAAAAATAGATACTATTTCATTGAAAATTAAGCCCCCTGCTAGACAGGCCTTGTTAGCTTTGTGGTCTAGTATTGCCATATAGTGATTGTTTCTCACAGCAGACCTTGCAGTAGCATCAAATAATTTCTTCCATCTGTGAAAAGATATTGGCTTTGTTGAGAGGTAGCTATGCCTTAACTCGGTCAGCAGAATTTTTGACTGTGCACACTGTGTTGCTCGATTAGGTTTACATGAAGGAATATAAAATAACTACTTATGTTAATGCCAACTACAGGCTAAGAAGCATCTTTCCAGCTCAGTATCTTAATGGTGTTTTGTACCAGTTGGCAGACACAACATAAGTGACAGCAGAAGTAAAATTGAATGAGACTAATCTAATATGCCCAAGTAACTTTTGCTAACTGTAGAAAAGGTAGTTGTATAAAAAATTAGAAAGCTGACAAAAACTTATTAAATATCAATTGATAAAGTGAATTGAAATTTGGAAAGCAGAGAGGGGAAGTTATGAAAGTTCTTTCAGTAGTCATGTTTTTACTTGAGGACTAAAGACAACCTTAGCTGCTATACTGGTCACCTTCAACTTTGCAAAACTCACCTTTACTGCAGTAAAGAGACTGATGATGTTGACTGGAGACAGTTCTTGGAAGAGGAGAGAATGATAAATTGATTGGATTTAGCAAAGAACTCATGAAGTGTAGGAAGCGAGCTATTTTCTATGTGTTTGTGTACTAGTATGGGTTGGGAGCCACATACACACTCCTGTAGCATTTGACAATGGGATTCAACATGAAAAAATCAGCATTGCCTATACTTACAAAGACTGAATGGACTTTCATCAAACTTGTTTTCACTACTAGTAGAACAGTGGAAGTACTAAATAGTTTGTGATGAACAGAAGAAGACACAGATAAGAACAGAGTATTTGCAAAGCTAGTATTCTTTGTGATACTGATAAAAATGCTTTGGTTTTCAACTAATGTTAGGAAAATCAAGATTTGCACTTTTCATTTACAATTTTTAGGAATCTGTGTACTGAGAAAATGTGGAAGAAATTGGTAGGTGAGTGTAATTGCAGGAAAAATTGGTTGCAGAAAGAATTCTTATTTTGATCACTTCATATGTTTATTTGGTTTAGAATCACCAGAATATTCAGCAAGAAGGAGAAAGGAAGGATGTTCCCTGTAATGCAAATTTTGTTTTGATACATCTTAAGAATTCTAGAAGTTCTTGATTAAGATGAATTTCATTATTTGTCTACCTGACTTACCTGTATTATTTCTTCTGACAGGAAAAGATTGGTTTTCTTCACTTTGTGAATGAAAATCACAGAGGATAACAGAGGGGTAGCCATGGACCCGTCCTAACCTCATCTTTATTCACACCTGCTCAAACTCTCCTGTTTATCTTTGTTGTGAGAACAACTGAAAGGATTTGACCTTCTTTTAATGGACTTTAAAGAGTAAATTGAATGGGAATGTTTTACTTTGGGAGAGAATGAGGACAGCATAGAGTAAGAACTGCCTGAAAATCTAATTGTTAAGTTTTTTTCTGGTGAAGAGCTGTGAGTTATTGATAACTGGGCAATAAACAGGTCAGCCAATGGAATACAATACTACTGGCTAGAAGCTGTCAGCTGCTAGCCCAGCCTGACTGCAGTCAGCTGACAGCTCCAGGCCCACTTCTAGATTTAAAGTCTAAATTTAGGCCCACTTAGGTAAACCTATGACAGTAGTTTTACTGGTTTGGGCTGGCACAGTGTCGATTTTCATCACAGCAGGTCGTATAGTACCGTGTTTTGAATTTTTAACCAAAACTGTGAGGTTAATCTGCCTACAGGGTTAAATGACAACAGTAATCCAGTAAAATGCTAAAGAAAACAGTGGAGCAGAACTGCTGTTAGAATAGAGCAGGGATGTTTTACTTACGTGATCTCCTTTTGGTTGTCTTTTGTTACCATCAGTTTTCCATTCACTATTTTCCATTCAACTTTGTGGACTACTCAGTACTGTCTGGCAATTGGTTCCAGCTCAGCTCTCAATAAGTAACAGAGCCATCTGACACACTTGTTACACACAAAGTGACAAAGATTATAGTTTTAAAAACCTACAGTGGCAACTGATGCATTTTCTCTCAGCCATTTCAACTGTTGCTGCTGCTGTCAATAGAATGGACTCCTATTGTGACATTTCTTTCCTTTTTCTATCAGTCTTTGTCTTAAAAATGGGAGTTAGAGTCCTTACATGTCACAGTCTCTACTGTGCAGTTGAAATAACCTCCTATGGATACTGAGATTTAACTGCCTACTCAGGCAGGCTTTAGGGACTCTGAATAGAACCAAAGATAACAACACAGGTTTCTGGAGAGAGGCTTTGTTCAAAGTAAAGTTATGCAAGACCCCTGTTATATACTTTGGATCTCATTTAAAAACAAATGCTAGCAAGAGCAATTGAAGAAGGCTAAATGTCTTGAGGTCTCTATAATATTAAAGAAGTAAACAAGGAATGAATTTGGCTCTTGTTTTCTGTAGAAATATCTCTTTTTAAACACAGACCTTCTTGAGAGACTTTTTCATAAAAATTAAGAGCTACCTCATAGCCAAATTATTGGTATAAAATTTCAATAGATCTTAATTCTGTACTCCTGTGATATGCAAATACAAGTAGCCCATAATGAATAGCAAGCCCACACTCCCCAGACTAGCCATGTCCAAAATAAGGGGGTAAATAAAAAGCCAAGCCAGAACCTTGCTAAGTACTGCCTGACCATCATAACCTGAATGACGATATCATGCTGATGCAAAAGGAATTGCTATTCTGACGTTTTTAATCTTTCTAGGACAGAGAATATCCATTCAGTTCCATAAAGTACCTTGTGTGTTGGGACTTCAACTTGTGAACAATGGATCTAGTTACTATTTCAAAATGAATAAATAAACATCATGTGTCAGTAAGAAACCTCAGCTTTTTCAGAGTCTTCCTCCCATACGATGGATTTCTTCCTTTTTCAGTCATCCAGTTTTCTAGTTTTAATGTTCTGGTGATGAGCTATGCTTCCCCATTTGACATTGTGGGACTAGACTTGAATAGCACCCACACACAGAGTTATAAATGCATCCATGTGAAGAGACCAGACCTTGGCTCCAGAAACCAGTATAAGTGGATGCAGGTGGTACAAATTAGGAAGAAATAACTTTCCCTTGAACAAAATGGAAAAAAGGAAGGACTAGTGCTACAAAAGATGGTGGGGTTTTTGCTTTGTTTTGTTGAGACAGTCTCTAATTCTTGTATCTCTTACAACTTCTGTAGAAGTCAATGCATTTTTGCTTTTGCTTGCCTTATATTTTCCCTTTCCTCTGTTACCAAATTGTAACTTTAGAACATATTTTAGAACTTCAAGTTCCTGATCATGGTGATAGAATCTGAGTGGAACCATTCATAATTGCTATCAATAACAAAGTCTCTGGTGGTTATAGGGTTTTGTCAGTATGAAATTGTCTTAGTAAAGAGAGTTACACCGTGTGTTCTCATCTACCAGAGGATAATGTTTATCACGGGAGAACCTTCTGCACATAAATGGTGTGTCAGAAACATAAAGAAAGCCAGCCCAAGCCAGTTAGTTTGGACTGGATTCCAGTGGCACTGGGCTCAGAGGTGTGATTATCTGATTGAGAATGTCAGGACGTAATCACAGTTTTTGGGTAAAGGCACAATTAGGGTCACAAAATACAGTTTCCTAACTGCAGCACTGTGGGTAAAATATCTAGACTATAGAAACCAGTCAGAAATAGGATGATGCTGACATAATCAAAGACACAAATCAAACCCTCAGATTGTGTTAATTAGGATTTCTATTTACATAATCACACAGAATGGGCAGCACTGCACTCATCTCAGATTCAGGGGGTGCCTGTGTGTCGTACAGTTGCATTTCTGTGTTTCTCTTTTCACTGTAAGAGGATTTTTTTTCTACTGTGTCTGAGAAAGGCCCTTCCTTTTGAATAATTTAGTTGAATCATAGAGAGGGGCAAAAAGTCACTCCAGGTATGTGAAGATCATTAAAGAAAACATTCATGAGGAATGAGGAGCGCAGTTCACTTAAGGATTTGGCTATTTCCTTTCTTTATCCAACTTTAAAAACTGTTGCAGGTAACAGTTCTGCATTTGAAAATAATTTTAAAGTAATTTTAAAGTAATTCTGTCACTGATACTGGTGGCTTGGGCTCTATGTTCTGCTCACTGCTAACAGCATTTCTTTTGATTTTTATTATCTCTGCCTTGCCCTGTGTGCAGTTGCACAAAAGACCTTTTGAAGTTCTGCCATGGAGCTTGGGCTCAGTAACAAATGAGTGAGTTTTTTTCATTTGTGTGCCAATATGACAGATACAATAGCATGCCTGCTTCTGTAGCCATTAGATCTGAAGGCTTCCTCAGCCTGTGAGTTGCTCTTTTTTCTCAGTATATATGCTTTATACATACACTTCTTACTGAATCCCCTATTTAGATTTTCGGAAGCCCTCTTACAAATAAGCTCTTCTTTAAGGACTCATATTTGTCTGCACTCATAGCCCTCAGTATTCATGGTTCTTCATCTTATCTTACCTTTAAATCCATTTTTTTATGTACTTTTCATATTCCATTTTTTCCTTCTAATGGTAGCTTAGCTAGTATAAGCTGGGGTGAGTAGTTAGACTCCCTACCCAATATTAACATGGTTTTTGTTTTAGGTGACTGCCTAGGAGCATTGTCTGCTTTATACCTGTTTTGTCTGTTGATATCATTGGAACATAAGTACTTTCAGTGGTGATAGCAAGAAAAAAGGAGAAAGAAGTGTTTATACTATATAGTCAGCTTCCTGACATTCTTGTTCATTCAGCAGAAGTCCAAAAATTATGGCAAAGTCTCTGTGTGTTCTGCCTTGTACAAATACACAGATCCTGAACTGTTTTGTGTTGGAATTCTATTTGGTATTTGGCTTGAAAAGCAAGCTGTGTGCTGAACTGCATATGTTAATTAGGTGATGTGACTTTAAGAACTATTTTATGAAGTCCGAGATGGCTGCCACAGAGTTCTTAACAGCTGCATGCAGTCAACCAATTATGAAAGAGTTTATAATGTAAACATCATGGTTAACCAATTATCATCTGCTAGAGTACCATCACCTGTGGAAGGTTACAGTCTTAAAGAGGTATATAATTGTATGCGCGCATGAATAAAGTTAGTCTCAGTCTAGTCTCAGATTAGTCTCAGTCTGTAGTTCTGTAGTTCTGGTGGTCTGTTGCTGCTAACTCCCATGGAGTCGTCTCGTCAGGCCATAAACCCGTCTCCCCTGACTAAAGTTTTGTACATGGTTCATTGGTTGTAGTGTAGGGGTGTGCCTATTTTTTGGGGGGTTATTTTTCTTTGGTTGATCTTTCAGGGCATGCAGAATTGAAACAGCTGAAGAAATAAGTAAGGAAAGAGGAGAAAGCCTTGCATTTCAAGCCAGATTTGATAATAATGCTGCTAAGACCCAAAGATCTCTTTTATCTCTTTACACAGAGCTAATAAAGGAGAGATGAATTTGTGTACCATGGAAATAAAACAGCAGCTCTTTCCTTATGGTTTCGTTATATACTCTCTATCCATTGTGCAATCAAAATACCTTCTTGCCTTCCACAAGTATAAAAATCTTTTACCACTGTCTACATTGGGTTATGCATCTAGAAAAATTCCTTGGCTATCTGGCAAAATGCGGTTCCTTTTTCAAAATTTTATTTAATTGGTCCTCTGTAACCCTCATATCACAGCATTTTTATAGGTCAAGAATCAACAAATTATCTTAATCACCGAATTACATTGACTCAAATTAACTATTAGACTCAGTCCCTATGGAGTGAGTGGGACATAAGTATGTACTTACAGTTAAGGACATACTCAAAAACTTCACTAAATCAGGGACAGAACTAATGATGTTGTTTCACTCTTACTGATTTAAAAAAATATCCTTTTCATAAATCATGTGATTATACCTTACCAGTATTCCTTTAATGACTGGAAAAGCAGGAGCATTTCTTTTCTTTTTTATTTCTATTTTCCTTTTTTTTTTTTTTAATTTCTGTACACTTCTTTTACATGTAGAATACTTTCTTTGTAACTGAAGAGATGAATTACTGTAGACACATTGATCCTGCTTAATTTCCCTACAGATTCAACACAACATTTCGTTCTTTAAACAAATATCTTCTTTGAGCTGAGAAATGCCACATTCATTGTTATTAAACTGCAATTGCTCTTGTAGTCACTGCAGTATTTTTCAGGTCCTTAGCCTTGGGATATCTCTATGGGTTATGGTTTTAAAATTTGAGTTACTTACCCTATAAGAGGATATCTACTGCAGCTACAAAGTTGGGGAGGGGCTGTTCTTTTTTTTTTTTTTCTTTCTTTTCAGCCCTTCCAGACAGGCTGCCCTGGACCTCTCCCACCACTGGGGACAATCCCCCTCTACAACCCCACCCAGGTGCCTCAGGAGAGAGCATCTTCCCAAGACGGGTGGGGCTGGGTGGGCCTGGATGGGGCTGGGTGTGGTCCTTGGCTGTGGGGCATATTCTGGGTTTACAGAGGGGGTGTCTCCTGGCTTTTGGGGTGGTGCCAGATCACAGGCAATCTGCTTGTGGGCAGGTAGGTTTAGGGGATACCAGCCCTGGGTGTCAGGGGGTTTATAAGTAAAATGGTGGAGACAGTGATTGGAGAGTGATGGAACTAGTGGAGGGGATATATGTGTGGCTTCATCCTGATCACAGCAAAACTATGTTTTGGGGTACAACCTACCCTTATGCTATGTCTTTCTCTGGGTTTACCAGCTCACTGCCACTGCCAGACCCACCCAAGCCAGGCTGCTTTCCCAGTACCACTACCCTAGCCCACTGTGAGGTGGTAGGAAGGGGTGGGACACATCAATTGCAGAAAATTTTTTTAATTAAAATGGTGTTTGTGGTTATGAGGGGGGAGGGGAGGGGAGGTGGTGGTGGCAGAGGTTGGCAATGTCTGCCACCTGTTTGGAGGGGAGGATATTGTAAAATAAGGGGGAGATTTCTGGGTTTAAAGTCAATAGATGGCAGGGGGTGGGATGAACAGTTTGGTGACCCAGGTGGGATGCTGCCTGCAAAGCTTCCCTTCTCCAGTTATCCAGCTGGCACTGGGTGAGTTCATTTGCAGCAACAAGAACTAGGAACAGGGAACATTTTTACAGTTCAGAAACAGTTATATGTGTCTCTTGCTAAACATTATCGCCTTAGCTGATTTGGATACCTAATATTTTATTGTTTTTGCTTTTGTTGTTTTCTTTTCAGAAAGACAATCACCATGCTTAAAATGCATAATTAAAAATTATTAACAATGCATCTCATCTGCCAGAACTTGACTGTCATCAAGAACTAAGTTCTATTGTGAAGAAATCAATATTAACATACTCATTAGAGCCTCCACACAGAAATATGAAAAAACCCCATAAAACTAATATGAGATTTTTGATGCTCAGTGTTCTAATTTTCCCCAATTACAAAGACTAATTAGTTTAAGAAACAGTATTTGTGTTAAATGAAGAAAACAAACCACCAACAAGACAGATAAGAAAGGCAACATTCGATCATAGAACCATTGAATTTTAAGGGTTGGAAGGGAGCTTAAAGATCATCTAGTCCTAGAACTTCTCTGCCATAGACCAGGTTACTCAAAGACTTATCCAAATTGGCCTTGAACACTGAAGGACTGGGGTTCATAAAGTCCAACTGCAATATTTTTTCAGTCTTTATCCCTGGGGAAGCATCAATTCTGAAGCCTTCTGTTTTTCCATTACACAGGAAGTCTATAGGAATCTCCTTGGAAGAATTTTGTGGAAGACAGTCATGGATGAAGGAAGGGTCCAAGAGAGTTGATTGATTTTTAAGTATCAACTTCCATGCTCAAGAATAATACTCTGTGATTAACAGGAAGGCAAGCAAAGGCAGCATGAACTGTCTGCAAATGAAGGAGTCCTGACAAATATCTAACACAAAAAGGACCCATCGAGAAGATGGAAGGAGAGACAAGTTGTCCTGAAGCTACGTAAGGGGCATTGACAGGTCTGGGAAAGCCAAAGCTCAGCTGGAGTTAAACCTGGTGAGAGATATGGAGGATAAAAAGAAAGATTTTGACAGATGTATCAGAAAAAGAAAAACAAACAAACAAACAAATCAACAAAAAACCTCAACAAAACAAACAGATAAATGAAAACAAAACAAACATCAAAAAACACACACAAAAGACAATCAACCCCCCCAACCAAATCAAAACAAACAAAAAAAAAAGGAAAAAACTCCAGCAAAACCAAAAAAAACCCAAATGAAACAAAAAAACTAGAGAAAATGTGGATCTGCTGCTAATGATGCACAGCAAAGGACATGAAAGAGGATAAGGAACTCAGTGGTTTTTCTGCCCAGTTCTTTACGGGTAAAATAGATTAAGGAATCCCAGGCTGCTGAGAGCAAAAATAAAGTCTGGACTAAGGAAAACATAGCCTTGGTGGAGGAGGATCTGGTCATGTAAACAAACTGGACATATAATATTCCATGGTGCATTATAGGACCCAAATACCTGTGTCCTATTTGTGAAACTAGCGGCTTTCAGATAGGATTAGACATGAAGTAAAGAGAGAAGGATTCACTGCTTCAGGACTTTATGAAACAGAATTATCCATGTTGGTTAATTTGTACTAAATCTCATAGCTTTATCAGTGACTTTAAATTAGCCAGCTGTTGTTTCCTGTTGAGCACTATCAGAAAGCGGCTGATTGCTTAGTAAATCCAGATTTTCTTTGAATAGTTTTAAAGAGATGGAGACATTTACTTGCAAACTTGGCTGTATATTTGACAAGTAATTAGTAGAAATTATTGATTGAGCAATGTTTGTTTTTTTTTCCTATCACAGGAAGAAACTGTCTTCTCCTCTTTGTCTGGTTATGCTGCAAATTTCTTGTGCTGTTTCTTTGTTACCCTAAAGAGGGAAAAAAATAAAGGAGGCACAGAATTCTGTTTGCTCTGTCCAAAACCAGAAAGGCAAAGCACTGAAACACTATATAAACAGGGAAGCACTGTTCTAAGGCCTTTATATATATATGGGGGGGGGGGGGGGGGGGGGGATA
>JAWWEV010000083.1:145473144-145483823 GCA_035583235.1 Hafferia zeledoni
TTGAGATGATGTAGTATGGTATGGAATACAATATTATTGGCTAGAAGAGGTCAGCTGTTAGCTAGCTCAGCCCAGCTTAAGTCACCTGACAATTTCAGGCCTAATCTGAACTTTAAAGCCTAATTTAGCCCACCTGGCCAAACCCATGACAACTACATAATGAGGCAATGAATGTTTTGTACTATTTTCTTGTATCCCTCTGTTGGAAACTGTTTCTTACCTTGTGCCTTAGATATCATTTTCAGGGCAGGGTTGCTACCTTGTCCAGCATTGGTAGGACACAGAATGCCATCGCAGGTTAGCAGAAGGGACCAAATGAATAACACTGAATAACATTGTTTTGAGTATTTGCAACATTGAGTATCGTTAAAATATGGTTTAAATAAAACATGTTTTGTTATCATCAAGGTTCTTTTAAAAATATAGGAATAAAGTTTAGCTGTTTTGTAGTAGCAGTGAATTATCCCATCTTACAGATAAAGAACAGAAAAAAAGAATATAGGAAAGGCAGCATCACCAGTAACTCCAATGATGGAAGTGTATTTATTGAGAATTATTTCATATTATAAGTTTTGTTTTTCCAGAGAACTCTGCAGAAGTCTCATCGTACATATAATTGTAATCCTTTTTCAGTTGATTCTTTTATTTTTGAAGTTTTTAGTTCAACCATTCCTTTTAAGGATGCCTAATGATGTCTCTTGCTGGCTGCTGGCTTTGAAGTGTAGTATGTTTGTTAAGTAGCTTTGTTATTCACCTCCTCTGTAATGCAACTGATTACTTTGGTGTTGGATACTTTTAGCTTTCCACCTTTATGAGATCTGTGGCTTGACCTATAAACTGCAATCAGTGACTTCATTACATGCCTTTTTGTCTAATATGTGCTTTTTCATCTGGGTACACTGACTTTCAGTTGGATTGGAGCTTGTTTAGCCTCATTGTGCTAGCTGGGACTCACTCCTCCTTCTTTCTCCATTTCATACTTTAATTTAATAATCATATTTATTGTTATGTTTATGTCTCATGGAGGCTTTTGATGCAGTTCAGCAGGAGGTGATGCTACTTTAAACACAGTGTTTATCTGGTAGTGAAGCTTGTCTAGACTCCAATGTTATGTGAAATTTTCCCCTTACTGAGGGTTGTTCTATATTTGCAAAGGCAGAGGCTGGCTTAGATGCTGAAATGTGAGAGCTCTTCTTTGTCTCACTGCTCTTCTCAGATCCATATTTCTGTTATTCTTGTGCTGATTGGAATTTTTGCAGTACATTTGTTTCTTCTGTGACTTATAAATAAGTCATGTTTTCTTAAGTATGGATAAGTTTTTGACAAGGCCTGATTTTGATCTAAGTGAATCATATCATTCTGGATAAAAGTTACTTTGCAAGTGATAATAGTGTTCAAAAAATGAGCAAAACATACCTAAAAAACTGCATTCCACCTTACTGTCCATATAGAGTAGATACTCAAGGGTATAACCCAATGAATGTGGGACTGTATGAGATCAGTTGTAGTGTACAAACCTGCCACTTGTGGATTGGGAGAAATGATGTGCTAAATGGTTCATTGCCAGAAGCTGTGCATAAATATTGGATTCAGGTCAATAGTATATCTGCAGCTGTTATTTTAGAGGGCATGGTGAATCTGGGATGGTAAAGAAGAGGAAAATTAGAGCTGATAAAAGGAAATGTATGACTAGCCTGTGAAATTTATGGTCACAAGAGACCAAAGCAAGAGTTTGCAATTAAAATTAAGGAGCCTAATTTTCAGTAAGAAAAGAGAGTGACCCAGAAGTTGGATTGTGTTCTTCATAACACAGATAGAAGAGACTTTTTAACTATTTGGCCTCTTTCTTTTGCCAGCTTTCCCAGAGTAGGACATATTTCTGTCTGCTTTCCAAAATCATTTTGGCACAGCTAAGCAGAATTTTTTCTAGTTTTGCAGTTACATTCAGGTTTCCAACTAATGAATCTTTCTCTCTTTCTTGAATCCCCACCCTATAAACACTAAATCTTCGACAACTCCCAGATTCAGTAAAGATATATTATTATGCAAAAAAATGTAATTAAATTAATGCTCTCAGAATGTCTATAGTGAGCAAAATTTAGTAACAAGCACATGAAGAATGAAATTATCCCTGTACTGTGTAAAGGTGAGTAAAACTGGTGGATTGCAGCACAGTCCTCCACGTGAGAACTCATTTAGAGGGCCATAAATGTCCTTCTGCTGCCTGCTTTGAAATGAGCTTTTTCCTTGTGCTGAAAGGAGACTAGGGAACTTATTTTCATAAGATGTGGAGATATGGCAGGACCTACAGGCAGCCCTTCAAAGGCATGTGCCATGAATGACAGTTGTTACAAATGGATCTCTGGCTGATGTGGCAGACAAGGGTTCAATAAGAGACACAGACAAAACTCTAATTCCACAATGCTATATTTTGATATTTTGTGCGCTTGAGTCAAGAGTTTACATATTTTTCCACTAATAATATACTTTTTTTTTTTTTTACAAAAACATTTCCAGTAGTGAAAAAATATATACAATACTATGGACTTTTATTGATTATTCTGACACATTATTCCCAAAGGAAGAAAGAAATTATCTTTTGTCTTCTACTTGTCATGGGTTTTGTTGAAATGGGTTGAAATATTTATTATTTCTGTTTTATGTAGTAAATAATTAATATAATTTCACCATTAGTTTTAAATTTCTGTTCTTCTACTGAAATCCACTATTTTTCAGCCCACAATTTATGTTGATAGTCTATTTCTTGGCTATTTTTTATTTAAAAGATCTCAGCATGTGTTTTCATTTCAAACTATAAAGAACTCTAAGAGAAAGTTATTTGTTAAGATAGTTGAAAGTATTTGGAAGCAGCTGATTTGTTTTAAATATGAGTTATGGGTTCTGTTCTATTTTTCTGTCTGTATCACTAAGGTAGCTCTCATAACAACTGGACAAGAATTTGATCTAACAGGTTATTTTTCGTCCAGAAGTTGTTTTCTCCTGATGCCTTGCCTAGCCTTGTCCTTCCCTGTCCTTTTTTATTCTTCATTAATGCAGAGAAAGAGGGAGATGACACTTACACTGTGAGTGCCATATGCTGCTTTTTATTGTATTTGATATGGAGAGTAAATATCCACAACACAAACCCACCAGTTGTGCTAAGGCAAATTGGACTGAGAGGAACAAACCATTTCGCAGTGATTTCCATACTAATAGAAAACATCTGGTTGGGTCACAGACCATATACTGCTCTAGCATACGCTGCACGTCAGGTCAATGAGGAAGCCAAATATACTGTGCGTCTCTAGACAGCCAACACAGCAGAGAAGAAAATATGGGAAAGGTTCAGATGCTGGAACTTCAGGAAAGGTGGATCAGATGGTTTAAAATGTGGCATTCACTCTTTGGCTGGTTGCTAGTTTCTAGAGAGTGTCCATGTGTCCCTGAGAAGAGGATAGCTGTACTTGCAAGTTCTGGGAAGCGAGGCAGATTGAAAAAAACTGCCAAAGAAAATTGAAAAAGTAAGAGGAATTTGAAGCACAAAAATAATTTAATTTTTTAAAATGACATAAAAGGAAGAGATCCCATATGCTCATACCATTCCTGACCCATTTTTGTCCAGCCAAGTCTTAAAAATCTCTAGCAATTATGATTACACAAGTCCCTCACCATCTCTACCCCTCATCACTTTTCCAATGTTCAAAGTTTCTCCTCTTAACCAGAGCAGACATGACAGAGAGTTATGTCCTTTATATTACCTCTTATATTCTAGGTGTGTTTATGTGCAACTGTCAATCTTCTTTTCTTCTAATCCAAGCAGTTATAATTTCTCCAGTCTTTCCTCACAGCTCATATTCTCAAGGCCTCTGAATTGTTGTTGCTCACCTCAGACCATTGTCCATCAGTCCCACAAACTTGCTGAATTATTTTGCACAAAGCACAGCACAAAAATGCAGATTCATCATGTGAACTTGATTTTAGACATAGAGAAGTGATCTTCAGAGCCCCATGCAAAACAACAGCTCCAATTTTAACTACCCACACATCAGTGTTTAGGACCAGGTTGACCAATCTAACTTAGCCTTGAAGGATTCAGATAATGTCAAACAGAAACTCTCAGAACTACCCTAAGAACAAATATTTGCCTAATGTAAATTAACTTTGTGCCATTAAAACAATTTAATCAGTAATACTCATTTGACTTACAGCAGTCAAAGATCTGGCTTGCAACTTCTTACAATTTTACAATCATTTGTAAAATATAGATAGGCCATCTGAATTAAATCCCAGAAGAAAGAAATTTGGAAAAAAGTGTTCAAAATTACAGGGATCCTACCTTTATTATAGCAGTGTGTCTCAAATTGTTCAAAGAAATGCTGCATGTTAGAATTCCATTATGAACTCCAGTTTCTGGGTTTAACACCAAGCCCCTTTCAAATTGCGTGGGTGTGAAACGGAAATACATGTGTCAGTCCATGTGAAACTTTCTTTAATTAAAAACAAAAAAAACCCCAAACAAACAAAAAAGGTTAAATCAGTCTTTGAAGAGTGAAAGGCACTATTTTTGAAGTGGGTTTAAGGCTTTCTTCTTGTCATTCCTAGATCAGTAATAGTCTTCCGCTGTTAGGTAAACTACAGAGGAAGTCTGCCCTTAATCCCTTTCAAGTTTTTGCATTCTCTTCGAGTTAGTGACACTGCAAAAAAGACAAAAGGGCAAAAATAACTTTTTTTTTTGACAGTGCTCAGGGGGTTGATAACTGCTGTACTTTAGTGCATTGGTACTGAAGAACCAACAGAGTGGTCCAGTGAGTTCCTCATCACATAACAGAAATTTGGAGATGTTTTTGACACATGGGTACATCCTACCTGAGGCAACCAAGGTGATATCTCTATAATAGTGGAATCAGGGAGCAAAGCATGGCTGTTAGTCCAAGTGATGTAGAATGACATATGTCTATAAATGTCCCAAATAACCCAATCAAAAAATGTTATTATTTCCCTGTACTTTAACTATTGTTTTCATGGTGCAGGTGATGGGTAGAGCAGGTACTCTGGGCAAAATGAGTTCCTTTTGGGATACAATTCTGACTTTCTGTTGTGCAAACTGATGTCATCCTACCCTGGCTGGCAGAAGATATAGAGTTTTACATAAGATAAATAGCTGCCCCCAAACATTGGCATTTACTAGTATTTATTATTTATGACTATTTGTATTTATTATTTATCTCTGTGGCCAAGTGTTTCCTGTACATTTTCCCAGAAAAGGCCACAGTGCTTGATCCCTGCCCTGAGGAACTTGCAAACTGATCTGTAATTATTAAGAAATGGCTTAGTCTGGCAATTACTAATTTTGTGCAAGAGGCCTTTGCAGTCCCCAAAGAGTTTCACAGAGGGAGGCAAGAGAGATTGGAAAATGACTAATCCTGAACCATTAAGTATTTAATTCCTTAAGTGAAGTTGCTTGTGTGTTGCAAAAAGATAAAATGATTTCCCTATATATTTGGCATTTAAATCTTTCATGGATATTTTTTTCCTGGCTTGGTGGTACCTTCCCCATCATTTGGAAGAGTGAAGCACACTGTGATTGCTATTGTACACATCAGCAATACACAATCTCACTTATTTTAAGCCTCAGAAAACAAAGTGAGAGAAGCAGAGAAGTATCTGGCCCCAGACACCTCATTGTGATCCCTTAACTGAAAAATAATGCATCCCTGCTGCACCAGAGTGAAGTCCATGGCAATGTTAGGTTTGCAAAGATCATTCAAAGTAACTACGGCATTTCTCAAACTATATTACAGTGGAAAAAAATAAATAATGAAGGATTCAGCTTTTTAAAACCAGCCTAACCCTTTTTAGGTTAGAGGGACACAGAATCTGAGGTCATGTCTCAATCTTCACTAAGTCACCTGCTTTCAACAGGAGCCAGTATATATGGGCTTAAAATCATTTATTTTTGGAATAGAAGGAAAATTAGTATTCCAAATCTGTGGTCTGACCCTTCAAACAAATCCAAGAATATGCTAAAGTATGAGAATAAAACTGTAGTAGTATAGCCAAACACAGATGGTTAAAATTTGCTATATTATAATTTATGACAATTGGTAATTCCAGAATTTGTAGAGATTTGAATCTCATTGTCTTTCCAATGTTTAGATGTATATATGTAAAGGACTGGCCATTGCCACAAACAATGTTATTACAGAAGACTAAGAAAACAGTGATTTATTTGGGTGTGAATGAGAACAAAGGAACTACTGTAAGTAAACTGTTTCGTTTAAAATAAGGTCACACACTGCATGGTCTCTCTTTTTATCTTTTTTTTTTTTTCCTTACTGTGTTTGCTTTTCTTTTTCACTCCTTACATATAAATACAAAGACATGTAATGTAAGCTAAGCCTTGATTACCATGGGTAGAATATTGTAAACAAAGATGTGGGACAGCATATTACAAAGGCATGAATGATACTGTGACACAAAAAACAGACATCACAAATGGAGAACTTTTCAAGGAAAAAGTTAAAAGCTGACAGATGATTTCTCTGTGACAAGACCATGTAAATATAGTCAAATAGGTATTAGTAATACTGCAATTTGTAAAGCAAAAACACTTTATAAGGCTGAACAAAAGCAACGTGGGAACTGATGACTAGGGAGACAGTAAGTAGATTACAAGAAGCTTGGTCAGTGAAGTCATGAGCAATTTACTCATCTCCTATGCAATATATATTGATTTCTTACTTAGCTTTATTTAATCTGACAATAAATTAATGTATCTCAAATAAGTGGAACAGACTAGGATCTCACTTATTACTATTTGTCCATATAAAATTACTGGCTTAACAAATGGATGAGGTTTTATCTCTATTCTATAAATAAGGAATGTGGGCACAGAAAGGTGAAATATGAGCTTATACTGCTTCCAAAGGTCCAACAGAAGCTCAAGTAGTTATATTGAACCTAATTTGGTCTAGCAGGATACATACTACTTTTGTTATGTTTACATAGCTTTTGACTGCAGCATAAACCAATCTTTTCTGATTTATGACAGAAACTGCCCATAAAACTTCAATCCTCTAAAAATCAGACATTCATTGTAAGCTTATTATCAATGAAGAGGCAGATTAATATATCCCAAGCGCTAGTCAGTTCAATTTACATCATAAACTTGTACTTCAATTGAGTAACCTAACTTTAGATGCCTTAAATTAGTTGTCTCCCCTCCCTTAGGACTTATCTTTTTGAAGTACTTTCCTGAGCAAACTGTTTCTTGTGGCACAGTTTCCAACATGCTGTCATTCTCCATATTATATATGCTTCAGGACTGAACAAAATTTGGGGGAAAGAGTTGTTTCACAGTGCTGCTGTGGCTTCCCTATTGCACCGTGTATGTCAGGTGTTCACAGCAAAAGGACTTTTCTGCCTTTGGTTCCTGTGTTTTCCCCATTAATATGGAAAGGAAAACCAGTTTGTGTTCTGTAAAATGTGAGTCAAGTAACACAATAAACAATGTCTGGCTCTTGACATCTCTGACTTCAGTACCTTAATGTCACAAGCCATACCATTGCTTTACTCTGGTGTTCAGTTCCTGTCACATGGGCATTCCTTCTCTGACCGCTAACAAAGTGTAAGGCTCTTTGCTGATTATTATGGAAGTCTAGACAAGTAATAGAGATTAGGACACCTGCCTGTACATGCTTAACATCAGGTTCCAGTCCCTAGAAGTGTTCAAGGCCAAATTGGATGGGGGTTTGTGAAGCTTGGTCTAGTGGAAGGTGTGACTGCCCATGGCAAGGGGGTTGGAACAAGACGGTTTTTAAGTTCCCTTCTAGCCAAAGCCATTCTATGATTGTGACTTAATTCAGTTACTGAAAGGCACATGTGACCTGGTGTACTTGGAATGCGAGTGGCAGGTCTGGCAAGTGTCATACCTGGTGCTACTTGGGAGGTTCCTCAGTGTGCCTGAAATGTCATATGTGTCAGCACATATGATACAGGACATTCTGGAGTGGCAGCTAAAAGCCAGAACAGACTGTATGTGGGCAGTCCTAGTCTTTGTACACAGTGAGATAAGGGTGTGATTCATCTGACTAAATATTTGTATTTACTTTAAGGTAGGATGACTTATACCACAAAGAACATTGTCTTTATTGACCAGCACTCCTCCCAGTAAAAGGAATTAACGAGGGGCTTGCAAACTACTATGCTGTAGATCCCCACATTTAGCCAGTCAAATGTAGCCCATCTTAGCAATTTATACTTCACATTTCTAGATATAAGAAGGAATACTCTTTGGTCAAAAGACAGAACCCCAAAACACAAACCCTGTGATCAAAAAAAGGAAGAATTTGTATGTGAGTGTAGTGTTCTGAGGGCATAGTTCATTATTTATTTTTAATTCTCAGTCCCATTTCCCTCAACTGTCAGTGGAATTTCACTGATTCTTGAATACGTCTCAGCAACTACTCTTCTGCACAAGCACATAACTCACTGCTAGTGCTGTAAGTAAAGAAAATTGTGCAGTAGAGGGTTTGGTGCCTATCCACTCTTCAATCTCAGTCTGTGATGACCTGTTCTTTTACAGAAGCTGTCCCTCTCCTTGGAAGTATTCAGTCCCTTGTTTTCACAGTTTCCTAGTGAAAGAAGAAACACATTGAACAAACACAATTAATGGAATCCTTTCAGTGGACTTTAAATTGATAAGGTATGGGTATAGAATAGATAGAGGATACTTCCTGAGCAGAGTTTGAGTGGAGGCACTGGCTTGCAGCTCTGATTAAAGATTGGTCTCTTAACAGCAGATAAAAAGAAAAGCACTCATGGCATAGCACCCTAAAGAAGTCAGAGTCATTACACGTTTATGTCCTGTTTCTGCAAGAGATGACATGCAAAGAGATTGGAAACTTATTTTTCATGAGTAACAAACACCAGCTTCCTTCTTGCAAATCAGAGCAGCCAGGCAGATGTTAACACAGGGTATCCAGAGTGTCTGAGAGGTGAGGATGAGAGTGGAGTGCTGTAGTTATAAAAGACCAAAACCAGGGCTTCACTGCATGTGGAAATTGGACACAACTTCTATACTTAAAAGTCATAGCATTTATACTGTATTATAAGAAATATCATAGAATCTGAGAATCAGAGAATGATTTTGGTTGGAAGGTACCTTAAATATCATCTCATTCCAGTGCATTTGCCATAGTCAGGGACACCTTCCATAAGACCAGGTTACTCAGATCCCCATTCAGCTTGATCTTCAACACTTCCAGGGGTGGGGTATCCACAGCTTTTCTGGGCAATGAATTTCATGTATTCATCAGTAAGTTTGTGATGTAATTGTCAGAGGAAGTCGGAGAGTCACTATATGAACATGTATTATGTGCATATTTTTATATACATATACAAAACATGTCCACATATATATAGATACATTGTTCTCATTTTCTCAGATATCTGTTTTTCAGACAACACAGTTAAGCTCCTGATTAACAAACCTGACAACAGTTCCTCTTCCATTTACTTTCTAGAGGTTGCCTCTAATCAGGATTGCATTCAAAATAATAAACAGTAACTTTCCACTCTACTAGCTAAAACACATTTTTACACAATCTATTTTAAGCAATTGGCATATGTAATTCACACTTTTTTAAATAGCTTAGGATTTTGTCTAAGAAGTGTTATGCAAAGACTGCTCTGTGAGAGATCATCTGTGTTTATGGTATAAATTAGTGTGAGTGTTATGTTGTAATTATACACCTTTGAAAGAGAAAAATTGCAATAGATAAACTTGGGCACATTATTATAAAAAAATGTGGGTTTAAATTTTTAATGCCTGATACAGTTGCATAGTGTTAGAAATCCAAACATTTACACTTCTCTCTCTCTCTCTCTTTTTTTTTTTTTTTTTTTTTTTTTTTTTTTTTTTTTTTTTTAATAGAGAGATGAGATTATGAGATTTAGGAGGTTGGCAGAAGTTATGTTTCCTGGGGAAAATAATTTCAGGTAATTTTATTATTTACTGTGAGAGTGGTGCATAACTGGAAAATGCTGCCCAGAGATGTGGATGCCCCATCCCTGGAAGTGTTCACAGCCAGGCTGGATGGGACATTGAATAACCTGGTCTGGTGGAACGTGTCCCTGCCCATGGCAGGGAAGTTGGAACTAAATGACCTTTAAGGTCCATTCCAACCCAAAGCATTCTGTGATTCCATGATTATTCTATAATTGCACAGACCTCAGACATTTTGTCAAGTCACAAGTGATACTACTGCTGAGAGTGAAATTTTGATTGTATTGATTAACTTTTCCAAGACACTATGGGCCATATGCCATTACACTGAATTATTCTGAGAGTATATTGTTATTTTATTGTGAGTGCTCCAATACTAAAGTAATATGCTGTGTGAGTTGCACTCTGCTGTTAGTTGATTGTTTAGCTGTTACTATAGGAGTATGACTTTTGCTCCAGGCTGTGTATGTAACAGTTTACAATAATAAGAAACTATGGAGCATCTGAAGGAGTGTCCTCCAGGACATGATCCAAAAGAGGGGGGAGGGGGAGGGACGGGAAGGGAAGGTGTGGGAAGGGAAGGTTTGGGAAGGTTGGGGAAGGTTTGGGAAGGGAAGGTTTGGGAAGGGAAGGTTTGGGAAGGGAAGGTTTGGGAAGGTTTGGGAAGGTTTGG
>JAWWEV010000083.1:145483994-145496663 GCA_035583235.1 Hafferia zeledoni
TGTGTTGTATTGTAGTTTTAATTTTCTCTTTTCTGTATAAATACATGTAGTTAGTTTTCAGCATAAACCTGGGGTTTAAGTTTTTTTTCCTTTCCCTCTTCTTTCTCCTTTAGCTGGTTAGGGGGGGACGAGCCCTTTTCACTCTGTCTCGGACAGTTGGCGTTTTGCCAGCTCAACCCAAGACACTTACATTACCTGGTCTTGCATCAATGAACTGCTAATGTCAATATGTTCTTAGGATTACATTGCAAGGTAAGATTGGAAATCCCTTAACATATGGAAGGACACTACATACTTTACCTGAAGCAATAAACAACACTTTTGCAAAACAGCTCAAAATCTTTATACCAATTTTGTAGGATATTACATAACAAATGCAGATTTACAAAAGGCCTATAATGCTCACAAGAAATTAATTTTTGTAAGATTTTGTTATTAATATTTGGCATTAATCAGCATATAACTTTTTTGGAACACAGATGATCAATAATCTATATTCCAAATGCATGCTAACAGAGGTCAATAGCTGGTCACTCTTAATTATCTGTTGCTCATTAACTCACAGTCCTGAACAGAAATGCTTAATCTTTGTCTTCCCCTGTTATTCTTGAGTAACCTCTGCTTCTAGTAACTGACTGTGATGAACTCTGTTGATACAGAATACAATTCTGTCCATATCTTTTGATAGCTGTAGCTAGGAATGGTGTTGGAAAGAGAGGGAAGAATCAAACAGTATATACAGTGATGCAGGCTGGAGAATACGGAGATGAGCAAACTGGCAAGAGAGATCAGATTCAGGGACGAGGATAAAACACTGGGACATGTCTGGGACTATCTAGGTATTTTTATTTGCTATTGAACAAAAATAAGGTGAAAGAAGCTGTTTCATATTGCAGAGCTGGCAATACTTCAAGCAAATAATGCTTCTGGGAGGCTTTACTAGACTTTTTTTCTTTTTATTTCCCTGAAGCATAGTAAAATGTCAGGAAATTTACTGAACATTAACAGATAAGCTTTTCTTGCAAGTCACAAGATAGTCTGCACTTCCTGTAAAGATAGCCTTCAAACAGGGATACTAAGATGTCCAATGAACTTTTTAAATTGGTAATTGTTCCACATTTTCATCACGTTGCTATAACAAAAAGACATTTTCAAGTTGTTGTGTATTTCCTGAGATGTATCATGACATTTATCTAAAAAAATCTCCCTCCAAACCCCCACCAATTCAATCAAAATAAAAATAAAAAGAAAATTAAAATTAGAAATTAGATGTATCAGATTATGGTGTTGTCTGATAATCTCAGGAAAGAGAAAAAAGGAAATAAAAATGTTCTCTGTCTTTATAAATCAATTCCTTCTATAAGTTCCCTGATTCATGACAAATTAAAAAGCAGCTTCTGCCAATAACTGACTGTTGTAAAAATGTTGTCTGAGTTTGGGCAACACACTCCAAAGTGTTGTTGCTATTTTGGTAGACATCTAAATAAGTAAATGAGTGTTGTGTACCCCAGAGTTGCAGATGCTTGTGGTCAAAAGGAGCAACAGAAGTCTGAGGGTTCTCAGTTTTATTAGTAAATTGCACCCTTGGCATGGAAATTTGTATGTTAGTCCCTCTTCTAGTATAAACCCACAGCAATGCATTTTGAATAAAGGGGTAGGGTGAAAGGGGAGAGAGAGACATACACACATGGATCAAAGAGTGAGAGAGAGGGAAAAAAAAGAAAGGAAGGAGAGATTACCAGTCCTGGCTCCAGCATCAATCCAGCTGATGGGGTGTTCAGGCTTCCAGGGTACATGTGCCTTCTTTATCTGCATCTACTTGCACATCGTATGAGGATTTTAATACGGCTCTTACCTATACTAAGAAACTTGAAATACAGGAGTAGTCCTCCTACTGACCCTCATGGCAACAGCCTTCGTAGGTTATGTCTTCCCCTGAGGCCAAATATCATTCTGAGGGGCAACTTTCATCACCAACTTATTCTCAGCCATCCCCTACATCAGACAAACACTCATAGAATGGGTCTGAAGTGGTTTCTCAGTAGATAACCTTACCTTAACCTGATTTTTCGCTCTCCACTTTCTCTTCCCCTTCACCATCACAGGCCTCATATTCATCCACTTAACCTTCCTGCATGAAACCGGCTCAAACAACACTTTAGGCATCTCCTCAAACTGCAACAAAATCCCATTCCACCCTTATTTCTCCTCAAAAGGCATCCTAGGCCTCATAATGATGTTACTGCCCCTCAAATCTCTTGCTAGATTCTCACCCAGCCTCTTAGGCGATCCAGAAAACTTCACACCTGCAAACCCTCTAGTGACTCCCCTTCATATTAAACCCGAATGATATTTCCTATTTACATACACCATCCTACGATCTATCCCAAACAAAAAAGGAGGAATCCTAGTCCTTAACTCCTCCATCTTAATCTTATTTTTGACCCCTTTCCTACACAAATCGAAACAACGAACAATAACATTCCAACCCCTATCCCAGCTCATATCCTGAATCCTAGTGCCCAACCTTCTTATCCTTACATGAGTGGGCAGCCAGACAGTAGAACACCCATTTATCATCATAGGCCAACTGGCTTCACTTACCTATTTTACCGTCCTCCTTATTCTATTCCCGATTGTTGGAGCCCTAGAGAACAAAATACTCAACTTCTAACCCACTCTAATAGTCTATAAAAACACTGGTCTTGTAAACCAGAGATTGAAGATTCACCTCTTCTTAGAGTTTCAACTTTAAAATTAACCCTTTCCCTTCCCCTTTCCCCTCCACAGAGTGATGCATATTTTACGATATGTATTACTTTGCATTATATTATATGCCTCGTTAGGCATGATCTGCATGTAAGAATACTCTACATGTGGATATTGAATATTCTACGTGTGGGTAAATTTTCCCCACCCCTGAGATAAGTTACTTTCTTTCCATGCAAGTTAGTTACCATTCACAGTCTGTTCTTCTAGACTTAGTTGGAAATGGGTCAGAGGCCTTCAGGGGTCTTGGATGGTCTTGATTACAATCTACAATCCAGTCCTTCTTCCTGGCCTCACTGCTGTGCCTGCACTGTACTATGCTTCTACATGATATTGTGCTTATCTCCAGAAGCCAGAACAGGGACATTTGTCCCAGGAAAGTGCTGCCCTATCTCTGTATGGCCTGTTCTTCAGCCACATCCTGTTCTTTTTCACAGCATGTGAGAAATCCTTATTAAAAATCTTTGCCTGTTCTACAGAAGTCCAGTTATTGAGGCTTGAGACATCCACATTAGTCCCCTCATATGCTAAGCTTCTACAGTAAGATAAAGATGTCTTCTGCTGGTTTGACTTCATGGTACCTGGTATGTTTTTGATAGAAATTGCAATCTTTACTGGTGTAGGTACTTCTCTGTACAGTTATCTCTAGATTCTATGTGGATCTGGCATTCACATGTTTTGCCACAACTATAGTGCCATCAATTACAGCCAAGTTCTAGTCTGTGTTTTTCCAATCTTAAATCATTAGTAAAATTCTTATAAATGTTTTCAAAGAGAGGATGTCACTTGCTTTATTTTTTTTCTTAAGCACTATGGATAAGGTTTTATTTCCTCCTTCATCTCCTAGCTTTATTTTGGAATATTTTATAACTTTAAAGGAAAAATAGTGTAATGGAATAAGAAAGCCATATATATAAATTAAAAAGATCAGACACCTCAGTTTAAGAACAAAAAAATAATTAAGCACTTGATGGTTATCAATCAAAAGTTATTTAAGGCATTATGAGCAAATGTTAAACAAATCACTTACAAAGACAAAAATAGAGATATTTGTTTACAAATGGATTTTACTTGAATTTGGCTGAAGATTTTTGAAGAATGATCTTTAAGACAAAGTAATTTGAAAATAGAAGAGCCAATACATTTATTAAAAATGAGAAAACATTTTAATTTTCATTTAGGAGGTAAGTTATGCAGAAAGGTTCATTTAGGAAGACAACTTATCAAACTCCACAACATCTGGGCTGTGATTCATGTGAAAATGAAATTAAAAGGGAGAAGAGAATTTCAGGAAGAGAGATTCAGACTTGTCTTTGGGCTGCTGCATTAGGATGTTTGATAGCTATGTGTCACATCTTCAGAACAGTTATTCCCCCCAAAAATAGTAGTTAAAATAAATACTCTTTAGATTTCAAGGCTATGGAAAATGTACTTTGTGTGTAGGATTCAGAAGAAGTGATAGAACATAAATCCAACATGAAAAAATATCATGGCTCTCAATTAGAATCAAAGAGAGACTTGGGTCGGAAGTGACCTTAAAGATTGTCTAGTTCCATCTAGCCTAATTAAAGACTATCTATTATTAGGGACAAGAGTAGCTTCATGCTTACAGACCAGGTGTAGGCAGCAGAAGTTACAGGTATGATATTCAGGTCTGAAAAACAGCAGCAGTATTTTGTACTGCTTCCCTTTGTGCTTCAGGAACACCAGCTCTGGTGCACCAGCTGTCACTTGCTGATAGTCTGATGTTTTTTTTGCATTATAAGGAGCTAAACGCTAAGTGTCACGATTTGAAATTTGCTATTGTATCCGTCTCTCAGACCTAACCCCACGAATAATGCAGTCCTCAAATATGAGCTTTTAAAAACCAAGGCCAATTTAAAAAGCTACATTTTAAGGGGATTTTTTGTTGTTTTATTCCCTGAGAGAGGCTATTGAAATGAAGCATATTTGCTTCCAGAGAAATCCTACCAAAGCAAAATTACAGTACTGCTTACTTTTAAGTTTCACAGCAAAGTAGCACTTAAGGCTTATTGCAGTGCATTAGATTTAAAACCAATTAAGTACAATGCTAAATCAGTGTAAACCACATTTCTGAATTTATCTACAACATAATGAATAACATCTGCATCTGCAAAGAAAAGATTTACACTGAGCAGCAAAACAAAACATGTTGACAATTTGAGCAGTTTTCATTCCCTTATGTCATATGTCTTCATTATTTGGTAAAGCTTTACTACAATCCTTCATTGTTAGAGCAGTAAAAGGGGAAAACACCCAAACTGCAACCCATTGAGGTAGAGTTTTCCTCAGTTCATTTCCTTTTCTCAGCAGAGGTACATCTTATTTACTTCAGGAGCTTTTCCAATTTGAAATGTATTCAGGATTTGATGAGGATCACCATTCCTCACGCGTGTTGGAGGATCAAGGGTTGTCTTCTGACCTCCAATGGGCATTTCTAGTACTGCCCTCTCTAGAAAACAGACCAGTAAAAGCAAACCCACTCTTTATCTTCCTAGGTTGTAAAAGACAGAAAGTACAACAAAATGAAACAAGATGCTGCAGTACTCTTTAAGGACCAAATACCATCTTCAACAGAGCTGAGTTTCCTTGCTATTTCTGCCTGAAGTTTCATGTGTGACCTTCAACAAATAACTTAAATACTGATCCAGACAGTTTTCACAAATCTGTTTTGCAGGGTTGTCTTTTAGAACTTGTTATTCTCCACTCTTAAAAGGAGGTAAGAATATTAGTCTGTTTTACTTTCTTGGCTTATAATGTTGTTACCCCTGTGCAGCTCCTTCTTATTACAGACATGTACAGGACTTGAATCAAGAGAAGGGAGCTTGGTCTGGGTATCTGAGCCCTGTGATGCAGGAGGAATTATTTCATGTTTATGACTGTTTTATGAATGTTCTGACAATGTTACAGACTGTCCTATTTATTGGTAATGCACATATTGTAATACACAGCAAAACAGCAAAAGCTTCCACAGCTGTTGCCTTTCAGATCTCTGGCAGCAACTTATTTCTTTGGGTAGAAGGACAATTTTACTGCCATTTAGTTCTTAGTGTCTGTTATGTTGAAGAGCACAGAAGGAGAGTTGTTCTTAATGGTGAGAGGTTCTGTGAGACAGAACTGTTGTCCACAGAGAGGTTACTAGTAAGAAAATATTCATAAGATTACCTCTGTATTGTAGGGATTAGCTTTTTTTTTGTTCATAAATCTGAGTCCCAATCTGAAAGAGGCTTTTTGTTAACAGTGCTCTTATTTATTTTCCAAGTTCAGTCCTGCTCCCATTGTTATGGGCCTGTAATCCTCTCATGGTTCTAGAAAATGCAATGCTCACTGATGATAACTGAGCTGCATGAAGATTGAATAAAATTGATGTGAAATTTTGTTGTAAAGCTGTAGTCCTTCATCCCTGATACTCTTACACACAGAGTTTCTACTCTTCAGGGCTGGAATATAGCTCAAACTACACAGTGGGAGTCTATGTTGCCTTGGCATGAAGTAGAAGATGTAATGTCAACAGCAGGTTTATTAGCAGTCTCTTCCTCCTGGATGGCATGAAAATACATGACCCAAGAAAAAGTTATGGCACATCTGAAACCCCAGTGGAGTCTCTGAATCTGGAGGGGCTAATGGGCAGGGTGAGGCAGGGGGTAAGATCAACAAAACTGCAAAGCCAAACAATGGAAGCTGCAGAAAGTGAATGACCACCCCCCCACCCACCTCCCACCCCACCCCCCAATAAAACAGTGTATTATTTACCATATGGCAATGATGCTGTGGTAGTGCTGCAAGGGGTGTTCTGCTCTGCTTCTGAGTGAAAAAATAAGGGCCTTTCAGCATCACACAGTACAGCACTCAGAAGACACTCCTATGTTTTCTACAAAAACCTTTTCTGATAACACTGGATGCTCACAGAGAGAATGGCTCTGTAGCTTCCAGAGCTGAGGTTGATATTTCTGCCCCATATCACATTGTGCTACACAGATATCACAGTTTATTAAGTTTTACCAGCTGACATTGAACGGCACAGTACAACCTTCCTATACTAAACCATTATGGACCAATCATGAACCAGTCTGAGTGAACAAAGCTGAATCTATAGCAGCACACCTCTGGTTCTGTTTCTCATTCTCACATATCCCAGGAGCTCACAGATCATAAGTAACTTGTCCTTCAGAATACACAGAAGTTTAACTCCATCTCAGTAGTGAGCAAAATGAGGCAAGTAAAGTTTCAGAGTAAATGTTAACACGTGTTTATCTGGTAAGTACCATGCCTCCAGAAAGTCAACCTAATGTTTTCCTCTATTGGATAATCTGTCATAAATATTCTGACTGACATGGCTGAAATCTGAATATTATTGACCTCAATCCCAGTCTGTAGAATGATTTATGCCAGAATATCCAAGATAACTGCCTGAGGCCACTAGCTGCAGTAACAGTTCTCTAGGACACCTGTTTCCTTCTGGAGCTGCAGCTAGGGGTCAAGAAGGACATTTCTGGACCATCTGAAATGGGGCAGAATGTCCATAGTTTGGTAAATAGACTGTAGAGTCTTGACTGAGAAATCCCTCTGAGGAAGAAATGGAGCAAAGTTATACTCAACGAGATGGGCAATAAAATTTATTGTTGAAACTTTGGGATGGACTTTCTCTCAGGACATTGCCATAGAAATAAAATGAGTTCCCCTTTTGAAGATGTAATGGTTTTAGCTAGGCCTCAAATTAGCAGGCTCAGAGAATCTGTGTGGATTGGGAGTCAGCTATCACCTGACTGGGTAACCAAGGAAGTATTTCATACCAGATGACGCAAACTTAAGATATGTGTGCAGCAGTGGGAGGTGTTAGGTCAGTTCTGCCATGGCTGAGGTACAGATAGGACGTGTGTAACTCCTGTGTTGCTAGAGTAGGCCTTGCTCCTGCTGCTGCTGCTACTTGCATTTTGTTTGAATTCAGGGAAGTAGAAACATTTTGCTGTTACTCTTTCTGTTTCTTGCTATGTGTCTTTTAGAGAACTTACAGATCTAGGGTAATAGACTTTACTCTGTATTGATTGGGGAGTGGGAGGTTATTTCTTGTTTTATATATATATATAACTTGTGTAAGTGTATGTTATATTGTGCTTTTCTCTTAATTTTCTCTTTTCCGTATGAATACATACAGTTAGTTTAAGCATAAACCTGGTTTAGAGGTTTTTTTTTTCCTTTCCCGCATCTTTTTCCCTTGGCTGGCTGGGGGGAGGAGGAGCCCTTTCTCTCTGTCTTGGACACTTGGCATTTTGCCAGCTCAACCCAAGACAGAAAACCATTTCAACTATTAACTCTGCAGTGGTTTGAGCTCTTGCAGTGAAATCTTGTTTGCAAAAGACCCAAGGGGTCTGATGGCTTTCATGTAAAAACTTTTACTTTGTGTTTATTCTCTGCAAATGGGCAGTCAGTCAGGACATTGACCAAAAAAACCCTGATTTCTTCTGCACTCAAAAGGGCCTCCTTTGCCCTGTGAACAGGTCTGGATCTCTTTGCTAATCCCTTCTAAGTCTTCCTAGGGATAGTGATTCTTCCTTTGGTTTGAATGGGGAGCAGAAATTTACTTTTTCTAGTGACTTTTTCTTGAATTACACTGTGTTTTATACCTCTGGGGCTTAAGAATCGCTTCATTTACCAATATCAGGTAATTGCTACTGCAGCAATTTGGTCCCACAGAAATGAGCAGCTGGAAGGTATTGATGTGTTGATAAAAGGTTGTTATTTGTGTAAATTTTCCCTCCCTCATTTCCATTTTTGGCCAGCCAAACTTGGTATCCTGTGCCATTGTTAATGGGTATGTTACCTGAAGCTGTTACAAAAGTCCATGCCAAGTTCATCCCAATGAATTGAGGAGTAATGCAGTTTTAATTTTAACTCCAATTATATCCAGGAAGATTAATTATTGGGGGTAAATCCTTGCATGGGGCCAAAAGGGAATTATAAATCATTCAGTTAGATTATCAGATAATTTTCAAGCTCCTGTGGGTTTCAGAAAATAGGCATGAATAGCTTAAACCTGTCTCTTTCAAAAAGAACTAGTAGCTTGTGATAAATTAGAATCCGTCTTTTCCCCCTCTCCAGCACTCTCCCTGGATGTGGGTGAAGTGTCCACTAGTGCTAATTTAATTGCAAGTGGAAGACTCTGCTGCCCGCAAGTAATTCACATTTTTCAGTAGCAGATAATGGCAATAGTGAAAGTGTCTCCTTGCTATTAGGTCATTTTATTTTTAAGTCAATGACAATGGAACTATTATGTAACAGCTGATGAGAGCTTAATTTGTTTAAGTATAGAAGACGATTTATTAGCAGTCATATGTTAGTATTACTATGGCCCTCCACTCTTAGCTCTTACATATGCATTAGACAATTTCATCTAATCTAAGCAAATGTAAACTAATCTAGCTAGATGCATAAGTATGGCCTTCATTTTCCTTTCATGGAGACAAGTATTAATTAGAAGACACTTAGCAGACCTAAAGCAGAGTAACTTAGCAGAGAATCAGGTTTCATATCTTTTGTCTAATCTGAATACTGTATGAATATGATCATGATTTTAGGCATAATGAGGGTCATGAAATATGACTAATTGCAAGCCATGAAAGTGAACTCTCCCCTTAGCAAGGCATGCATCTGTGTCAGCTGCTAAACAGCACTGCTGGAGGGCATCTGTGAATCAGCCCCTCTCTATTACTGCACAAAGAACTCTCATTTTCCCTCTCTTACATGAATATGAATCAGAAAGAACACAGGAAAACACAAAAAAGTTGAGGTTGGGCTGCATTCAGTCCTTCCCACCCCTTCTGGGCTGCTCCTCCCTTCTCCCCATTTCCCTACTACAGTGTGGGCCCTTGCCTTGGCTGCAGCTCTTCAGGGAAAGTGGGACCAGCTGTTCCCAGTGCTCAAAACAGGTTGAAAATTCTTGCAAAGGTGAAAAACCATTGTCTCTTCTCATTCAGATAAAGAGTGGCGTGATTATTCGAGGAGGAGGTCCCCTCCCCCTCTTGTGAGTAAACATCTTGGTCCTTTCCCCTCAAACCAAGACATTCATGCAAGAGGTATTTTGAAGAATTGGCTTCTTTGTGTTCTGGTCTAAACTTGTAAGACTGAGACTAGAAGTGCCACTAACCTTGCTTGAGGTTTTCATTTTTTTATGTGTGTGCGGTTGGGGTTTGGTGTTTTGTTCTTGTTGTTGTTTTTGTTGTTGTTTTGTTTGGTGATTTTTTTTTTTGTGGGTTTTTTTTGTTGTTGTTTTGGTTTTGGTTTTTTTTTTAAATGAAAATTGTAAAGAAGAAGTGGGAAAATGGAGATCTGGGAGCACAGACAGCTCTTGAAAGCAATCCTGCTGCCTGGATCACGACAACTGCAGATTTGAAAGGAAATTCTGGACAGGAGAAAGTTTTAAACAACTCATAGAGGTACTGAAAAAGGTACTGGCTACTTCAGAGGGAAGTGGATTCATGCATTTTGACAGCTGTTACTCCTGTATCCTGTTCAGTTCCACTTGTCTGAAATTCTGTGGATTTTTCTAGGCACAAGCCAGATTTGACATGATATTGTGAAATTCATTGTCTATTTTTATTTCAGTCCTCTTTTAAGAATGTCTGAACAGTTATGACAATGATTAAAGGACATATATATAGGTATATACATTTAGATAGTCATATTGAACTAGTCTTATGTAACTGTGCACAAACATACATTTTGGTTATGAATATTTTATCATATGCTTTTCACCTCAGAATGAGGGTTTGTTTCAAGGATTGAAAACAGGCTTCTGTTGGAACTGTTTGTCTTGAAAATGAGCTCCAGAGAGCTAATCCCTCTGGCTGATTCACCTCAATGACAGATGACTGATGCAGAACTGGGGGCCACATTCTGCTATAATTTGCCCTCCACTTAAAGTGCTGAATTTACACCTAGTTACTCTTGCAAAAATAAGATCATAATCTTTATCCAGATCCTCTTGTCAGTGAACATTTTATCCTTTTCAAAGATGCTTTTTGAAGTTACATTGCTGTCTATTCAGTAAATAAAAGAGAAGTTCTTTATTCTGTGTTGTCATTTCTGTCTTTCACCATATAGTAATTTAAAAGAAAGGAATGAGGACAAATAGCATCTTGCCAGACTGCATTTCTGGTCCTTTTTTTGGTTATACAATGGATTTTAAAGAGCAACATACTCATTCTGCTGTAAAAAGAAGCAAAATTGCTGAGTGATTTTTCTAGGTATTCAAACTTTTGAATATTGGAACATTTACAAGATACATAAAAATCAGACTAAATTGTATGACACATTGCCATAAGGATCTAGTTTTGATTTTTATTTAAAAGGTTTGAGTGACAAAAAAAATACAGTTTAGAAAATTGATCTAATGATTGATTTTCAGAAGACAGTTTGTTTGTCAATTAGCAAACAGGCAATCATAAATGAATAGATGCCCCTGCTCTAAATAATCTTGGTATATTTAAATACATTCCCAGTTATAAATGGATATGGGTGAATAACAGCATGGGGAACCCAACATGATACTTTTTAGAGGCCAATATTCCATAGTCATTTGATAGCCAGCTTTTCTTGTTCTTTTGCCTTTGCCAATGATTTTCTTATTAAATTGCATAATTTTTGAAGTACCCAATTTCAAATGGAGAGAGAAAATTTGTACCTTTTAGAGACATAGTTAACACCAAGATCTCCATTCAAGTAGTCATACAGACTTTTTTGGAAGCTGGACGACTAAAGCCCTCTGAGAAAGTATCCTTTACCCTTAAAACCTCTTACTTATTTAAGTCCTTAAAAACTAAGCCTTTTGGGAAGGAATGTGTGGTGATGCAACTTCCACTTCGCCCCACAGTCATGAAGAAAAGCTATTCCTTCCTTCTGAAAGGAATAAAATAGAAATAATTTTTAAAAGCTAATTGATCGATTGTCTATAATGAGGTTACTGACCAGTGTAAAGCAAGTCCATAGGCAGGAAAGACAAGCTCTTTGGAGGATTTCAAAGGTTTTCTTTGTTGAGGAACACCTTAGAACAAGAATTCTTCGCATAGTGATTCTTCTCTTAAAGCAGAATAGCCAGAAGAAAATCATAGTTTTGATACATTAAACAATTATACTGTTCCCTAAGCAATGGTGACAGGTCTTGGGACAACTCGAGTCCATGATTCCTAAGTTCAATTTCCTTTTTTATGTTTATAGTCTAGGCTAGATCACAATTTCTCAAACTTGGTTTTTTTTGTTTTTCGTTTTGTTGGTTGTTTTTTGTTTGTTTTGTTTTTTTTTAGTTTCCTTTCCTTCTCAATTCAAAAACACACCTAACCACCTAAAAATACATTTATCTTTAACTTAACATTTCTAGAACTAAAAGTCTGAGGAACATTTATTGCACTCTGTTCACTCACACTCAGATTATTTTTTAATCATCAAATAAGAAAAAAGGGTCTGAGCTGCTACTATTTGATGCAGTTTTTTCTTTCCATGTATATATATATATGTTCATATTTATACATGGATCACCCTTTGTTGTCAGTGCTCCATGAGTAACACAATTGACAAAAATGAAGTAGATTGTAAACTTTGAAACTTCGTCTTATGAATATTGCTCTGAATTGCTGCAATGAAATATTCTGCCTAAAGCTACACATTTGTTTTTAAATGTTTATTCTATTCTAAAGAACACTGAAAAAAGTAAAAATAATCCTTTGAATGTCTCAATGTGCTTGACAGATGTGTCACAGCTGACACAAAAGCTTGGTCTGAATTCTGATTTTGTGTGCGCTGCATTGTGTCAGTTGGACAGTATTAGCTTTGCCTTAACACCAACATTCTTCTCCCCCCCCCCGCCCAAGTCAAGTCTGTTTTGCT
>JAWWEV010000083.1:145504474-145518475 GCA_035583235.1 Hafferia zeledoni
TGTGGGTTTTTTGTGGGTTTTGGTTTTTGGTGGTTGGTGGTGGTTGTTTTTTTCTTTTTTTTTTTTTTGTTTGTTTGTTTTGGGGTTTTTTGTTTGTTTTTTGTTGGGTTTTTGTGTTTTGTTTTGTTTTGTTTTTTTATTTGTTTGGTTTTAGTTTGGTTTGGTTTGGTTTAGTTTGGTTATTTTTTTGTTCACTTTTTCATTTTCCACTAAGAGAGCTCTTTTGGTCTCTAGTTAGAAGATATTTAGGGCTTGCTTCTTTCACCAATTCAATTCTGAAAGCTGTATATGTCTTTTTACATGACTCCCTCTTGATATCTCACTTTAAGTCCACTTACTTTAGCAACCACATGGTTTTACTTTGCATAGTAATGGGACACATCAGCATAATTTATATTGTATTTTTTGTATCATGACTACTTGACTGTTTTTTTGAAATGCAACTGTCAAGAACCATAGCACACTAAGGGTATACATGATTTTCAAGTAATTTCTAAGGGAAAATCCTACACTCACAAAAAATCCTAAGAACTGGGAAATAAAAGACAAATGAAAAAAAAAAAAAAAAAAAAGAAAAAAAAATGGAATCCTTCCAAGGCTGAGGATTGTTATGAGACAGCAGGAAGCAAAATGTTTTACAATAGAAAAATGTTCTTCACCCAGAGGGTGGTTGGGCACTGGAACATGCTCCTCAGGGAAGTGGTCACAGCACCAAGCCTGACAGAGCTAAAGAAGCATTTGGATGATGCTCTCAGGCACATGGTGTGACTCTTGGGAATGGTCCTGTACAGGACTAAGGTTTGGACTCCATGATCCTGTTGGGTCCCTTCCAATTCAGCATATTCTGTGATTCTGTGCTAAAGCAAGAAAGGCAGTATATCACCCCTGATACACAGGTAACAAGAACATAGAGCCAGGTTTTCCTAACAGAGAGATCATAGCTATGTCTTCGTGTTAGAAACAATAGACAGTCATTGTTCTTGGGCTTTAGCCAAAATACTAAGGGAGAAAAAACTGGACACTCTTGACTTTCAGGCAAATAGATGGCTTATTGCAGTCCAGAACTGTGTAGGATGAGTTCAAGCCTTCTATCCTGACCATGGCATTATACCACCATAGAATGGTTTGGGTTGGAAAGACCTTGAATTTCATCTCATTCCAACCCCCCTGCCATGTGCAGGGACACCTTCCACTAGACCAGGTTGTTCAAAACTCCATCCAGCCTGGCCTTGACATTTCCAGGATGGGGCATCCACAACTTCTCATGTGTCAATGCCTCACCACAATCACAGTTAGGATTTTTTTCTTAATATCTGATCTAAACCTGTCCTCCTTCAGCATAAGTCCATTCCCACTTTTCCCACCACTACAAAGACCTTGCCAAAAGCCCTTCTCCAACTCTCTTGTAGGCCCTTTCAGATACTTGAAGGTTCTCCAAGGTCTCCCCAGAGCCTTCACTTCTCCAAGCTGAACAACCCTAAGTAACTCTCTCAGCCTGTCTCCGTAGGAGAGGTGATCCATCCCTTCCAATATCTTCATGACTCTCCTCTGGACTTGCTTGAGTGGTCCATCTCAAGTTTAGAGGCAAGAATGTTGTGGGGGACTATGTCAAATACTTTGCACAAATCCAGGCAGATCACATCAGTTTTTCTTCCTTTATCTACCAATCCTGTAAACTTATCATATGATTTTCTCCAAAAGAAATATGAAAAGAACAAGGAGAAAAAAAAATGTGTTATTTCTAAAAGGGTGTAAGAGTAGGGTATACTTTGTTTTAGATTTCAAATATATAAGGATATAAAAGATTTTATTAGAAAGAGTATGAAATTAAATGTCATGTGTCGCAGTCTTGATCTTCGGGGGGAGGATCAGACTGGCGAAGAGGGTTCTTGGCAGCTTGTTGAGCTCAGGTGGACCGTAGCTGCAAGGGCTTATGGTTAGGTTCACCCACCCCGCGACCCACAAGGAAGACATGGAGACAAAGTGAACACCTTGAAAGCCAGAGCCGATCTGTTTATTAACAAAATGGAGGGCTTTTTATGCCCTCTGGGAGAGAACTGTCTAGAAACTGGGAGGAGATTTGGCGGAGCATGCAAATCCGCTACAGACTATAGGACATGAACTCGTGTGGGTAGTAACTTAGGAGGAGTGAGCAGGGACTAACGGGATTGGACAGCTCCCCAGGGAGAGCTGACCAATGGTAGCTGTACTCACACTGACAGAATAAGCCTGCCAGTGCTACTAGCACCATAGAAACAGGGGGGTAGAATCTTTAATTTCCCCTTTTAACAAAGAACTGGGGTAACTGCAGGCAAAGTCCTTAATGTTAGGTCACAGTCCAGCTTAGGGATTGCTCTTCTGAACCTTCCATACGTCGAAGTCTGTCACTCTGTCCCTCTCATTCTTCCATTCATCCATATTCATGTAGGTGCCATCTCCAACAGTGATGTAGTAGAAAATATTCAATCCTAGAATTGTGGAGCGAAGGATCTGAGGAGATTCAGTGCATCTATTTGGAGCAGTGGGATCTTTCCCATGTCAAGAGAGTGCAGAGGTGAAAGAGTGTTTCTAAATGTTTCCAATCTCTTTGGGAAGTAGTGTCTTTGTTTCCCCAGGCTGCCCCCTGAAACCTGCTTCATCAGAGCAGTCATGCATGAAGCTTTCCACAGATTACTCTTATGGCTGTTTCTCCCTTCAGGTTTTCTAGTTCAAAGATGAACTGAAATGAGGAGATACAATCAGAGTAAATTTTCCTTTTGAAGGCACAATTAATAGTCTGTTAATGAATTAGACCTTTTCTTAATCATCTCTGATCTCTACTGTCCTCTTCAGTTTCTAGGTGGCCCAGAAAAGAATGTTCTGTGGCTTAAGCTGCCTCTTTTTGAGTGAGAAAGGCTTTTGTCACAATAACAACAGATTAATTTACTGCTGTATTTTCTAGCTTTGCTATTTGCAAGGGTAATGTGAAAGGAAATAGTGCAATGTGCAGTAGCCTGTGTCCTTTAGAAACATTATTTGGTTAGTTCCACTAACAGTTTGTGCTACTTCCTAATGAATGCTGAATCTTCTGGATGCATTCACTGGATAAAATACATCACTCAGTTTTATTTTGGCAAGGTTGACTCTGAAAGACAGACATTGTTTTAACAGTTAGCTCTGTGGGCAGCAATGCTTTGCAAGACCCAGTTTCCTTTCATTTGGGTTTGCTATCTGTCTGATAAACTTTTCCTTAAAATGGTGGTTTCTTATTTTCTTCCTTTCACAGTGGCTCAATGCAGAGTGGAACAAAGCTGAGATACAGCTAAGACTTTCCTCATGGAAAGTGTGAGTTTTAGTCTCCTTTCTACAACAGTTTTTTCCACAATATATGTAGGAATACAGTATTTTAGAGAATTTTTACTCTGGTTGCATTTGGAAAAATCCGGACAAGGGGATCAGAAGTTGTTAGGAACTGATGGGAAAAGAGCATGGATCTGATTTCCTTGGGAAATCAGTCTAAAAATTTCTCTGAATTGCATTTTCATGAAAGCTGTATGTTAGAATAACCTAGCAGGGGCATGAACTTGTTTATTTTCAGAACTTCTTGTAGTGCAATGTTTTCAAACAGAATATATGATCCTCCTCTTAGCCCTTTTCACCATCTGGTTTAGGATAACTATAACTAAGTCTAATGTGTCTGGCTGATGGACTGAGCTTTCTCCATGACAACCACGGGGCCTGTGCTGTGCTTTGGTAATTGGAAAGGTGTTGATTACACACCAATATTTTTGCTAATGTTGGGCAGAGCTGGGACAGCATTAGGGTTGTGTCTTGGGTTGAGCTGACAAAATGCCAACTGCCCAACACAAGGAGAAAGGGTTCCCCTCCCAATCAAGGGAAAAGGTGGAAGAGGAAAAAGAAAAAAAACAACAAAAAACTGAAGTAGCAAGCTTCTTATATTATACAAAAGAAAGACAATTAAAAACAGATTATGATATAATACATTTATATACAAATGTGAGAAAAGAAAACCAGACTAACAACAATAACTATCGAGTCACCCAACCAAATAATATAGATTCCAACTACTCAAACCCCACAAAACCTCCCAAAAACTCTTCCAGAGAAACCTCCCAGCAAGAGAGGAGAAAAATCAATGAGAAAAAGTTCACCTCTCTAGATAACAACAGCGCAGTGGGCATCAAGGCCTAATCTTGGCAGGGCAGAGCAGTGCGTCCTCACCGACCTGAGCCAAAACCCAAAAGAGACAGAAGCTCCTCCTCTCTGTCTTTTTATACCTCTTGATACTTCTTGATGATGTCAGATGATAAGAAATACCTTTTTGGTTGCTTAAGTCAGGTGATGCTTGTCCCTTCTGACCTATGTCACATCCTTTGTGCCTGCTAAATTTACCCAAAATTACCACAGTTTGTCTCTCCAACATTTCTCCCCCCACTCACTAGGTTGGAGGTGGGAAGAATGATGGGCAGAGGCACAGCCAGGACAGCTGACCCAAAGGATATCCCATATGGTGTCTACTGAGTAATAAAAGCTAAGAGAAAAGAGCTGGGGGTTCGAATTCATTATTATGTTTGTCTTCTAGAGAAACTGCTACATATACTGAAGCCCTGCCTTCTGGGAAGTGACTGGTCATCACCTGCTGATGGGAAGTAGAAAACAGGTCTTTTGTTTTCCTTTGCTTCCATGCATGGCTTTTTTGTTATTGTTAAATTGCTTTTATCTTGACCCATGAGCTTATTTTCCACTTATTCCCTCCTATCCTGCTGAGGAGAGGGGTAATATAGCAGCTTGGTAAGGACCTGGTATCCAACTAAGGCCAATCGACCACAGCAAGTGGTAGGGTGGATAAAAAGTAGCTGTGGTAGTTTTAGCTAGGCCTCAAATTAGCAGTCTCAGAGAATCTACGTAGATTAAGGGAGACAGGTATCACCTGACATAAGCAACCAAAGAAGTATTTCATACCAGATGATGAAAACTTGAGATAGGTAGGAGGAGTTTCTCAGTTCCATCATATCTGCAGTGCAGACAGGACACGCTGCTGCTGCCCTGCTAGCCTGGGCTCTGCTCCTGCCACTGCTACAATGTATGTTGCTGTAGTTTCAGGGAAGTAGAAACACTTTGTTGTTATACTCTCTGTTTCTTGTTGGGTGTCTTTTGGGGTGCTTATGGATCTAGAGTGATAGAATCTGTTTTCGGTGGGAAGTAAGAAATTGTTGTTATATCTAACTTGTGTAAGTGTGTGTTATATTGTAGTTTAATTTTAATCTTCTCTTTTCTGTATAAATATATATAGTTAGTTTAAGTTTAAACCTAGTTTGAGGGGTCTTTTTCCCTTTCTCCCTTTTCTCAGTGTCTGTGGGAAAGAGGCTGACTCTGTGTTGGGAAGTTGGCATTTTGCCAGCTCAGTCCAAGACAGATAAATTGTGGAGAATGCAGGCACTGACCAAGGACCTTGGCTGGTGTCCCAGGAGCTTGGCAGGTTTCCCAAAAATTGTTTTGTAAACTATCAGGAGTTTATCTCATTGTTTTGGTACATGTAGAATATAAACAATATTTTCTTGGTGCTGGATGCTTGCTTTAACTGTTTTACTGACTGTCTTTGGGAGTTCAGACAGCTCCAATTGTACCTCCTGTGAATGTAGCCACTCCAGGGAGAGGCCTTACAGCCCAAGAGACCTGTCTTTCTCTCCTGCCCCACCCAGACAAAGAGCAAACCTCAAGTGTGGGTAACGTGGTGAACTGTGGTCATTCCTATGTGACCAGGGGAAAGACATGAAGAGGTAGGACAGTGAATCTACTATGCTTGAAGCCCAGGTATGGAAATCAAAATGGAAGAAAGCTGGTAAATAAATTGTCCACATAATTGAAGCAGAGACCCCAGAAAAGAGTCAAGAACAGCAATGAGGCTTCCCTGCCTCCAGCCAGGAGGAGGAGGAGAACAACCAAGTCTATTGGAGAACAACCAAGTCTATTGAACATTGCTGAACCAGAGGGGTGGCCAAGGCTTTACCTCTACACTGACTTGTAGCTGATAGCCAGTGCCCCATGTGGGGGTGGCTAAACCGATGGAAGAAGACTAATTGAAAGTGTGGAGAGGCCCATGTGGGCTGTTGATGTGTGGCAGGACATTGCTGCTTGAGTAGAATCTGTGCAAATTCACCATGTAGACGCCCATGTGCCTCAAAGTCAAGCTAATGTGGAACATGATAATAACAGACAGGCAGACTGAGCTGCACAGGTCGAGGTGTCACAAGTAGATCTAGACTGGCAGCAAAAGGGAGAATTATTCCTAGCTTGATGGACCCATGATGCTTCAGGCCATCAGGGCCAAGATGCCACTTATAAATTGTCAGGAGACCAAGGGGTGGATATAACCATGGACACTATCTCCCAGCTTATCCAAGATTGTGAAACCTGTGCTGCTATTAAACAGGCAAAAAGGTTGAAGCCCCTCTGGTATGGTGAACGCTGGGACCAATACAAATATGGAGAAGCCTGGTAGGTTGGCTACGTCACATTGCCACAGACTAGCCAAGGTAAACACTACGTGCTTACCATGGTAGAAGTGACTACTAGATGGTTAGAGACGTATTGGGTACCACATGCAGTGGCCCGGAATACCATTCTGGGCTTTGAGAAGCAGGTCTTGTGGAGGCATGGTACTCCAGATCGCATTGAGTCAGACAATGGGACCCATTTCAAGAATAATCTAGTGGTCACTTGGGCACGGGAGCATGGTATTGATTGGGTATATCACATTCCATATCATGCACCCGCTGCTGAAAAATTGAAAGGTGCAATGGACTGTTAAAAACAACTCTGAAGGCACTAGGTGGAGGAACTTTCAAGAACTGGAATAAGCATTTAGCCAAGGCCACCTGGCTGGTTAACACTAGAGGCTCTGTCAATTCAGCTGGTCCTGCCCAAGCAGAATCCCTCCACATGGTAGATGGAGACAAAGTTCCAGCAATTCACCTGAGAGGTATGCTAGGGAAATCTTTTTGGATTACTTCTCCCTCAGGCCAAGACAAACCCATTTGTGGGATTGCTTTTGCTCAAGGGCCCAGAAATACCTGGTGGGTAATGAGAAAGGATGGAGAGATCCAGCGTGTGCCCCAAAGCAACTTAGCCTTGGGGAAAAACTCATAATGTGCTTTGAGTTGTGTTTTGCAGGAAACCAGACACCAGATAAAAAAGACCCAAAAAAGCTGATACCGGTATCCAGTGATGTCCAACAATGAGACAGCCCAAACCTGTGAACCCGTCCTAAACCCGAAACTGTGACTGTAACTGAGGAGGCAAAGGATGCAAGGTGAACTGTTGTTGGTGCTGATCTTTGATGACAAGACTTTTGCCTCAAAGGACTACATAAGGACTATACATATATGTATATATGCGCAGGATATAAGTGTTGCGTGGAAAAGAGCAGTGTGGAAAAGGGTGGAGAATGTGATAGTTTTGATACAGGCCCCCCTTAGTAACCAGTTGTAACTAGGGAAATGGCCATAACCAAGGTATTCCACACTTGTTTTTTCCACATAACAAGGGAAGATAACTAAGAGAGAGATAGGAAGTCTTTTTTCTTCTTCTTCTGGCGAGGCTTGGGAGCAGAGTCCAGGCATCAGTCCCTTATCGGAGCCGTGCAGGAGATTGTGAGAGGGAGGGAGTGAGAGGGAGATGGTTTCCTTTTGAGAGTTGTTGGTGAGACTGTATTTTGCCAGGTTTTTGGGGGTTTTTGATTGTATTTGTTTTGTTTCTGTTTTGTCCCTCCTTTGTCCCTGTCCCTTCCCTTTTCCCTTTTTCCCTGGGAGATCCTGATGGTGTGTATAAATTGTGTCTGTAGTTGTAAATGTTAGACAATATATTTATTCTGAATTAATTCAGTTTCTTTCAAGTTTTCAGTTTCCTTTCAGGTTGTTTTGTTTTTTGGGGTTTTTTTGGTTTGGGTTTTTTTTTTTTTTTTTTTTCCCCCTTGTTTTGAGGAGTGGGGAGAAAAGGGGAGGCCAGCTTGGGCTGGGAGGCCAAGTCAAACTGTAGACAGTAGCCTTCACAGAGTCAATCAGAATTGGTGTTCCCATTTTATTTTGAATGTCATATAATGGAAGGTCAAGCATTATTTTAAATGAGGCTATAACTGTGGATATAACAGTTATCAGAAGAAAAAAAAAACACAAGAAAAATGACAGTAAGAAAAAGCCTCATAATATTATGCCTGTTCCATGCATGGTTAGATATCTTAAAAAAGATACACAGAAACACAATGAGAAGGCATACAAGCTGGATTGCCTACATACAGGGTTTGAGTTTTGATCAGATAAATAACCCTGTTAGAAACTGTAATTGCATTGAGATCTTGACTTTGAAACTTAATGGATTCTGATAAATAAACCCAATAGTAGTTGTTTTGTAATCTGAACTGGGCATGTTTTAAGGAGAAGCACTAAATGTCTTTTATTTCAGGTGAAAGAGTCCCCTCCTCTTCCCCCTCCTCTCTCCCTTCCTCTCCACTTCCCCCTTCCCCTTCCCTTTTCTTTCCTTTTTAATTCCTTTCTTTTTCTTTCTTTCTTTCCTTTTTCTCCCTCTCTCTCTCTTTTTCCCTTTCTCTCTCTCGGCAAGGAGTTTTATAGCCTGCAGAAGATACTGTGTCAAGACTGTGTAATTGTGGACACTGTTTGCACAAAGGAAACGTGCCTGTCAGTGGAATGTGTCATGTGTCATAGTGGAGGGAGTTTATCCAACCCGCCAAGTTCAGTTCTAAAGGGAAAGGAGATCTCCACTGTGTGGGCAAGTAGTTACTTTTGGTCACTCCCGCTCAGAACCTCATTTAACAACCGGTAGCTTCAGGACATTAAATTTACTTGCCACCTAAACCAAAAAAGCAAAGCTGCAGTGGGCAAGACTGAACAGTTCTGCACATCACTGTCAAAGAGTCTGGGTGCTGGTGCTGTTTACTGGCTAAGTGGGTGCAGATTTCAGTGCTATGCTCATCCATGATGTTTTTAAAACTAGACTTCCCCTTCTTTTCCTAGGTTCCTGGATGTTGTGCAGAACCAATCTCTCCCATGTTCTCAGAGGAGCTGTGTAGTCTGCTGTGGACAATAGATCCTGCTCCGCCTTTCCTCCTACATGATGCAGTTTTCAATCCGCCCCAGTCTAGTTGTGATAACTTAAAAGCAAATAATGTATCACTTGTTACAAAGACTCTCTTTTTCTTCAGTTTATTGCCTGTCATCTCTCCATGCAGGTTTTGGGGGGTCAACTGTGCTACCTAGTAGCCATGCCTCTCATCAGTTCTCTAAAACACTGTACTGCAATATAAAGCAATTTATTTCACACTCACACTTTTCTGTAAAGGATGTGGGGGAATTTCCATTTATGATTAAAAAAAAAAAAAAAAAAAAAAAAAAAAGGAAGAAAATAGAGAGAGAGAATCTGTGAAGAAAAAAGAAGCCACACAGAAGTACAGACTGTGCTTGTCAACAGGTCAATATAAAATACCTCAGCCCCAAAACTCCCTGTTCAAGCTCACATAGAACAGATGCCTTCCTTGCCAGGAAGACATAATGAAACACAGAATAAAACATGTCCATAAATTGTTGAGTTCTTTATACGTGAGGATAGTCCAAAGGTTCAGCCATTGAATCCTCAGTAATCCAGAAAGTAATAGCTGAAATACGACAGTGGAAAATTTAAAATGGCTTTTTGAATAAAATAGGAAGAATTGTGAAGAGCATTTGTAAAATTGAGTTTCAAAAAAAAATTGCAAGCATGAAGTTTAAAATATAGAAAAGATTTGGGGTTTGGTTTTTTTTAATAGTCAGAATTTTTATTTGGGACATCATGTGAGAATAAAACAGATAGACCAGCTTAAAAACAAACAAACAAAACCCTAACCCCTTGTCTGTTCACTGCAAAATATCTGGGTATTTGCACTATTTTTGGCTTGAAGATGGAAAACTAATTCCATTTATATATAGCATTGTCAATCAGATTTTAACCCCCCCAAAATATGAAGTGGATTTCAGCACCACTAGCTGAGATAAAACTACTTCACAATAGAAGGGAATAGGAACAAAATATCCTTAGGCATTTTTGTTTCGTTTTGTTTTATTACATTTCCTTTGTACCTCTTCAGGGGAAAAAATTAATCTTCACTGCATATCATAAGCTACTGGTACAGCTACTTAGGACAAAAATAGCCACTTCATTGCTGAGAGTAGCCAGAAAACATAAATGATGCTGTATTTAATTTTAAAAGTGATTACATGACCTGGTTCTACTTATGCACAGGAAAATATTTAAGGAGGAAATTATTGCTGTGTTCCCATTTGATGCCTTTCCCAGAACAGCTAACAGCTCCAGAAACAAAATTCCATTTGTCACATAATTACAAACTTTAGGGATGGTTACATTAAATAACCAAAAAGCAAGTCAGACCTTTCTAATTCAGGAAACTGAAGCTGTCTTTAAAGAATAGCTGTGTCCTCTGGGGAAAAGGTAGAAATGAAATTATTCCATTAGCACAAGGATTAATACAATTTCAAGAAGATATTCATGGCCATCAGCTTAATATAGAGACATAGAACTGACTCCAGAAATAAGTACTGGCTTTGTCAAGAACTATAATATGTCAGAGATGAAATTGAATGACAAAGACTTGGAGAAAGCTAAATGAAGAAACAAAAAAAAGCTACATATTTTGTAGTGGCTAATGGTTCCTCTCCAGGGCTAGAACAGATACAAATGACAAAATTCTGATGTAGAAAAAGCATTTTGAAGGGATTTGTAAAGCACATTTCTTTCAGGTTATGAAGTAGATTTGCTTCACTTAAATGCCAGCAGTTTATTTCTGAGAAATTCTCAACATTACCACAGTAATCTTCACTGGAACACTGGGGCAGATACCTACCTACCACACACCAGCAAATGCACAGGCACAAGTCTTGCTGTTTTTATCTAAACCAGCTCATCCCACAATTATTGCAAAGATGGTTTGAGCACTGCTTGTTCAGGAGAGGAAAGACGACAGGAGAAACCAGGAATTTAAATCCTTAGCACGTATCAGAGAAGTCAAAGGGGAAGTGATTAAGAGACCAAATAATCACCTGATTTTAAGTAAAGCTTAATACGGATGTTGCTTCCACCTTTGAAGTGAAAATAAATGACTACATTTTTCAAAGACAGAAGTTCTTTCCCAGGGAAATTGCTGTCCAACAGGTAGTAATGAGGGTTGAAAGAAAAATTGGCAGTTGTTCTTCCTGAAGGAGCAGCTCTAATGAAAGCGGGTTCATGGAATGTGTATAATACTAACCATGTGATTACTGGGGTTTTAGTGGTTATGTCTGAGGAATGTTTTAATGGTCATATTTATGGAGCATTTTGGAAATGGGATGCTACATCAGAAAGCTTAGTTATTGCTTTACATCTTACATGGCTACCAATGTTGTACTTGCAGATAATTGAGCTCTACAAAACCAAATGATCACGAGATTTTATTTGATTTCTGACATTTTTGAATATTCCTGAAATATGTTAGTTTCCTTTATTTTTCCTAAATTTTATTTCATGTAAAGAGAAATAAGGAAATCACTGCTCTGCATTCCAAACAAGCAAAATGTTATTTTGCTTTTTTATTATTTCACTTCTCTGCATATTGCAGACACTATGTAGAATAACTTACTTTTGCTTATGACACCTTGGGCTTGCTGTTAATTCATTCAGCAGAGAGGCTGGTAAATAAGTACTTAGCTCTTTGCCCTCCTTATGGATTTATCAGCCTTATTTAAGGGAATTGAGCTGCAAAGCTGGGGGTTGTTTCTGCAAACACCTGCTCTGATCAAACAGACATACAAGCTAAAATTCCCAAAGCAGCCAACTTGTGGGCTTGAAATGCATAGCACTCATGAACTTTATGGAATGATGCACTGCTACATTATAAATTTTTTTGAAAGGTGAAAGCAGAAGCTCGCACATATGATAAGATAGTGTTAGAAAAGCCCTCATATTAGATTTTTGTCTGGGTCTTTGAAGGCAAATGCAATCTGATCTTTACCTTTAAGTCAGATATATATTTACCTCTTACATGCTCATTTTTTCCCCTGCTGTTTTTCGAATATCATTGCTTGCCTTTACCCCATGCAAGAGGGGGATGTGTATATGAGTGAGACAAGCTATTAGTCTGAGCCACAAAGATTGCTTACTCCAGAGAGAAAAAAGTATAATTTTATTTGGTCTGAGTGATTTTCTTAGTTTCCCTGAACATATTAATGCTGGTTCTCTTGGAACAGGCTCCCTTGTTCCATTTATTGTGCGACCAAAGTGTTTTTGAGAATTTTAAAAGAGTCTTGCTAGGAAAAAGAGTAACATATAACAAACAAATAAACAAAAACAACCACAAAACAAAAATCTGTTTTTAATTTACAGCATTTTCATTTTGAGAAGGCTATCAGATATTTCACCTAATCATCTATCAAAGTGCCTCAAGTTACAATATAAGAAAAAAATAATGTTTATTGTTCTGAACTCTTTTGGATTTCCTGACTGTGATGAGCACAATGGCAAGAGTGAGACCTCATGAGTTCTGAAAAAGAAGGTACAGTTGAAATTGGAATTTGCCAGCTCCTGATAAAGAAGATGAGGAAAAGACAATAATAACAAACACTGACCACCTTTCTTATCTGTCAGAAGCACAGCAGAAATAAAAGAATACTCATGATTAAGTCCAGCAAAGGTCTCCTTTTTTAGGCATCCACTGTTCTTTATAATATCATATAAAATATTAATACAACATTTAGGCATTCTGAGGAATACTGTTGAATTTAAACTGGTTTGGACAGATGGAATGAAAAAAAGTGCTATAATGGTATAATTTTTTTGGTTAATAGATTCTTTAAAAGGCTTCTGCCTGCCCATAAAAACAGGTCAATTTCGAAATGGAAGCAAATAGACAGAAGAGTGAAATTGTAGTTGGCTTAACGAACATTTCAGGGATACTTTATTACAATGGATCTGTTTCTCATAGTTTTCTCTCTAGGTGCTGTTTCTCTTGAATAAGCAACCTTTAATTTCATTCTCAGATTTTTAAAGAAGGATGCTCTCCCTCTGCTCTTTGTTTAAAGGATTGTAATTCCATTATGTACTAATGCATTTAGTGATTACAGTCACTTAAAAAATCCTGCATAAAACACTCACTGTACACTTGAGGACTTCAGTGATAGTCATTTAACTCCAGAATATCTCTTTTTTTAGTCCTTGGAATACCTGAAACACAGTCCAAGTGCAACAGACATATAAAGCACCCAAATGAATACCTTATACTGTCATTACATAAAGGCGATTTATTTCAACAGATGAGGTTTTTTATTACTTTTTTTTCCTTTTGTTTCCCCGTAGTTCCCAGCCTTTCAGACAGTTTTGAACAATATCAGAAACTCAATTCTAGATTTTGTAACTATGATCACAGATCCTGATGACCGTGATCTGGAACAGATTTTTCAATCCTATCTTTCAAAAATGTTACTCAATTCCTTTCAAAGATCTGCCTATAGCTAGCTGAGGATGTGATTCCAGGTTCTGCTCCTGTGCACACTTCCAATGCAATGCTGGGTCAAACTGTGCTCTGTTACCTATCTCCAGTTAATTGCTCTGTTCTGTTTCACTCCTGTTTTGGAGACAGAAACCATCTAATTTTATTAGATGGTCAAATATTGCATTAGCAAGGACCAATAAACACTTCAGTTTTAGCACTGTGCAAGGCAAATATGTCAATTAATGACAAAGGAGGATGGTAACGCTTTTCATGTCTGTGCATGGCTACAGGAGTGAAAGAAACATGGTGGGATGACTCGCATGATTGGAGTGCTGTTATGGGGAGCTATAAGCTCTTCAGAAAGGACAGGCAAGGTAGGAGAGGTGGAGGGTTGAGTTTATATGTTAGAGAGTCTCTTGACTCTGTTGAAGTTGAGGTCAGCAGTGACAAGGTTGAGTGCCTGTGGACCAGAA
>JAWWEV010000083.1:145518558-145528904 GCA_035583235.1 Hafferia zeledoni
GGTCACCAGTATTGAGGCCATGCTGCTGAGAACGCAGCTGCACTGGGCAGGGCACGTCTCCAGGATGGAGGATCACCGCCTCCTGAAGATTGTGCTCTATGGTGAACTCGCCACCGGCTGCCGCAAGAGAGGAGCCCCAAAGAGAAACAAGGACTCCCTGAAACAATACCTCAGCCTTGGCCATATTGACTGCCACCAGTGGTCCACTCTGGCCTCCAGTTGGGATTCATAGAGACACACCATTCACGGTGCTGCTGCTTCCTTTGAGAATGCATGCAGACACACAAGAGTCAGTGTCAAGGAGAAAAGACAATGTAAAAAAACTGTGCCTTGCCAATATCACCAAAGGAGACTTTCTGCTGTGCCTTTTGCAACCAGACTTGCCTATCCCACATCAGCCTTTTTAGCCACCAGCACTCTTGCAGCAAGCATGGGTAGTGCCCTTTCTAAATCTTCGTTTGCAAAGCCTAGCCATAATGATGACCATTATTTTTTGTCATCTCTTTTCTGAACAATAACCAAATATCTTCACAGATCTTTACTTTCATTCAAAGAACTGCAGAATTATTAAGGTGAGGGGGGACTTCTGGATATTCATCAGTCTAATATGCTGTTCAAAGGAGTGACAATTAGAAAAGGTTTTTTTTGACCATGTGAAGTCTAGTTTTGAATATATCCAAGGATGTAAGATTCCACAACCTCTCTTGGCTGGCCAGTTCTAGTGTTCAACCCTCCTCACAGTAAAAATATGATTTCTACATAGAATTTACTGTATTTCAATTTTCCCACTGCCTGTTAACCTTTCACTGAGAGGAATCCACCCCCAAAGCACTCTTTTCAGAGCATACTAATCTGTTTTTGGTTGAGATTCCTCAGTGCTCCTGCATTGCAGGGCTATTTCTTTGCCTCATTTTGTTTTTCTGCCTTCCCTTGCTTTAATAATGAGGTTGTCACAGATGGAGTCATACACTTCACTCATAAGAGAGAAACAACAATATGCTTTATTGATGTAAACAGTGAGTAAATAAAGTTCAATGATAAATGTCACATTGGTTTAACAAGGTTTAATGTCAAGGTACACTTGATTTACTGCATAGAGGATGAGGTCAGGCAGAACTGTCAGGGACACCCTCCCACTTAGGTTCAAAAAGGAACTCCATGGTTTCCAAACTCCTTCCTCAAGAAGAATTCAGATGCAGCAAGGAATCCCTCAGCCTCAAGGGTAAATCCCAAGAGGTGTCACTACTCAAGGTGAGATCCCGACTTGCAGCCCACTGCCCTGCCGGTGAGCTCAACAGGCCCCGGGCTGTCCACTATTTATAAAATATGTCCAAAAGTTATGAAGATGGTTGACTTATAGTCACCATTCCAGACAGCCCTGGGCTACCATGTTGCTCTCTGTTCCCCAAAACCCAGAGCAAGCTGAATGCAACCATCCCAACTCCTACTGGGGGTTATGAATTAAGCTGTTGTTGTCACACTGCCGCAGAGGTGGGAGAAGTTCTCCTTTAGTCCAATTCTTTCAAAACTGATTATACCTAACTATGGCTATGCCACACTGACGCCTGATCTCGTCTGATCTTGGAAGCTAAGCAAGGTTGGGGCTGGTTAGTACTTGGATGGGAGACCTCCTAGGAATACCGGGAGCTGTAAGTTCTAGTCCTGAGGACTTCAGTGTCACAGTCCAAGCTCACTCAGCCATGGCAGATGCACCTTAGGAGTTAAAGGGTGGGGGCAGTTTTGTGCACACTGTGCCTCACCTAAAAAATCCACTGCACAGGCTCAAAGGATATACCCACATGGGTAGAGCCCTTCCCAAAATCTTGGTTCGTGAAGCCTAGACATGATTATACCTCTCAAATGTGGTTCAGCTATCTTTGGCAGTTCAACTGCAAGCTGTTGAGTTTGCTTTGGGAACTATTGGGTAAAATTGTATCACCTGTGTTATATGAGTCAAACTGGTTGGATGATCACAATATGTGGTTTTAGTCTCTGAATTTATGATTCTCTTTTTCTATTTTTGTCTTACATCCTTTTCTCTCCCAATCTTACTTCCCTCTCCTATGGAACCTGACACAGCACACAATTATTTAGCTGTAATCTCTGCCTCTAACATTTCCCTGTTTTTGAAATTAGTGCACCTGGATTAGCTTTTCCTATTCATCTCAGTAGGAGACTGGAGAGGCACAATGCAACTGCACTGTGAGAGGAAGATGCAGGGAGAGGCAGTAGGGCAAAATTCAGAGAATCTGTTATTTTAGTTTGTCTACTAATTAGCAAAACAATTTGCAAAAGCAGAACTGCAATATATATCATGCTGGTTCTGCCTCCCCCTCTTACTGATGAGGTGCTTAATTCATTGTGTTTTTTTCCTCTCCCTTTCTTTCCCCTCATGCTGCATGAGCACAAGCTCACTGGAGCCCATGGCCACTAAGGTATTTCCTTGGTGAGAGTGGAGCCAGAATCTGGAATTCAACCATATATACTACCCTTCCAAAGTTATTTGTGTTTACCAGCCTCATGGTGTCAGAAGATTGTTTAGCACTTCAGGAGAATTTAATTCAACAGCATCTGGGTTGCTGTCCTACATTAGATCTGTCAAGATTCCTTTTTGACTGGAGGGTGCAAGGAGTCCTCTCTCCTGTTGTCTAAATGCACAGAATAGGTTCCTTGACTACTGGCAACCTTAGGCAGCTGTGAACCAGTTTACAGCACTAATGATCTTGGGGCCTTGTTGCAGCTCACTGGTGTCAATGAAAAGATATTTGAATTTTCTGCTTGTTTAGGCAGATTAATAAAGTCCTAGGGAATAAATGCTAAACCCATCAGGACATGCAATCTCATCTGTGCTGCAGTGAAGTAACACCCAAGCACAGACTCTGTGTATACAACACTTTGTGGACCTGGTTGATAATTCGTAATATTCCTCAGTGGATAACTCAATTTTCAAAGCTGAAATGTTAATTTTGGCAGCTTATCCTCTCTCCTCTCCCACTGCCCCTCATTAAGAAACCATTCAGTATGTCAGAATCTGCTTGCTCCATCCCTAGATTTATGTTACATTCCCTGTCCAAGCAGTGAGAGCCTGCATCATAAGTACAGAACAATTTCTATCACCAAAATGCTACAGTGATTCTGAAAAATACAGTAATAGGGAATAACAGTTTGAGAAAACAACCTCAGTGTGTGGATTTTTCCTCATTATTCAAATTAAAATAACGACGAAAACTTGTTCTGGGTTCTTTTCTGAAGTCAAATATGCAATTCAGGAAGTCCTTAACTTTATGAACTATAAGATTATCCACATTTTACTTCCCTAAGGAAGCCACCAAATCCTCTCTATTTTTTTTCTTTTTCCTGTGATCAAAATAGCTACCTCAAACATGTCTGCAACTTCACTTCTTTTAAAGGTTTGATTTGTCAGAGAAATAGATTTTAACACATTTAGTAGATAATAGAATTATAGAATGGTTTGGGCTGGAAAGGACCATATAGATAATCTTGTTCCAACCCCTTGCCATGGACAGGGACACCTTCTACTAGATAAGGTGGCTCAGAGTGCCATTCAACCTATCCTTAACACTTCTAGGGATGGAGCAACCACAGCTTCTCTGGGAAATCTGTTCCAGTGCATCACCATCCTCATAGTAAAATAATTTCTTCTTAATATCTGATAGAAATCACTCTTTTTTTCAGTTTAAAGCCATTCACCCTTGTCCTATAACTACATGCACCTGTCAAGAGTTCCTCAGCATCACTTAAATTTTGTCAGTTTCAGCACTACTTCAATCTGAGATTTCTTTTCCACTTTCTTTTCCACTTCTGTTTCCTTCCTACTTTTTGCAAGTCTTTACAACTCTTTCAATCTGGCTTGCACTATCAACAGATTGGGTTCAAGGCAGATGAAACACTGATTGTTAGGCCAGCCTTGGGTCCTTTCTTGCTAAATTATTTTACTAGTTATGCCCTGAGACCTTCAACACTTGCCACTGAGCTCTAAAACACATTTATAAATAATGGGGTATGCATGATGTGTGTGCCTCTTATCTGTATTATCTTACTCAATCTAAACAAATAATGCCAGTATTCTTATCTCACTGTTCTCTTAAAGGTGGTTGTGTGTAAACACCATAGCAGTACTGTTTCCAGCACCATGATAGGCCATATCAGGGACTTCCCCAGGATTGTCTTACTGATAAGAATTCTTGAAATAAGCCACTTTTTAACTTTTAACTTTTTAACAACAGTGCATCTTCTTTATGAGGTGTGTATGCAGCATCCACTGAAAGAATAAACACTGTACTGAGAAGAAATTAATCCCTCAGCTATTTCCTCAGTCTGATGTTACCAATACCTGTAATAGTTCCTCTGTTAATTCTTATCCATGAAACTAAGTATTAATCCTGTGTGTGACCTTGGATATTTATCACCAACCAATTTATGATTACTATTTCTCTGTAAAATTGCTGTTTCTTAGACCAGTCCTTAAGACACAAACTTTCCCAAGTCACCGGATTTATAGTCCCTAATGTCAGCACAGTAAAATATAAGGGGTATTTTATATGATTATTCCAAATACTAAGTAATTGTTGAGAATAATTAAAATGTAAATCCCCTCAATGATAGAACTTCATAATAGAGTCATACTACCAAACATATGCACATAAACATGACTCATTTGCATATATATGCACAGAGAACTCATGCAAATAAAGGGTCCAAAGCATCTGTCTGTCTTAATGTTTCTGAGAAACAGATTTCATATGAGCTGAAATTGCTTTCAACATTGAAGACCTGGGGACAAAGACCACCTAGAAAATTAATAGGGATTCAGGTGCCACGATTACTACTTGCCAAAATTTCTAGTATCAAAGAGAGCAATGTGTGCCAGCAGAGAGAAAGAAAAAGAGATAATTCTCAAATTAAAAGCATAAATTTATTTGTAATGAATATGTAACATTCATTTCTTTCACTAAAAAAGTGTACAGAGTTAAAAAATAATCTTTGAAATTCCAAATAAATTCTCTCTTTTTTTTTTTTTTTATGATGAACTTGTTTTTGTGAACGCTATTAGTGAATATTAATGATATTCCTACTTTTATTTTCAAGGAAGACATTTATTTCAATATTGAACCTCCTATTCTTGTTCTTATTGGCTCATTCTCTCTTGCCTCCATTGGATCAGTCCTGGAACTTCCATGGGGAATCCTGGTGAACACTTTTGAGAGTAAGGTCACTCTTTTTGGTAGGTATATTTATATGAGAAGCTCAGCGAGGATAACTTCTAGTCTGATGAAAGATCTGTATTGTAGCACCACAAAATTTAGAGTAAGCTTCCCAAAAATATGAGCAGCAGAGGCAGGAAAGAGTGTCTGCATCGTGAAGAAGTAAATGCAAGATAAAAATGAGAGATTGCTCCATGGAAACAAGTATCTAAATGTGCAGGCTTTTTGAGGGGAAATAAAGCACCCATAAAAAATACTGAAAAGCTTTGATGGAAATAATGCCCCAAGTGCTGCTTCTAGCACTGTGGTTGAAGTTGTCTGCCTCATAAAACACTTGTGAAAGGTAATTAGTGCTTCAATTAATGGTCTATCATTGTTCTGTAACACTTCTGCGCAAACTATGATTCTTTTCTCTCTTTCATAATTGTCCAATTATACGTATTTAGAAGCTTCAACATTTGGAATGGAGTAGATTCTGTGTAAAATATGCTCAATAACCACCCTGTTTGTGCTGGTTTAAAGGTAAACTGGCAGGAGAAGTGAACCCAACACAAAAGAGATTATAAGTCAGAGCTACAATTTAATAAAAATATTACAGTGAATGCAACAATGCAAAGAGAAATTGGTTTTGCCCCACAAAACCCAGAAGTACAACCCAGTACCCTCAGGCACAAACAGAAAGGTGTTTGTTAGCCCCTATGCTGAGACCCACTCCATGGTTCCCTTGAGTCCAAAACAAAAACAAAAACAAAAACAAAGGGGGGAAAAACCTGTTGCTGCAGATGATGGTCACAGTCCAGTTGAGATTCTGTATCCTCTTCCTCTTCTGGACCTGGGGAGTGGGTCCCAGAAGTCCCCAAACCCTAAGATTATATATGCTCACGTTTGGGGGGGGGGAACACTCAGAATCTCCCCCAGGGTGAGAAGTTCCACAATGGGTGATCTAACTCTGTGAGTCAAGCCCATTAGCAGGCATGATACTTCAGGCTAGGTGCAAAGGTGCTAATGACTTCCTGAAGGGGAATTCTCACAGCTCTTATCTCACAGGCTACTTTAACACCCATCTTATAGCCTGAGGGGTCAGGTGTGTCCTGGGCAGCTGCTGCAAATGGTCTGTTGTTAACAGTTCATGAGAAATGGCATAGGTGGTTTAGAATATACAACTTTGGTCACACCCACACAGTGATAAACTGGTCCTGGCTTGCTAAACCAGGACACTACTTTTACTTCCAAAATACTAATTTGGTGCTTTACATTCAGTTTTGTTTTATAAATTTAACTACTGCTTCAACTTCATGGACTTCAGCCATCTGGAGAACTGGGCTAAGAGTCAGACATAACTTCAACAATACTAAATTTATATTGCAAGTTCACTTCAAGCACAATGAGAGTCGATGCTGTGGGTGGGTGGTAGCCATCCTACCAGAGTCAATCACACACTAAGATCTCTATAAGGTCCATGATGCACTTCACTCCACTGAAAGGAGGGTGACATTGGCTTGGAGGAAGTAGGTAATCTCTCTGTTCTCTTATGAAGTTGCATAGAATACACCATCAACTGCCAGGGTAACAACTACTTTTGCCTTCAACAGCCTTTATCTAGCTGACTTCCTCTTTACCCAGAAGACCTCATGACATTACTGCCACCAGGTCATGACATCTTATCCTAGTCAGGAACTACACACAAAATGCTCATGAGCCACAATTCAGACTTGTACAGATTCAGGAAGTGCTACCTTTGTTTACACTGGATAATAAGCTAAGTCGACTATTTTTCTCAGTGGTTCAAGTATTGTTTCAGCAGTACTGCAAACTGAATATTTCCTCCTAAAAAACCTACATAACAAAAGAGTAATTGTGGAGGAGAGTCTTGATGTACTTTCTGTTATTTTGTCAGAAATTTTTTTTGTAAGGGTCCAAGAAGATGAGGGAAATGGGAAAGTTTTGCAGGGATTGAATAGCTACTGCAAACAAAAAATAGAATACTCAGACTACACAATGTTACACTATTACACTACTGCAATACATCACACTATACTAGTGCAAATGTTTTTGGCCCTGCTCTGTACTGTTGAATAAACTTGTTTTGGTGGAGGTGACATCACATCAGGTGTTACAGTAGCTTTTCAAAAAAAGAGGCTTTGCTTTCTCAGTATGGATTTGTTTTTTCAGTGAGTTTAGGCAAAGGTGCCACTGATTTGGCTGCTGAGGATTTCATAATGTTGATAATTGGGAACATCTGTTTCTAACTTGGGCTTTAGAAGTGATGTCGAGATCAGCATACACGTGGATTGCTCTCTCTCCTTCAGTGACTGCCAGCAGCCACAGTGTGTGGGGTTAATTTGGGACTCAGAGGTTATGTCAGGTAGCACTTAAGATTTATGATTCAAAGTTGATGGACTCAGAGCCTAAGAAACCACAATGGAAAACAACAACTAATTGTAAGCCATGTTTGGTCGATGTGCTACAAGCACCCTGTCAGGTTCAAGTGGCTTTCTGCAATAGATGAGAGAATTCCTGGATTAGTAGTTTTTGTCAGAGATAATTCACTGTGTTTTGGGATTTACATTGAGGCTTGTGTTGACTGTCAGGATACAAAAGGCTGTTTGCTGTATGTAGTAAGTAAGAGTTCCCCCATTCCCCTCAGTGAACAAGTGTTAAGGATTGTACAGGTCATAAAGACTACTCACAAACCAGGGTTTTCCATGTTATCAAGATACTGAAAAAAATATTTCATTCTCCCCCATGACCTTCCTAAGAGCCTTCCAAAATACTGCAGATATCATTGTTTCCTGTAAAAGGTACTGGTAGTAAATCATTTTAGAAAAATATGAATAGTTAAATATGTCTGTGGAAGGATCTCATCAAATTACCTACAACTGAGATCAGACTGATGCTTTGCCTCAAATTCTTCCAAAACTTCAGCTCTCAATAGATTGGCTCCTCAGTGCATACAAAGGATAAGATTTTAATCAATTTATATAGGTGCTTACAGTTTAAGCTTTCAGTGTAAGCAAATGCCATGAGCTTCTTCTATACTTAGTGAGGTTGGAAAAATATTTTTAAAATAATAATTGCATCCTGTAACAGATGCCTAAAGTAAGCAATGTGCCTTTGGAGCTACCTATTTCCATCTCCTAAGTACAAAGTCAGCAGCGCTAGTTTAGATCAGCCTTTAGGCTGAAATTTTGAGACAAAGCAGCATGTCTCATTCAGCCATGATAAAGGCTGTGTTAACTCCCTTTTGTGATGCCTCCTGGCCATATGCGTCTAACAAGAGACTGGGCAGATCTTGCTCTGTTTCTCATGATCTGATTTATCCTGCTATGTGGTATAATTCTCCCTTCAGTGATGTAATCCCTCCATGTTGTGAAAAAAATCTTGGCTTCACTAAGGAAAATAATTCACAAACTATCAAAAAAACCCCAAAAAACAAACAACCAAACAAAAAACCCCAAACCACCTGAAAGAAAGCAAAGGAACCTCCTTCCCAACAATGTTTTGAAATTCCTCATTTTCTTCCTTCTCTGTATTTTAACTTCAAATAAAGATATTTTTCCAGTAGTCTTTGAATTAATTTCTTGCTCTTTGTACTGTGGTTTACATTATGCATTTTAGCTGGTTTTGTCTGCTATAAATGTTATAATTGTGAATATAATTAGATTTGTTCCACACAATTGCATATAAATGTAATTCCAAGGTGTTTTTAGAACTCAGTTCCTTATTGATGGATTAGTAGCAAAGTCTGTTTAGAAATGGTGCTTTTCTCTGAGGTAATGCTATTCATGAATCCCAGTCCTAGTTCCCCCCTATTTTTGCTACAGTTCCTGCCCAGCATTTTGCTAAAACTGGGAGCATTGACAAGTGGCTACCTTGGCAACTCATCGCAAATTAACTTTTGGTTAACCTAGAAGGCATATTTATTCTGGGCCTTTCAACTTTAAATGAAAGCATGGATCATCTGAAATGTGTTTCTTGGAAATGGAAGAATGAACAGCTGTTTCATGCTCCTTCTTTTAAATCTCTGAGAGTTGGAGCTCTGGTTGTAGGCAGCTTTAAATAACATTTAAAGATGGAGCAAATAGCAGCCTGCTAGTCTGCTATGATTCGCTTGCAGAACTGATCTAAGATGCTGGAGGTTTGAATGAGTTGGCAGCCTTTTAACTCAGTAGTAGGATTTTTGATTTTTTTTTCTTCTTCATACAAATAATATGTGAAAGCTTATCCTCAATTTCCCCCCCCCCCTCTTTGTTTATATACTACCACATGTGATTCATTATAAAATAGAATTTATGTTTTTTCCTTTTGGAAAGAATGACAGCTACTGTGTATTTTAACAACAAAGATGTTAACTTCTAGAAATGAGATATATTTCTCTGGAAAAAAAGGTGTTTTGTGGATAGAGAATGAGTTTTAAAGTAAATGGTTAATGGTATGATGAATGTTAATCCAAAGAGTCATAGAAATTAAATAATATTTTAGCTTTGGATGTATATCCACTCCCTAAAAACAGTTCTGCTTATACAGCAAAATTTTAACTTTAATAGTTTTATCTATTTGTCCTGCCACAGAAGAACATTCAAGAGAAAGCAGAAGAGAGCACAATGAAAGTAAAATATTTCAGAACTGTTGGGCTTGTTATCGTTTCTCATTGTTGGAACCTTACTGAAAATTGTGATGTTTGAGTAGGAGTAAGTACCAAGAAATCTGCCCTGTTCAATGATTAATGGTACCTGACCTCTTTCAGCAATTTCCAGAGTGATGATCTAAGATAAACTGAGACTCATACGCCTTTCAAGCTTCTTGTTCAGCTATAGCAAAAGCACATTTGTGGACATTTTCAAGGACTTACATGTTGAACTGTAAAGCCTGGTGTGTAAAAAACTCATCTGAGGAAGACTGATATTTCAGTCTTTTCCACTCCATGTTTAATACATTGGAAAACTAATTGTAAACAATCAGCAATCTATGTGATGATTTATAGTTGATTCATATGCTTTTTGGACATTCTAACTTGATTAAACTCTTGCTTACCTCTTCGTCGTCCATATACTTAATGTTTTGTTTGTTTGTTTGTTTGTTTTTAAGGTGGGAAGCACACCATCAATAAGACATTTTTTC
>JAWWEV010000083.1:145529004-145560082 GCA_035583235.1 Hafferia zeledoni
TCCATATACTTAATGTTTTGTTTGTTTGTTTGTTTGTTTTTAAGGTGGGAAGCACACCATCAATAAGACATTTTTTCAGGTTTTTCTGATGTGTTGAGATGTGAAAAAACACCCTCTAGAAATATCAGAGTTCTAGTTTCTTATTTAATTGCATTTTAACACAAATCATCTACACAAGTGATGCAGTTAGCAAAGAAATTGGACTTGTCACAAGTCCTTGTTTCAGGGCTGGTTGGTTTGAACAGTCTGCAACTTACAGATAATGTGTTTCTGTTAGTTCAGCAAAGATGGAAGGCAAAGAACTTTAGTGTTGAATCCCAAGGAAGATTTCACCTAAGTCATAGGAGCTGTCTCAGATAAATGCTAGGATGACTTTTGTAGTATTTTGACCTCTTAGCATCTATTTGCTTTAGACCTTATTTATTTGACAGACAGATTACATTATTGCATGCAGGGCTGCTTTTGAAAGAAGAATTTGAGGGCAGACACAAAGAGCTCATTTAACTGTGTCTTCTTCAAGAGTCAGACAATTCTAGTGGATGTAATGCAGTATAACAATGTGGAGAAAGTGCCTGTGCAGCTTCATGAGGAAGTACACCCATCTCCAGTTTGACATTCATACCACGTTTATTGATGCAATCTGTGAGTATCACACAAGAACATGAAATTTCTTGTCTTCTGTTTTCTGTTCCTTAAGTGTATTTTTCACTCAATAAGGCAAAATTATCTGACTACTGTGATGAAATACATTGACAGTGTCGTTCACAGTAATTAAACTTCTACACAATTGTTACTGAATACAAATGGACCTTTTCAAAGAAAATTAATTACTTTCTTTTCTCAAAAGCTCATACTAATAAAATCCAGACCATTTATATAAGAATATCTCTTTAATAACATTAAATGAAAAAAATAGAAATGTTTCATTTTGACTTCTTATATCACCACCTACAGTATAGAACAAATTTTCATTATTATGAAAATGTTTTTCTTTCTTTATTTGTGATTTTATATTACATTATAAAATAGCATATTCAAAATAAAATTCTTGATCTGTGTAGAAATTCAGTGACAAGATCAGAACTGAAATTCCAGGGTTTTTTTGTCTCATTTTGGGATCAAGCCCAATCATAACAATTACAAGTTTACAAGACTATCTCAATTATTTAATATCTCATGCCAGTGTGATACATATTACAGTCTAGTATGTTTAGTGTTCATCTTCTTTTGTATCAATTTAGTCTTCCAGGTGATTGAAAGGAGCCTCATGTGTGCAGGACCTGGCCCTCCCGTCTGCCTTTTACTCCCCCACTATGTCTTTGTAGACCAAACCAGCAGAACATAACAAACCCAGAATTTTTCCTGGAGTATATGAATGAAAATTACTTGATACAGATGATTGAGGAGCTGATAAGGGGACAAACACTGCCTGGCCTCATACTTGCAAACAGTGGCCATGAGCTGATTAGTTCCAGATCTGGAGAAGAGGAAACTGGTAAAAGAAAAACAAAAGACAAAACAGAACCATGACCCTGGACTTGGGGAAAGTCTTTGACCACTGTAGAGTTCTGCTTGGAAGAATCCCATCAAAAACAGGCCTGAAGACCCCAGGAGAGCTGGTTGATTTTCAAGCATCACTTCCTTCAAGCTCAAAATTGGACCGTCCTGGGAAACTAAAGAATCAAGTACAGGCAGCAGGAAGCCTGCATGGGTGAACAAGTATCTCCCAGGAAAACTTAAACAGTAAATGGGAGTGTACAAGAAGCAGAAAGAGGGACCTACCCAAGGGCAAAATAGAGAGACATAGGGGTGGAATTAGGAAAGCCAAAACTCACCTGGAGCTGAATGTGATGAGGGGAGTGAAAGGAAACAAGAACAAGCACAGGTTGCTCAAAGAGACTGTGAAGTCTTTATCCTTTGAGGTATTAAAAACCCAAGCAGATGTGGCTCTGAGGAACCCTGATTCTGCTCTGGGCATGTAAATTGAACTACGTGACTTCCAGAGGTGCTTTCCAGCCCTCACACTTCCGTGATTCTGTGAAACAGTTAAAAAGTAACACATTTTTCACAGTGATTCAATTTCCAAAGCTGACTTATTTAATATTACTCTTTAATTTTCTGTGTCTTCTAGCAGAAAACCTAGTTCTAGTTGTGAAATTCTCCCTACCAAGATATCATTTCACCTCTCCAGGGAGCTTGAATCTAATCCATAATGCCCAATCACAGGCACATCAGATTCTGGAGTTAACATGAAATTCAAAATTATTCATTAGCTTCCAACCTGTATTCCAGCTTTAGTTTTATTTCAGGTTCTTCTATTTAACATTAAGGGAATTATTTTATCCATCCTACTCACTTTATCTTTCTTCTTGTTCTGTTGCATCTCTTGTGAAAAGGAAGGAAAATAATATGGTAAATCAGTCATCTGGTGTTAAAGGAATGTTGAAACATCACAAGTTTCAGAATATGAATCAATTCTAGATTAAATAACATGTCTTGCAAGACATTCACCAGGTTGAGATAATGATATTTTCCTCTCTGTATCAAAGTTCTGTATTCAGATCCTAATACTAAAAGGCATAAAGGTGCAATTTACAAATATTCATCATAGAATCATAGAACCAAAGAATAGTTTGTGTTAGAATGGACCTTTAAGATCATGTAGTTCCAATCACCCTGCCACAAGCAGCGATATCTTCCACTAAAGCAGGTTGCTCAGAGCTCCAGCCAACCTGGCCTTGCACACTTCCAGGGATGAGATATCCACAGCTTCACTGGGTAACCTGTGTATTGGCACCTCACAACATCACAGTAAGGAACTTTTTCCTAATATCTAGTCTAAACCTACTCTCCTTCAGTTCAGAAGCCTTTTCCACTTGTCCTGTAACTCCATGCCCTTGTTAAAAGTCTCTCTCCAGCTTTCTTGTGGTCATTTTAAGTACTGGATGGTGTTATTGGGCCTCCTTGGAGTCTTCTTCTCCAGGCTGAACAGCTCCAACTCTCAGCCTGTCACAGGAGGGTTTCTCCAGCCCTCTGATCATATTTGTGGCATCTTCTGGACTCACTCCAGCAGGTCCATGTCCTTCCTGTGCTGGGAACCCCAGAGCTGTATGTGGCACTGCAGGTGGGGTCTCATGAGGGCAGAGCAAAGGAGCAGAATCCCCTCCCTCAACCTGCTGCCTGCACTGCTTTTGATGTAGCCCAGGTCATGCTTGACTTTCTGGGCTGCAAATACACCTTGCTGGGTCATGGTGAGCTTCTCAAAAACCAACAGCCTCAAGTCCTTTTCCCCAGGACTTCTCTCAATCCACTTTCCTTCCAGTCTGCACTTGTGTTTGAGGTTGTCCCACATCATGATCTGACTGCAGAAGTTCAGGCAAATGTGTTAAGCAACACGCTAAAGAGTAGTGCTTTTCATGGTTTATCTTCTGCAAATACCTCAGAAAAGTTCCTATTAAAAAAGTAGAAAAAAAAAAAAGAAGAAGAAAGAAAAATATCTTAGAGAATTGAAAGTGTTTTAGAACTACCTCAATATCACAGTTTTAAAGCTATCACAAGGCTGTCCTTCTGGAATGCAATGTACCAATTCACTTATCCAAGATTTGCTGTCATTCAAGACATGTAATTTTTGAGTAAATCCTTTCATCTGAGGCTTTCTTTTCTCCAGATCCAGTAGCTCATGAATTTTATGCCAGTGGGATGTTTATCTGATTATCAAATAGCACAGTTGTTGTTTCTGGGATTCACTGAAAAAGGGAAAAAGGAAAAAGAAAAAGGGAAAAGAAAAGGAAAGAGGGAAAAGAAGGGAAAAGGAAGGAAAAAATCAAGATAAAGGAAGGAAAGAGAGTGCAAGAAAATGGAAGTGAAGGGGAAGGGAAGGCTAGGACTTAATAGAAACAGCTGAAACAAAACATTGCCTTAACACTTTTACTTGCTGTTTCTCATCCCAGAGCTCCTTGTTATCTGGATTGAGAGGAAATTGAAAAATTCCTATTTGCTCTTGTGAAATTTTTATTCTTAACCTGCATCTTCTCTTTTATTGACATAGATACTTAGCAACTAATGAACACTTTCTAATTTCAATAACTGTTTTAGATCTTGTTTTCTTTCTCCTGACAGCTCTAAGAATGATCTTCAAACAAAAAAATCTACATCATTCTCCTTCAGTGCTTTTTCAGGGAGGAATTTTATTTTACAGAGTCCAAATAAGCAAATAACTAGTCTGTAAGTACATCACAATTACAAATTATGGACTAATTAGGGAGTTATTTATGCCTGAAGATTACGTACTAATTACACATGGAAAAACTGGCAAGTGCTATAGAAGCAATTACTATAAAATTATAAGTAGATGCCATTTGATTTCATGATTATTTGCACCATATGAAATAACAAGTTGCCAAAAAATGAGACCAGCCTGGTTTGTTGCATCAGATACCTTTGACTTTTTAGCAACATGAAGTCTCCAAACAAACCAAGAAACATTTTACAATTGTTCTGCAAGGGCACAGGCATCTGAGCACCTTCTAGTAGTACATTAAGGACCACAACTACTCTATTTGGGGTTTGTTTCTCTCTGATCTTATCCCAGGGAAAAATAAATATGTGTAGCCTCTTTTCACTTCCCTTTCCCTTTCTCCTCCCTGCCCTGTTCTTTCAGCTAGTAATAGAAGTACTGATGCTTGTGGCAGGTTCAGGATCCATAGCCTGAGGACCAGGCAAACAAAGGACGGTTTCCTTCACAGTGACTGACAGTGTCCATTTGCCTGAGGAGAGTCAAAGCTAGCTATGAATTTCAAACTCAATGTTTAAGTGTCTCTCAAAGAAGCAAGACAGTCATCTATTGAGAACATCTTGAATAATCAAAGGTCATCAAAGGGCCTAATATATTAAATTAAATCATACTTTTTCTTTTAATTAACTATGTCTTCTTAATTTGAAAGGGTAATTTCAGTAGGATAGTGAAAAAATAGCTCTGTAGTTCTAACGCTGAGATAAAAACAAATAACATCATACCATCCCAAACTAATGTGCATGTGATCATGCATGAATGTTCGTTTTCCCAACAAACCTGTAATATGTAAATGAGGGAAAACATTTTGTGAAGCTGAAAGTGAAGTAGATAACGGATGAACATTTGTAATAAAAATCAGAAGAACAAGTGAACTTTAAATTGCTAGTGATGGTCTGAGATGATCTCCTTAAGGTACTTTTTTAACACAGTAAGAAATCCAGTTCTATATTCATTTGTTCTGGGAGTGAAGTCAACCTCATGATCTCGAGTGACAATGAATTTGTTGCATAAGTTTCTGACTCAATTAGGTTTTAAATATTTCATAGCAAATGGGACAGAGTCATTAAGAGAGACTGAGGGACACTCAGACACTTGGGAAGGTTTTATGAGGACACAAGAAAGTTTGTTTCAAACACTTCTGTGGGTTCAAGCAGAGGACTTGCATAGTGCTGTTCCCAGCAGACCCCAAACCCATAAAGTGAAGAGGTTTAAGGAGGTTTCTCTCAGTCTTTCCTGTCAGAGCGGTTCTGCTTTTTACCTCTCTTTTACTGTTTGGTTTGCAGTGTCTGGTAGTAGTCAAAACACCATCCTGCAGGACAAACTGCCTGGATTCCAGTCCTTTTTCAGTTAATATTTCATTCAAAAAAGCACAGTTTCAAGAGGAAGCACTGGAAATATGAAAGAAGAAACAGCGTGGTTGGAACCCTATCCTTAAGGATAATGGTAGAAAAGCTCCAAACCATTTAGGGAGAACACACACACTGGTCCTGCACATGCTGGCCAGTGCTCATTCAGTCACCAGATAAAAGAAACAAAGTCTGCTCCAGATCTTTTGTGAATTCAGACAGGAAGTGTGGTTTTGTTCTCTCACTAAACCCAGGCTGAAATTATTCAGTGAATTAAGGTCAAATTATCAAAGCTATTTTAAGATGACCACAGTTCCATTGTTGGTGAAAAATTTGTGCTCTGAAAAAAAAAAAAAAGTTTTTCAGATCTATATTTAACAGATCTTAGATGATAACTTCTTTATGAACTTCTTCTTTCTCTTATTGAAAAGAGACAGGGGGAATAGTCCTACCTTACTGGTAAGGGCAGCTTTCTCTTGATTACTCTATTTGTCACATGTAAGGTGGTAAAAAATTTTAATATGTTATTCATCCTATGGGCAAATAGATCACTGTCTCTTTACTACATCCAGAACTTTTTTTCTGGATGTTGCTACTAATCAAATAGGTCATATTTAAAATGCATTCACTAATTTTCATTGTTCCTGCATTTTGTTATTCCATATAAAGCTATTTAAAAACCTATATTGCTTGGAGTAGTAACTAACTATAGATCCAGTTACAGTCAGAGAGGGTGATAGTGAGATAACCCACATTATTGGGCAGTCTTACATATATTAACCATATAGGTCAGATAATTAGCCAGTGTAAATAATTTCAAAGGAGCTGTTTCAATTTAGACCAGCTGAGGGTCTAATGCAATGAGTATTTTCACCTGAGTGAAGTCCTTGAGCAGCTTTTGCCCTTTTGAATACAATCCTTCTCCTTTTGCCTTCAAGGCTGGGAAGTCTAGAAAAACAAAAGATAATACATTAATAGCAGCAAATCTATCTAAAAAAATCACAGTGGGTTTTTGTTTTTTGTTTTTGTTTTTTTTTTTGACATTGTTATTATGGTAACATTGGTTTAACATAAATCCATGTTTACAGAGATAGAGGTGCTTAATATTATTTCCACAAGCAATTCATAAGCTTCAGAGAGAGCCTCATGAGAACTAGTTATTTTTATTGTGTTTGATGCAAGTAGTAACATTTCCTTTTCTAGTATTTTAGACTTCTCACTGTAACCCAGAAGTGTTGTTCAGCATTATTAAAAAAAACCCCCAAAACACAGAGACTATATTTACCTTGTTTGAGCTCAGTATGTAAGTCCCCCTGCAAGTTAGCACAGAGGAAACTGCGTGGACTGGGGTCCTGATACATTGACAGAGGGGAATTATGAAGCCCATTTTCTGCATCTCTAGTGGTTTTTAATGTTTTATGAAGGGAAAAGGAACATTTTGACATTTGGTAAAGACAGTTTCTAATTACAGTTTGGATTGAACAAGGCACTTAAGGTCTAATGGGACTCAGACACATGCCTGACTGAAAATCTTCCCTGCTCTGTCCCAAATTTTCCATCCAACCACAAAACAGCAGAGTCAGGTTCTTTCTTATTCACTTATCTTCTGACCCCTCAAGCTTTTCTCACAGCAGCCTATCTCACGAGGCAGGCTCAGGGGCTATTGCTATTCAGTGTGTGTTGCCAGGTTTCGTTATACACAATCTACACTATAGGCACAGTTAGAAATAGCACAGAAAACAAGAAGCACTGGACTAAGTGGTAAGACCAAATTGCTCACTGAAGGCAGGTCTTCTACTTATTGGGGAAATATATCAACAACCAGGTCGCAGGCTCAGCCTTGCAGAGTTTGTAAATACACATATGTCTGGCTGTGCAGCTTTCCCTGGTGTGAATATTGCTGAGCATACTTTTCTCGTGCTCAGTCTGGAGGATGAATAATGTTTTAGGATGTCTTTTGGTAGCATAAGTTGAAAATGTGAAAGATGGTATATTGCAATGATATAGAATGAGAATCAAATTTCCCTATCTCTGGATGCTGGAAGATTGCATTGCCCTGCTTTATCTTCAGGGTGGTTGATGTTAGCAGTTTTCCATGGGCTATCCTGAAAAAAAAAAAAAAGAAAAAAAAAGGAGGATATTGAATTGAGTCTTGTAAATGTGGAAAGGCTTACTTACCTAGGTCCAGGGAAATAGGGAAAACAGAGCTTGAGAGAAAAAGTCAAGATAATCTATGAACTATGGCATGAAGTTTAACAATGCTGCTACTGCTGTCAATGTGTTTTAGAGAGAAGACTGAAACTTTCTCAGTCCTTTGGAAGAGTAGCTGCTGATACATACCTAGGGGGGTTGTGCTGCAGGTATTAGAGTAGGTTTTTGTTGCAAAAGTGTAAGTTACAGAAATTTAAAGTTTTTAGACCCACTCATTTAGCTCTGTTTCCTGTTGACTGGCTTGTTGTATCTTCTCTCTCAGAATAAACATATTTCTCAATAGACACTCAGAGGTATTTTGCCTTTCTCTTATTTTGCCAGACATTCTTTGGAGAGCTCTGAATCACCACTGAGGAGCCTGCTAAAGCCTAGTTAGAAAGCTGTTCCATTTCCCTGCCCATGACAGGGAGGTTGGAACTAGATGATCTTTAAGGTCCCTTCCAACTCAAACCATTCTGATTTTATGATAATTGTGATACGTTGTTTGGGTTTTTTGCTATCTTTGAGCTGTTGCATACTTGCTAATTAAAATATTTTCCCTTCACTCCCAATTCAAATGCCAGTTATATTTAAAAATTCTTTTTTTACTCTTTTGCCATTTCAGAAATGTTAAACATAGATCAGTTTCTGATTTGGTCATTTGCATGGAAAAACAAGATCTCTTTCTTGCAGTAGTTTTAAATACAGTGCAATAAACTGCCCTCTGTTGTAAAGTTTTCATTTGTGCTAGTGAAAAAGAGACTATTAAGAAACTATTTTCCAAAGAATATTTTAAAACTCTGGAATATTATAATGATCTCAGATTATGTTGTTTTATGGCCATGTGAATGACAAAAAAATATTTACAATTTACTGCTCATCAGTGACAAAATCATCCTATTTATTCAGTGAAAAGAGATATTCTACAGTCTTATGTTTACAGGATGAATAGAAATATGAGGGATGTTACAGGTTCATATTTTGTGTAGTGGAAGTTCACAGAAAAAGAAGAACAGAAAAAGTCATAAGTTCATCATATCATAATTAATGTCCAGACTTAATGCAGAAAGCCTAATTGCACTGTTCCAAATTACTCTGAGCATCTAATGTCCAAATTGTATCATGTTTCCCATGATGTAAGGATCTCTGCTTCAAAAGAATCTAGTAATTTGGGCAAGAAAGGGAAGAAATTAGAAAAATATCCACAGAATCCACCACATGTTTGAGAATTACTAAGGACATGTTTTCTAAAAGTCCTTCACCTTAAAGAATCACCTGCTGGATCTTCAAAAGAGAAAGATAATGAAGTATCCCTGAAAAGAGTTTTGCCTTCTATTGTTTCAGCAGAATTGTGGGCTTTAAGCTCTTTCCTATTACTTAAGAATATGATTCTCATTAAGGAGTGAGATTTAATATTAGAAACATTTTGTAGAATGGGTTGAGTTGAAAAGAACCTTAAAGATTGCTAGTTCCACCCTTCTGTCATAGGCATGGATGCCTTCCACAAGACCTGGTTGTTCAAAGCTCCATCCAACATGTCCTTGCACACTTCCAGGGAGGAATCTATGCTTCAATATTTTATTTTGTAACTTTCCCTGCTTCATCTCAAACACTACACAAAGTTGTCCTTTGGTAAGTTACAAATTTTAGATGAAAAAGTCATAGTTTTACCTTTCTGTGTTATAACATAGCATGCTGCATTTATTCTTTTAAATTCTAACAATAATTTCAATAATTTTCCATATTTTAAACTATTAAATATTAATGCAATTCAAATGTTCTTGTAGAAAACAATGCCATCAGAATTTTTTTCACCAATTCTAATCACTAGCTTTTTTAAACTGTAAATTCTGTCTCCTTCAAATAAGTTCGTACCTTACAGTGTGAGCCATCCAGTGAGCACTGTAGCTTTCCCATCAGGTAAATTGATAAAAGTCAAAAAAATTTGAGTTCTGCTCTCAGCTGTCACTGTAAAAAAATTACCTACTGCCTGTGTCACACTCATTCAATATTTTGTTATGCTCTAAGAACTGATATGTCCTCTGCATGTATACCACAAAAGCATGTAGCAGCTCTTTCTTTTTTAAAACTTAAAGAGCAAATAAAACTGAACCATGATTTTTTGTCCATGCAATACAAAATGTGAATTACATGAGTATCTCTGCCAGGAAAAAAAAAAAAAAAAAAAAAAAAAAAAAAATTTGTATTTAATACACGTGACCTTAATGATATACATTACTCTGTTTGGCTTGTGGCTGTTTATGACTGCCTGCAGCTCTTCAGCTATAATTAAGAGTTTCAGGTCACCTAGTCTGCATTTTTAATCCTTACAGCTTCAGGGTGCTCATAATATGGAAAGGTTTTGTTATGAGGAAGAGGATTTAGCACTTTGTTTCTTTGTTTTTATTTATTTAGCATCTAAAGGAAAAAAAAAAGACTCTCTGTTCTTCAGATGAAGAGAGTAAGTAACTGCTTTAACAATAATAAAGTGATTTACACAAGTAGAAAATACATGTGGTATGGCGATTTTCCTGAAATTTCATAAGAAAAAATAAAACAAAACAAAATCTAACATAGGCCTGTCAAATGTAGGCACAGGAAATTATCCTCAGCTGAAGACAGCTCTTTCTTTGCAACCCTACAGATAATAAAAAGCTTGAAGGGAATATTCTTTAGGCTGAGGCCTTTTACACCATAAAATACAGCAGCAATTTCAAGTAGGTGGGGAAGTCCTGAACTGTGAAGTCACCTGTGAAGGATCAAGCAAATACATATTGCATGGTAGGGCAAAATGGTCTTCTGTGTCTGAGATTTTATCATTAGGTGGACAAGAAAGCAGCAATAGGCAAGAAAAATAGGAATGCCAAAAGAAACAAAACAAACAAACAAAAAGAACCATAAGAAGTGATAAGAATTTCGATTTAAAAGCATTTTTCCTTAATTCCATGATAGTCTTGATACTTTCCTTTCCCTGAACAATGTCCAGCAACAGTCAAACTTCATATAGGTTTGGGAAGCTCTCAGCACTTCATCTTTGTCTAGGTGTCTTGGGTTGAGCTGGCAAAATGCCAAACCCATGACACTAGGTGGGAGACATCTGATTCAAGCTGAAAGTTCAGAGTGTTCACTTTCTTCCATGAGAAAAAAAAGCGCAGTAATTCCCTTTAGAGTGAACAGCACTTTGGCAGCAGAGATAACGAAACTGAGGATCTTTCTAAAATATCTTTTTCATCCAGGGAATCTCATCATAAGTAGCAGTTACTGTATTGACTAAACTTCTTGATCTCCTTCAAATATAATGGGAATCCAGATGTGAAAGTTACATAAAGAGACACAGAAGGGAATGTGATGGGGAGAAACTTATGTCCCCACAGTGGCATCTGGTGCAACTTTTGTATTTTAGAGACATTTCATGTAACCACCAGCTGCTGCTCCAGAACAATGTGGATCTGCCCTAAATCCAGCATCACATTGGACAAAATTTTGCAGAAATCTTGAATTTCCTAACTCAAAAGGCACTACATTTATAGTGTTATATAATCTTAATCTTAATTTAGGCAAAATGAGTCTGACGTCTTCTGGTATGAAATATGTCCACACCTCCAAAACTTCTTAATATAATGCAGACCTGTAAAATAATGTTTTGGGAAACAGGGAAACACTTTCAAGAATTTCCACATCGCACTAACCCTCTTTGTCGAATCTACTGTGGCCATTTTATTTCATTAAAAAAAAATAGCCCAAACTATGGTAAAATAAGAGCAAAATACCTTTACAATGAGCACAGAAACTTTAACATTCCTTTGAGACATTCAAAAGACTCTTATTTGCCCAAAAAACCAGAATTCAGGAAGAAAAAAAATGAAAATATAAAAATAACCTCTTGTTCATAACCATTCTAAAATAAATGTACCATTTCTTTCTGCTTAAGAAGATACATCAGAAAAGCCAAACATTAAAACCTGAGCCAACTGTGGTAGTTGATGGAGCTGCAAAATTCAATTTCTTGACTGATGGAAGTCTGTAGTTAAACCCAGGGCAGGAAAACTGAGTTGGAGGAATTTGATGTGGTATAGAAGAGGAGGGTGAAGAGATGGAGGTGGACAGGCTATATGTAAAGTGAGCCTTAAACGGTACAGAGGAGAAAAAAAGGAATACAACAACATCCCAAACCCTAAACAAACAAACAAACAAACAAACAAATTAACTTGAAGTAAAAGGGAAGAAATAGCCAGATGGCCATAAATCTCTGAATTTGTTATCTTTAAGTTGAATTATCATAGTCACTTTGAAACACCAGAGGTGAGCATGTCAATGTAATTCACCAGTTGAGAACATTGGTTCGAAGACTGTTCTTGAAGAATTCAGAAAAGGGCCTTTCTCCAAGTTTAAATATTTATTGATGGCAAAAAATGTGTCAGAAAAGTAAAATAGCATTGTTTATATATATACATCATCATGCCAAATTCCCTAGTAGGAACTGCAGTATGAGGCTATTTGTATGGCTAGTGACTTTGAAAATGCTGAAATATTACCAATATTCAAAACACTACTAAGCTGTAAGCAATTACTACCATCCTCCCTTACCATGAGAAATGAGGAACAGAGAGGAGAAAGACTTTGCCTGAAATTGCACAGGGAACTCAGGAGACATGGTAGGGGAGAGTGAGCACAAAGGTTAAAACACAGAGCCAGGATAAATGCAGACCTGTGGAGGAGTTTAAGTGGTTTTGGAGCAACCTGCAGAATGTAAACTCAGTTTGGAGTGACTCACACAGCCCAGACAGCCAGATTTCTGATACATAAAATAATTCTAATAATTCCCTCTCTAGCTAAGTGGTCTGCACCATGAACCTTCCCAAATCAGACATTTCCTTAGCAAAACTAGAGGTGAGAAGTTGCCTAATTTGTGCAAATAATTGCTTATGTAAGTGAGCAACAAACATCTTTCCGCTGCAAGGGCCTTTCCTTGAAATTCTTTATTACTGATCAGCCTTGACAACTTGTCATGATGGCATCTTTTTTGCCCACTATGGTCAAGGTGTACACAAAGAGGATTTGGCTTCCTTGGTATATCACAGAGTTCAAACAGAGGGCTTGCCTCTTTTCCTGTCTCTGCTTTGAAGCTGGGCAGTGGGATAATATTTTGAGGAGAGAGTGGGTAGGCGGGTTGCAATTTCTGTGGCCTAAAAATAACAGCTTTTAAATTGACACTGAGGAGGTGGAAAGACGTGACAACAGAACACATGTGAATACTCCGTAAGAAATTCGAAACTGAAATGGAGAGATATGACCTGACATACAGAATCAGCACAACTGGCACATGATTTATTGATTATGACCTGTCATATGAGAAGGTCTCAGATAGCTGAAAAGCACAAAGCAAAGTAGTATTTTTCTCTCTATAGAATTTGGCATTTGGAAATTGCATACACTTTACCTTTACAGTGATTACTCTCTCCACACAAAGGAATATGTGGCTTTGCTTTTCAAGGCAGGCATGGTGCAGACTGTGTGATTTTTTTAGCTGTCAGTGCAAAAAGCTTTGGATTATACTATTGATTCACACTGATAACTTGGAGGGACAGAAAAATACTTGATGGGGAGCAGATGAGTGCGAAGTCTGCATGTTTTTATCTCCTTTGAATGCACTAGTTCTGTCTGCATGAACCTTTGAGTCACTCTTTTGTGGTCCTACCTTCTTCCATGATTTGGACAGTAAAATGTACAACCTGTAGGCCTAACCCCAAAATATGACCTCCAGATAAATAGGTAACAACAGAGCCCCAAAACAGTCACACAATGAGTGATCCAACTACATTCCTTTTGAAGTCAAGGGAAGTTTGACTTACAAAATCTTTGATCTAACATCAATAAACTGCAGGAAACTAAGCAGAGGCCACCAAGATGCTGGGGCTGGAACACACAGTCTGTGAGCAGAGGCTGAGGACCAAATTGTCGTTCACTCAAAAAAGAGGTGGCACTGGGGGGACCAACCAGTAGCCCCCAGTACGCTGCAGGGAGATCATCAACCAGATGGAGCCTGGCTTTTGAAAGCATTGTGTTTTGGAAGGCTGAGAGACAGTGGGCCTAAGATGGAAGAAAAAAAATCAGATTGGATATAATGAAAAATCTTCCCCTAGAGGACAGTCACACTGTAGGTCAGATGGGCTACAGAGGTTGTGTCACCTCCATCCCAAAAGGTTTTCAAGACTCAATGGATAGAACCCTGAGCAACTGGCCCTGTTTTGGGCTAGGGACTGCCTGAAATTCCTTCACACTGGATTTATCCTGTGATCTTCATACCTAAATGCTTCAAGAACTCATGTTAGCTCAAGTATATGTTAGTGGTATGCATATTTGCTAGAAGATTAAAGATAGAAATAACATTAAAAATATACATTGGAGGGTTTTTTGGTTTATTTTGTTAATCTTATTGAGGCTGTATCAAACTTCAGTATTGGAACGTTTTATTAAAACATACTTGATTTGTAGGAGGGAATGTGAACATCTAGTGAAGAATCCAGTTTTTAAGAACAAGCCTAACTGGTAGGTGCTGGTGCTTGAACGTTGGTATGTACGTGGGCTTTAAAAAAGGCTGCTCTCTTATTTATGGTAATGAAACTTTCTCATATATAACTGGTATCCTAGAAACTATTGCAGACTGACATTTATACATCACATATAAGAAAACCAAAACCTTCTTTACAGTTACCTTTTTTTTTAACCCAAGAAGAAAAATGATTTTAAATTTTCAAATAGGATTTTTTATAAAAAAATCCAAGCATTTCTAGGAGCATAAGAGTGCATATACTATAAATCCATAAACACTGCAAACGCAGAACAACCTATAATGTTTTAATAAGTATCTCTGAAAGACTTGACAGATATTACGGATTTCCTAGTAAGCTGCTAATGGTCTAAACTACTGATATCCAACTTGTATGCATAGAAGAAGAAAGAATATCTTACCGTCTCATAGTGTAATGCACTGCAAATTTGACCAATGAGATCTATTAGTATCCTGAGCACATCTCCACAAGGTTCAGGGCATTCTGCTTTGTCTCCACAATGCTATTAACTAAACAAAAAGTAGCCTAAATGTCAATCAATCAAAGTAATAATTTTAATTTGATTTCTTGGGAGTTGAAAGCCACTTTAACGGGGTCTAATTATTTCTAGAATCAAAGTAAACAGGGATGTATTTCACAGAATGCTTATCCCATAAAAAATTTGTATTATTTTTTTTTTTTAATTTCAAGAGGACTTTTTAATTTTGTATCCATTTGAAGTATGTAGACATTTTTTCAGTGTCTACTATTAGTCTGGAGGCCCTCTGTTGTATGAGTGATTTAATGGCCAGATGATCTAAAGCTGAGCCCTATCTCATACAGCTGACAAATCTTAAATTCCTATTTTTGAAATTTAGTGCCTACTTTTCTAGCCAGACCTGCAGACTTCTACTGAAATGATTTCTTAGGAATAGTTCTAATGGATAACCCTTAGGTCCAGAAAACTATTTCAAGATGATGCAATTGTGCACCACTAAGTTGATACAGAAAATTTAACAGAAGGCCATGAGAAAGTGTTAACATTTCCTCAGTATTTTCTCAGGAGCGTAAAATGGAGAATAACAAATCATAGGCTCAGCATTGATTGACCATTTATGGTCTATAATTAATCAAAGTATCAGAGAAACCTATTAATTACTGTGTCCTTAGCATTTTGAATCACTATCTGACAGGCCATCTAGACAATCAGGAAGGAACTACACTTGTGCTAAAACTTACAGAGTACAGTAGCATTTATCCTCAGTGTAAAGAAGAAACCAGTGTTACTATCTTCCATCTCCAACTCTTCCTTTATTATTTCCCATTTGTTAAACTGTGTATGTAGTTTAGAGGACATTTTCCTCCTTTCCCAACATCTGTCAGTTTAGGGGTTAGAACAGGGGCAAACATAGTCCTGTAAATCACACTGGTTTTATTACTTCAATTTATAGTTTTCCATTCTGTATTTGTTCTTGTACTCAATTTCAGGACTGGCCAAGGATTTTGCAGTTTCTAGGGTGTGATGCATCTGGCACCGCATGGCTTAGATTGGTTGGCTACTGCCTTTGCCTGTTTCAGCTGCAATTTTTCTGCAATGAGCTACTGAGCTCTTACTGGGGCCCTTAAGGTAGCTGAAATGCTCTGCAGTGAGAATAATAAAAATATTGATGCAGATTCTGACCCAACTGAGAATCACAGGATGCAATCTGAAAATCTTACTAGGAATTAAAAATTACCATGATCCCATGTCTAACAGAAGGCCAACAGTCTTTTCTATTAGCCAATAAAAGCACAGGGATGGCCTAGTTACAGACAGCAAGATGACAGCAGACAAATTCTGACACTTTTTTCCACTTCTTTTTTTCCTTACAGAGTTTAAGTATATAAATATTTGTTTTAAGAAATTGCAAAATTAGAAGAAAAATGGTTGAATTTTGCCAGTTTGGGCACTCAGATGTAGCTTCCAAACCAAAACAGATGCATGTCTTCAGAAACTCAATTTGAAAGCAAAATGCCAAAATATATCTGGAATCTCTACTCCAATCTAAGAACAATGAAGAATGAGAGAAAATTCTCAATAAAAAATGTGGGACTCTGGTCTTTGAAAGATAGACTCAGAACTAGTGGGTCAGTGGCTGCCTGGTTATCAGTATAGTGCTCTGAGAATAATATATAGGATCTCACTATGAATCTTCTCTGTGACTGTCTTCTCTCCTCAAAATATTCTTGGAATCCAATAATCTGAATGAAATTTAATTTGTTAAAGGGAAACAGAGAGCAATGATACTATCTTCCACAAATATTATGGGAAAGGTGTTTGGAATATGCCATTGGGAAGAGCCTGAGAGCTCTAATTTGTTTGGCAACAAGACAGAGCATTTGAATATCTTAAGGAATCAATCAGGCATCTTTATAAATACCAGCAACTGCAACAAACATAGAAGAAACCCTGGGAAACTGGAGTTCCACTTGTTCCAGTGCTCATGTGCAGGTTTGGGTGCCATAAAGAAGAGAAAAATAGGCTGAAACAATATATTTATTCCTTCTGGTAAGTTCACTTTGGAAGTAAAACAAAATGAGGTCTGTATGCTGTACATCTGAGAAGACATAATCATGGGTTTTAATTACACATTTATTACAGAAACTTCAGACGAACTCAGAAGCAATTCAATGAGGCACTGTACACATATATGGTACAAGTTATTCTATGCTTGAAAGTGATGGAAAAACAAATAAAAAAAAGTGAGAAAAGGCAATGTTAAATAGAGGGAAGAGGAGGAGAGGGCCAAGGTTACATTTAGTACACTACTAAATTATGTTTGTTTTGTGGTGGAAAAAGAGTAACTTAAAATATAGCCATTACAATTAAGTAACAGAAAAGGAACTGAATCACATAGACACAGTCAAAAATTGAAGAAGAAATCTGTAGGGAACTAGCACCTCACCCTCAAATACCCAAATTTCGTTTTAAAAATAGTTTTGCTACCAAATGTATATCTTTCAGTTAAGGATGTATATATTCTCCTAGTGCTCAGAGTCAGGATGAGCATAGAAGTTCACCAGATGTGTATGTTCATTCAGACTAATCTTTCAGAATTCATTACATTGTTGCTGCAGTCACTAAATTCACCATAAAATTGCATTAAAAGGCTGTAGCAAGATATGCCTACCTAATTGGAGAAGGCTGAGTACTGAAGGCAAACTTGCCTACATGACCTGACAATTATATCGTTCCAAATGCTCCCTATGTTATCTTAAATATTACTATTCCATGCTCTAGCTTTAAAAAGAGAACATTTATCAAACACGGCTTTTGTTTTATGTCCTTCCATCCAAACAAATAATAACCCATTGAAAACAACAACAAAAAACCCCAAACAAAACAAACAGAAAATAAAAAAAAACCCTATAAATTACCTTTTCAGACAATACTTCTACAAGCAAAAAATAAAGCAATAACACAGTGAGTTTTACTCATTAGTCTGAAACCACAAGCAGGAGCCTGTATATGGTATAATAGCTGAACCAGAGACTTCAATTGCTTTTGCAGTTCAGTGACTCAAAGGTTTTCTCCCAACACCACAGCTATGCTTCCCTACAATATCATCTTGACCACTTTCCTTCCTCTTTTTTTCTAGTCTTTAATCATGATTGGTCTGACAAACCTAAGAAAATAACTTAAAAGATCAACTTAAAAATATTTTCAAATTCTGCTTTTATTTTTATTCTGTATTTTGCCAGAAGCCTGATCCTGCTTAAATTCTGGTCATATAACTCCTCCTGAAAAAATTTTACCCCCAGAGGTACATCTGAACTCGCTCCTCACTTGTTACCTGCATAATATCTGCATGGATGGAGCAGAAGACCTAGAGCGACAAATGTTTATTCCTTGGGTGTGCACAAAACAGTTCTCTTAAAAAGATTGAGTTTTCAGAGGCATCTAAGCCCTCCCCCCCATCTCTTTGGTGTCCTAGATTGTACAGCCAAACAGAGAAGTGCCCCATTATTTCTAGAAATGTATTCTGAGTTGGAAGGGACCCACAAGAATCATCATGTCCAACTCTTAAGTAAAGACACTTTGAGGTTTTTCCTCATAATTGTTGTCTCCTCCTGTTTCAGTAGATGTAAAGTTACACTCTAAGGCACAGTAGCACAGTGGGTTTTTCAACACTAGCAGATTTTACCTGTATAATTCTGCATCAGTCAATTTACTTGACTTTAAAAAGCACCAAGGCTAATTCACATATTTGTTTCACTTCGCAGATCTCTCCTGAGACTCTAATCATAACTGCATATGATTTAGGGTGCTTTGCAGGAGTATCAGTCTCAGAGATTTTAAAAGGCAATGGCCAGATCTTAGAAAGCTGTCCAGCAAGCATTAAGGAATTTCTTTCACATTCACAGCTGGTGTAAATTTAGATCGTGCCACTGATATGAAGGACTAGATTTACATCCACTGAGAGTATGGCCCTTGTAATTTATTCCTTGTTCCCTATTGTGTGAAACCTTTCCCAGGTGCCAAATTCACAGGTTTATCTCTCTGTAGAAGGACCAACTAAAGGTCAGAAAGTGCACAGCAGTGGTCTGAAACACTGACAACTTTCTGTTCACACAGTCAACACATATGGATATGTTTCATAAGAATTTATAGAAGAATATTCTAAAAATACACCCTTTAACAGGTGAGAAATGCCTTTCTGAAATTAATTTCCTAAAACTATGATGGAGAGTGATTAAATTATAATCTGGAAAAGTATGAATGATTTAAAAGAGATAAGAATTGAATCTGTGAGAAAGTGGAACCATCATCAGTTAATAGACTTTATTTCACTGCTTTAAACTGAGCTGGAGTTAATTTGCAGTCAGTTCACCAAAAACTGATGGAAGTGTTTCGATGATAAGATGCAATGCAGTGAATTGTAAGATTAGGAGAAATAAGGTGAAGGAGAAAATTTGACACACACACTGGCATGCATTCCAAGGAATAAAAGGCTTCATCAGCTGCTTTGCTGAATTGATACTAATAACTTGTCATAAAACATGGAGGATCCATTTGGAATTCAGGTTTTGCTGTGCTAGAAGCTATGCAGAAATATTTCCAAAAGATGGCCAATACATTAGAAAGTGTATAATTTGTGATAAAAGCAACTGTTGCATAAAATAAACAAAAAATAAAGAATGTTCATCAATACCTCTGGAGGGAGGAAATAAAAGGTACTTGAGTGGTCATCTATGTATCAAACAAAGGCAAAACAAGAAGCAGTTGTTGGAAGGGAAATCAAAGAAAGTGGAAATGAGAAATCAGTAAGAAAATCAGAGTAAAGGTGAATAGCCCAAGAAAAATATATTGAGAGGAATAGACGGTTCTCCATCTTTTCAAACTTTTCAGCTACATCTGAATTCCAGCAATAACAAGGCCACACAACAACCGGGTCATTGCCACACCAATTTTTCCAGGCAAGTGTGAATTTGTGATATCAAAAGCCATTCCACTTTAACAGAGTATTTCTCTCAAACTATGACTGCAATGAGCTTGCATCTGCTTGCAAAAAAAAAAAACATGTGGAGACTGGCACAAAGACTGGTACAAAGTGGGCTGAGGTGGGGCTTTACTATAAGCATTAAACAGGAGACCAAATAAGGTGGTAGCTGAAACAAAACAATCCTACAAGGTAGCAGATTAACAGAAAAAATGACTAAATGGATTTTAAAGTATTTTCTACACAGAGTTACCTAATGCAGGTTTTGTGGTGTCCTCTATGTCCAAAGATCTATGGGTCATAGCTCTATCATCCTCAAGGTGCAATATTTGGCATGATATGAAAGGGTCAGGACTTCTGCATAAGGCAGAAAAAAAGGATGACTTGTGAGATGCAAATTCCAGAGCTATCTCTAATCCCACTACCTAGATTTGCTTCTCTTGCCATTGCAGTTTCATGGGAAGCTTTGTTGCTGAAGCCAAAAACTTCATCTCACACTCTTGTGAGTGAAGATGTAGAAGGAAATCACAGCTCTTAGTGCTGTCACCATTTTTAACCTGTGTTTATACTAGGAAATGAAATAGTGCCAGTTTCCATTCCCAGGAGACAGTTTGACAAACCTGAGGCTAACCAAGGGCAAAACCAAAGGCCAACCTATTTCACAACCTGTGGTCTTTGGCCATGCATGTGCAGGTCTTGTGCATGTCTGAGCACACACCTGTATAGGCAGTACCTCTAAGCCTAATTCCCTGAGGAAGGAAGTCTACAAGCCTTCAGTAAAGAAAGGAGAAAGAAGAAGGATGCTTTTTAACTTAAATTGTTTTCTTTTCTCACTCTTTCCTCCCACCTCCTACTATTTGTGCTCCAACAAAGTGTTGCAACAATTGTGTAGTTAAATCTAGGAAAAATTCAATAGAAGTGAATTAACACATTAGAACAGTAGATATAAGACACTATTTCTCACACATTGTTTTCAACGTAGAAAACAGTCTCATAAATACCTTAACATGTTTCTTAGATGACTATGATGGCTAATTTTTAATTTGCACCCATGATTTAATCTTAATCAATCAAAGAGAATAGTACTGAATGTAGACTTAGTGCAGTGGCTGAAAGGCAGTTGCAGTAAAATGTAGCAACAAAGATCCCAACCTGATTCTTCTCTCATTTATCAAAGTGGAAGTCAGGACCAGCTCCATTTTCATGAATGTAGTCATAGTAGAGTAACACTGATGTAAATAAGAGTAGATTCCTGCTATATAAGATCAAACAATTTCAGATTTGACACTAAATTCTGATAAACATGCTACAGTGCAGCTGTATATTAAATTAATGATTTAGAACAAAACCAAGCCACTAATGCCTACATTTTTCTTCCAACTAATAGGTGGCTGAAACACAGTATTTTCAAAATAAATGACAGGGAGTGTTAGCTTTTGAAACATGTTTACTTCAGTTGCCTATAATAACAGTAGAAAATGAAGGAAAAAATTGCCTCTAATTCACAGAGAAGAACATGCTTTTATGCCAAAGATATATTGGACCCTGATGTATATAGGGAATCTAAGACACACCCGTGCTGAGATATATAAAGGTGTTTAGATATATAACTCTGCTACAGAACACCCAAAGCCCAAACTGGGAAAGAGGGAGAAGGAGGCTACAGGAATGTTTGAGCAGGATATCCATGTCCTGAGCTGTAGCTCTTTTTCACAGGAGGACCCAAAGTAGAAGCCAAGGACCAGAAAAAAGGAGGTTTATTCTGTGCCAAAATCCCACAGTGATCAAAACACTGTGCAAAAAGACCAAAATTGTCTTTCTTGGAAGAAGATAGCAAGAGCACAAACCAAACTTCTGTTTTATCTGAAAACAAAAGGAAGTGAGATTCATAAAATATAAGGAAATTCAGATTTCCCCTGTCAGATATGAAAAACTGAAAGAATCACACACCGAGAGATATCCTTCTTGACGTATATCTTTTTGAGATGGTCCTTTTTTAAAATCTTAGTCTCAAGCTAAGACTTCCAAGGATGTATTGAACTACGAAAAACTCCACATGCTTTCCTGTGAAGACATCTGTTATCTCTGAGTTGCAGCCATGATAATATGCTGGAAAGGTACAACACTCCTCTATGTGGAAGCACCCCACTTAACCTCAAATGCAGCAGCCAGGGGAAAAAAAAACACAAAAACAAAAAACCAACAACCCCCCCCCCAAAAAAAAACAAAGCAAAACCAAATTAAGAAACTTTCCTACTCTACTGCTTTGCCATGACCCATCAGTCAGAACAGATGCACCCTCCAAAAAGCATATTTTAATGATATTGTTGAAATCAAGCTCCTCTAAACTTCATCTCTTACCAGCATATTAGCTACGATCTCAGGAGCTGAATTTATGCTGAAGATGCCTTAATACAGATCCAGCATCTCCCAGAAGCACATAAACTACTGGTTAGAGTGGTCAGATACAAAGAACTTACCTCCCTTCAAATTAAGACAGGTCTCTGACACCAGGTCTCCCAGTTCCTGAAGAATGCTGTAACTACTGATCTGTCATAGAAAAGACAGCATAAATCTCAGGTTCTGGATTTTGGGAATTTTTGATTAACTTTCTAGAGAGCACTGGTACCTCTAGAAGGTGATAATTCAGCTTATTTAAGAAACTTTTTCTTCATTCAATGCAAAAGAAGCTTTGGTTATCTGGGTTCATAACCTCAGAGAAATAACACAGTAATGAACACTAAGTGGGGTTCAATGGCTTTGACTAGCCTTGTCTGCATCCATTTCCTGCCCCATGGGACCAGAAATACTGTTTAAACTTAGGTCATCCAGTGTTTGAATTTTCTTATATTGTTACTCCACCTCTGCAGCCTTGCCACTGGCCCTTGCACCCTTGCAAAGATACCAGAACTATGCAGAAGGCAACTTGCCTCCTGGATGGATTCCCTGTGTGTGCCTTGGAACTTGTCTCCAGTCCTACCTCTGCCCCTGTGTCAGGGATGTATCCTTGGACCTGTGGTTACCCTTGTCTCCTTCCCTGGTTTTAGCTCCATCTCCTTTAGTTCCTGACTGGGTTCAGTGGAACCCAGACTTAGTACATCACCTGCTGTGTCTACCGCTGCTTCTGGACCCTGTTACCAGCACCTGGAAGGACACAGCCCATGGCTGAGGGCATTGTGTGTGCTGGGGCTACCTTTGGCTCTCAATTCCAAGTCCTTAAGGGAGCAGTCAGATCCTGCTGCTTCCAGCCAGGTCGCAGGCATTGTCCTGTCCTGTGCTGAGTGTGGCAGGAACATCAGAGCTATGATCTGAACAAGACTAGCTAAATGGGCCCTCAGGTGATTTAGGCATTTAAATTTCCAGACGGCCTTTGGTAGGTGCCCAGATGCTCACCTCCAGCCTACAAGGTGGTAACTCAATGATAGAGAACAGCGAGCTATAAGGCATCTAAAGAAAACCGCCCCCAAAAAACAGGTGCAGGAGATAACCAGTCTCAGCAATCTTTACAGCACAATCTGACACAATTTTATTTCTGTTATATTTAGCAGAGTTTTATATTTTAGCAGTTTTATTTTACAGTGTGGTTTTGGTTTTTATCTACCTCCTGGACCATAGCATGACTTCACATTCATTTTTCTGACTAGTTCCTGTCAATTAGGTTATTAACTCTTTTATGGAGAAATTCATGTTGCTGTTGTGTCCAGCATTTACCCTAATAATGACTTGCTTTCTGCTGGAGGTCTCTACTGACTATTTTAAGGGGATGTAATCATGCCAGCAACAGCGATGATGCCTGAGTAAGTGTTGATTTCAGTCTGGCTAATGATTTTTGCAAGGACCTGGAGCACCTTTTCAGTTTTCTATGCCTCATACTTCTACACCAGCAAGAGGGAAATCATATTTACGAGTGCCACAGAATAACACAAGGTAATAAAACTTTCTGAGCATCGTCTATCACATAAGCAATGCCTTTGAGAAAGAATATATTTCTAGAAGTGTGAGCCCTCAACTTGTGGTTTTAGCACTTTGATGGAGAAAAGGGGAGTTGCATTAGCTGTGTTTGCATAGATATTCATATATGAATCCACACCTATTTATGATTGGAATTTTCTGTTTGAAGGGCAAGAGAAATCTGGTACAAGTGACAGAATCTGATCTTATCTCTTTTTCTCACAGCTGCTGAAGGAATTTGTAATGCAAAATACACAGGGTGAAGCAGGTTGGTATATTTTGGATTCAGCATTTCATTTAAAGCCTGCTCCCAGAACTGCTGTAATGATATGGGTGAATGTTGATTTCTATTAAATACATTGCAAATATGTGCAGCATGTTCTGTCCCTGGGAAGATGCCACTGTGAAGAAATATTACAGCTGAATTGCCAGAGAATTCAAGTGTGATGGGGAGGGGGAGGAGGAAGGAAGGCACAAAGAACAAAATGTCCATACAGCCTCCCACCAGGACACACTTCTAGTGAGATATGAATCAGCAACAGCCAAGGAAGCCCTGATGCCTAAAGGGGATTATGTAAGGATCTGAGATAAGCAGTGCCACTAGCACCTTTGGGTATTTCTCAGGCATTTGACTGTGAATTTAACCTGAGAATAGATACCCTGCACTCTTTTCTAGTCTATGGAGAAAGCCAAGCAGCTGAAGAGGATGATAGCTTTAGGAATAAACCTGGAGCAGATGTGCTTGTAAATTAGGCATGTCAGGTAAATGCTATTTGGGTGTGCTGAATGCAAGCCTTAAGCTTAAACCTGGTTTAATACTTGGTAGATAGCTCTTTACTGTCCAGTCTTATAGATCCTAGTCTCCTTGGAAAGATGCAATATCTTTCCCATTCCAGTGTTCAGGAGCAAAGCATGTATATCAGAAGAATAATGTTAAGGCATAATTATCATAATGATAAGACATTTTAAGAGCAATAATAAAAGGACAAACTGTAAACTCTTCTCTAAAAAGGTATGTCTCTGTGCTTTTACTGACCTACACAGGGAGACAGGAGACACAATTAGAAATTTTCACTCCAGTCATCTACACAGCAAAGTCAGTAGGAATCAAACTGTGTTTTCACACACTGATATCTCTTAAATCAGATATTCAACCAGGTTTCCTTGGCTTATGAGTCTTTGTAGTTATGCTCCTCCTGTACTGGAGAGGCCTAGAGTGATTGAACTACCCAGATGAAGTGCATGCCAAACTGATCACAGCTATGATAAATCACAATTTTAGCATATATTTCTAGGAAGGTAATCATATTTTTGATATTCAGCTGCTAATTTTGAATTCACATTAGGCCTAAGGAGATACTAGGCTGTGTATGATTTGGGTATCAGTACCACAGGAGAACAGACAGAACAACTTTCAGCAGTACTTCAATTGCAAAGTCACTGAATTTTCATGATACTTAGCATTCCCCTGGAGAGGCATCAGACAACAACTCGTATGCTGTACTGTTAGCCATACTCAGATTTCAGTTTTGCTTCTAGGAATGGCTGTCCCATACTCTTCTGAAATTTTCTCTGACTCTGGGCAATAGAGACAGGAATACCAATACAAAGGATTAGAAATTAAACAAAGGAAGTGTCAGTGTTACTGAAAGTTCTGCACTCAAACATGTCACAGCTATGTGGCTTCACCATGTTATTTCAGGCTCTGAGGAGCTCAACCACAAGTAATTGTGTAGAAAAGAGAGTTACAGAGTTCATCCCCTCAGTGGTCAGTAGGTACATGAGGCCAAGGTCATAACTGTTGCCCACTGAGGATTGCTGCCACTTACCATTTAAGGCAGCCAGTTACTGCAATATTTTTGATGTGGCAGTGGGCTCTTTAAGGAGATGAGCAAGATGATCCTTACAGAGAAGGTGAAAAAACCAAAAGCCCTTTTGCATTTGGGATAATTTGCTTATTTATCAAACAAATTACTGTAGGTGGAAAAATACAGAGAAATTTCAGTGGAGAGAGGAAAGAGGTAGACAATAAACAAGTGGAAATACCAAAGAAAGAATTCTAAGAATCAGTTCACATGGGAAATTCTATCTCGTTTTATACAAGGTGCAATATGAGGTTTTATGTAATGATCATTCACAACCAATATATGTTGAACCATTATATCATCTCAATGACCTGAAAAAGTCTGGGTTTTTTAATATGCATGGAATGATATATTTTAAAGGCAGGGATTTCTTATTTATTAGATACTATACTCAGGCTCTTGTCAATGTGTAGAAAAGCTACATACAAATGAAGAGTGAGATGAAATCTTTAAACACAATAAGGAAGACAGGATTTATATTGTTTGATCTTTGCTCTCATTTTTTATTAGTATTATTATTTACTTCAATTTCAAAACTTCAAAACATTAAATGTATAGTAAGCTTTAATGGTTTGTTTAGTTGTGTCCAAGGACTCAAAAAGGTGAGATGAAATGAGATTTTGTTTTCAGTAAGTCTTCATCCTGTGAAGACAATTAAAATTGTATGTATTACAATTTTAATAATTGTCTTAGTGTGGATTTAACAAATTATTTTTTAAAAGCCAAAAAGTTAAGTTTTCCAGTTTGAATTTCATTCAATGTGTAGTCTGGAAATAGTGTTAAGTCAATTAAAACCATGCAAAATGAGAGAAGTCCTGTTGACGTTATTAGGCTGAAAGTATCAAGCTTTGTACTGACCCCTGGCAGTACTGGTTGTCTGATGAAGAATAATTCCTTGCATATGTCTATTAAGACTGTGTCCTCTCTCAGATTCTTGAAATCCACATGCTGTCTGTTTACAGAGAGCACATATTTTCCCACTTGCCTTGTTATCTGTGTGTTCCTGGATCAACACCAAAACTTGTTTGTAAAGGGAAGTTCAAAACTCCTTAGAAGATTGGATACCCATTCTATTTTGGAAGTTAAATATATCAACTCCTCACCATGGTTTCAGAAATCCACAGTAAAGGTCTCATCTCCAGCATTCATCTTCCATTTCTTACAGTTTGATGTAATCTGGTGTGTAAACCTTGCAAAAGTTGTGGAACAGCCTATTTTGAGAGAACTTGTAAGCAGGAACACATGAATGGGTATCAGGTGCAGCTATAAATTTAATGAATGGTTTGTTGGAAATTACATTAAATAGCAACATTTATCTGCAGATGAGCTCCATGATGTCCTTATTTCCAGCCCAGGCAGATGGAGAATTTGCAACGGGCTCCCTGTTTTCTGTTTCGCACAGCATTGCTTGCCTGTAAATTCATCCACAATCATGCTTGAAAATATTTGGAGCATGACTGTCCAGAACTTTTTTTTTTTTTTTTTTCCCAAAATAATGACTGGAGGAAGAATGTAACAAGGTTAATGATGAGAATTAAACAGGTCTAGGACTTTGTGCTGTTCTAAAACAAATTGCGTTTCTTTCCTCGTGAAGAACTTTACCCTATAGAATGGTAGTGACAAGGAAACTGTCAAGTTCTTTTTAAAATTGTCCTTAATTTCTGAAGTTAAAGTAAATTTAGAAGCTTTATATTAGGAAACCAGAAAGGCAAAATGCAACATAAGGAATCAAGATCAGTGACTTAGTAGCATATAGCAAGTCACATCATACAGCTCTTGCAGAGAATTGTGGGAAATTAATTTTTAATGTTGACATCTAAAAATATCCCAATTTCTTTTAATTATCATCAATTTCAATCGAAATAACTTCCATAATATTTATATATGGCTGTCCACTGGGGAAAGAAGAGTTGAAAACACTTTCCCAGAAAATTATTTCTGTGGTATGTGAGTGGATAAACTGTACCAGCAAGTATTACTTTCTTCCCTTAATCCTTGCAAAGGATGTGAAAGGAGTTAATTCCTCTTATACTGTGTGAACTGTAGCCCTTTTCCCCTCATGTGATTAAAATAAAAACAATAACAATGGAAAAGGAAGAGCATATTCAATATTGATTTTTTTTTTTTCCTCAAACATAAGGAAGTCCATTTTGGGCATGGGTACAAAAAAGAACTGCTTATTAATCCAGCTCCTAAATGGCTTCTGAAAGTTGCTGATCAGTGTTAGGGCTACATTTAACCTCCTGTGTATAACTGTCATCTTTCTTGCTCTACATAGCAGATAATTTAGAACAAGTTTTCAAAGGACCATGTTACTGATTTGGTGAGAGAAGATTTCTCAGAGACATACAAAAGCAGTGGAAAGGTGTGAAAAATGAAAATGTTGATTGGTAGGATTATACTGTTTAAAATATCAAATGTAAAATATCTTTCTATTCTGTTCTAGATAGAAAAATAGTCTTATTCCCAGTCTCATTCCTACCATGTTAACATAGCTTCATTGACTTCAGAACTACACCCAGTAGACAAATAACATAAATATACAACACTGTTGGAGTCAAAGGGTCTCTGATGACTCACATCAGTTGGAGTTGCAGTTCAGCTTCTTGTTCTCAGAAATATCCAAACTTGGAAACTCTTTTTCACATTTCTAGCAAAGTCAAAATAGGTCTTTGTGAAATAACTGCAGCCAACAGTAAATGATGTATGAAATGAAATATCTCATCCATCCCATACATGAAGAATGTGCAGAGGAAGCTTTGCTGCTTTCACCACGCAGTTTCAAACGAGGTGCTGATGCAGAACCATCATTTGTGTGGAGTGATGGGAGGAAGGGGGTGACGCTGTCATTCTTATCTGCTGTCAGGTATGGCACTTCCATACACAGAGAATCAGATTTTCTCCCTTTCCCATTTTATCTAATAAATACTGTCCTATATTCTCTCTAGTAAATTCCACTGAGTTCAATGGGATTTGAGCCTGCAGTACTGGGGATTTACTGAAGACTATATAAACATTTTACATGATTTTTTTCTATATAACAGATCTGATCTTTTAGCACATATCTACACCACATAATGAAGTGGTGTGTTAAGGACTCCTAATATTTTCATCAGTAAACTGGCATATTTAGTGTTTTGATATGCAATTGTATTGTCTCAGGTAACAAACTTGGTACTGATTTACCAACTTGGTGACATGTTTGAGCTAATATTGCTTGAAAAGTATTGTTCAAGCAACACCAGCTCTGCACTGTGTAGCTTTCACATCCTTCAGAAAATCTATGTTTCACCTGATTTTTTTCTGTTTTGAAGTTAGACAACTGGTTTATGCAACTTACCTAGTTGTTTGGGGGGGATTTTGTTTGTTTTTGTTTTTTACTAGGCATTTCCAAATATTAACTCATCTTACTAAATATAAACACTTATCTGAATAGCTTTTATGAGCTTATTCAGAGTAGGAGTCTAGAGAACTGGTTTGAATCATCTCAGTCCAGTGAAGTTAGGTGTAGTGAACTCTACCTGTATGTAACAAATAATTCAGCAATAATAGTAAGATTTCTGCTGTGTATGACCAAAAATGAAAAAAAAAAATCAATAGAATAATAATAATAAAAAAATAATATTTGATTTTGTACCAGGAGAAAAATGAGTACTAATAAGTTCTGAAACTTTAAACAAAGCCACAGCAAATCTCGGGAAGCTCCTGAAAATGACCCTTTGTTTAAAAAATTTTGCTGATTTTTGGTGGCATGAAGTCGTGTCCTAATGTGATGGGCAAGTGACCTTTGCAGTATGCGTATGATTTTGAAATTCTGAATCTGAAGATGTTCAACTCTTTTGTTGGTGTCTCTGTAATGGCAACCATGTCTGACCCATACAGGATGGACCTTTATCCAGGACTGTAAAACTGTCTTCTGCCTATCTGTACATGGATTAGACTCTCTGTGCTGACAATACAGGGACTAGTTTCAAGTAGCACTCTACTAATCAGCAAAGAGCTCATATTCAGAGTTTAAGCTTTACTAGAATTCAAGCTGTTTTGGTGCATCGCATCTCTAAATTCTTAGTCTATTCTATTCATTTGACTGTGAAGGTCTGCTTGGCAGAGATGTGGTATAAAATTTTGCCATCAGGCTTAGAGAGCTTCTGAGTTCCAGTGTGTTCTTCCTGAAGCTTTGTCAGTAACAGTTTGCTTGTTTCTGAAAGCAGGGTGATTTGATCACTCTTGGCACATAAAGATTACCCCACGTATTTTGTTTTGTTCTAAGAATGCGAAGAAAATGTTCTTTCTTTCAGAAAATAATCTACTTCCTGCTGAACTCATATTAAGATATCCTCAGAGGGCTTTGCTGTCACATTCTGTAGGTTAAAAAAACAGGATGTCCCCCCCTTGCTCCCCCTAACTTTTAAGAATATCACACTGGGTTCCCTTTCAAAGATTTTGAGCTGAAGTCTGTTACCTACATGCAGTCAGCATCATGCCAAAGAGCACCATTTAAGAACCTAAAAACTGCATTTGCATTTTAGTAGTAGACAGTCAACATGCAGAGTTATTAGATACCCTCATTCTCTTCCACTCTTCAGAGATAGGAATGTGGCAGCTGCTGCTGTGATTTCTGTGTAGTGTAGGCATATCCAAGTTAATGAGAAGCTGGCTTGGTAAGGCAGAAGCAACAAATTAGTCTGCCCTTTCCCATAAGTCATAAGACTTATGCTGTTTGGTCCAGTCTGCTTAGGTCACAAGCCATCTAATTTCAATGCAGTTCATGTACACCTTTACCAGAGGACAGGTACAGTGGTGCAGCTAAGATTCATGACACTAAGAAACAGGTTTCCATAACTCATGTTACTTATGTATACTAAGAACATATATCTATTTCCAAAAGCGATGGAGGAGTTGATAAGCTGATGCTGACATTAGTCAGCTGGCCACAGCCAGAGCTCCACAGAGGAAATAGGAAAAAGTTGACATGAACATGAGGGAAAAGCACAGTGACATGGCACAAGCAAGGAAAGCATATAGTTCACCATCCCCAGAGCAGACTATTGCAAAAGGGAAGCTTAGAATCATAGAATCATGGAATCGATTGGATTGGAAAAGACCTCTGAGATCATCAAGTCGAACCCTTGGTCCAGCTCCAGTCCATTTACTAGATCATGGCACTAAGTGCCACGGCCAATCTCACTTTAAAAACCTCCAGGGATGATGAATCCACCACCTATCTGGGCAGCCCATTCCAAGGCCTGAGCACTCTCTCTGGAAAGAATTTTTTTCTCATATCCAACTTAAATTTCCCCTGGCAGAGCTTGAGCCTGTGCCCTCTTGTCCTATTGCTGAGTGCCTGAGAGAAGAGACCAACCCCCACCTGGCTAGAACTTCCCTTCAGGTAGTTCTAGAC
>JAWWEV010000083.1:145560182-145587114 GCA_035583235.1 Hafferia zeledoni
TTCATGCCATTGGAATCAGCCCATCTCTCAAGTCTATCCAGATCCCCCTGCAGAGCCCTCCTGCCTTCCAGCAGGTCAACACTGCCTCCCAACTTGGTGTAATCAGCAAATTTGCTGATGAAGGACTCAATCCCCTCATCTAAAGCATCAATAAAGATTTTAAACAGGACTGGACCCAACACTGACCTCTGGGGAACACCACTAATGACCAGCCGCCAGCTGGATGCAGCTCTGTTCACCAGCACTCTCTGGGCCCGACCCTCCAGCCAGCTCCTAACTCAGCAGAGGGTACACTTGTCCAAGCCATGGGATACCAGCTTTTCCAGGAGTATATTATGGGAAACAGTGTCAAAGGCCTTGCTGAACTTATTCCCTCTCCCTGCAACTGTGAGATCGCAGAGGCTTTGATGGAAAACAAAGTTGTGTGTGTTGATTTACCAGCGGAACCTTAGTAGCTGCTCATGGTGAACAGGGTGCGCTTTGACTTCATTTAAGCATCTTTTACTGTCTGTTAAAAGATGTGAAATTATCTTTGATGCCTTTATTTTGGAGTGATGATCCATCTTATGGTATTTGGAGAAAAATTTCACTTAGGAATCTCTCATCTACACTAGTCGCTAAACCAGAGAATGAGATACAGTCACCATGAGCAGAGAACTTCTCATTCGTTTTTTGATAATCATTTCCTGACCTAGCAGCCAGCACATTACTTTCCCAAAATTTTGTGCACTGGAAGACATAAACATGGACACTGTTGCCAGCTCAATAATGTCCTTTGAGCTCTTGGTCAACATGTAATATAATCTCAAATACATACCTAAAAAGACAGGAAATTAATGACAAGATTCCTCTTGATACCAAATACATTGTAATAATATATCATATTATCCATGTCCTGCAGACACAGAAGGAGGAGAAAAAGCACCTTTAAATTGTGCTTTCTTACAACTCACAATAAATGTGTTGTTGGGGCAGGGGTTTGAAGAAAAATAAAGGGAGATTTTGTTTTGAATTACGATTTTCAGTGATGTTGCCACTAAAGTCAAAGCATTGTTTCAGTTTGCCAGTGCTTAGATGTCGCAGAGGAATTCAGAGCTATCACAACTTTAAGAAAAAAAAAGAAGAAAAAGTTAGACTGAATATTAAAAACAAGGAAAAAGAAAAAAAAAATAAACAAACACCACAAAAAGAATGCTTTAAAAAGAGAGCTACACTGAATTCCTAAGAGCATTCAGGGATATGTAGTGTGTTTCCTACTATATCTTTCTATCTCAAGTTTCCATGAATACATGAGATAAGCCTATGGGGGAAAACCATTGGCTTCTGTGCTCTGCAGCAAAAGAATAACATTAATGCAATTCTCTTACTAAAGACCTAAAGACTGAAGATTGTACTTATTTATTTATTTGTTTGCTTGGGTTTTTTCCTCCAGATAATGAAAGAATTCTAGATGACAACAGCCTTTGTGGGAAAAACACAAAAAAAACAAACCTGAAAATTAGCTATACTACTTTTGGTAACTGATGTTCCCAGTCCCAAGTTGAAACATCAGGTTTCTATGACTATAGCTGAGGGAATATCCATGAAATTAGCTCAGGAATTGTGTTGGCTTTTGCTAAGAGGCAGAGCAGGTTCATGTTTCCTTGCAACTTTACTGTGAACTTTAATCTTCATGTTCATGTATGTCTGGTTAAATACCTTCAAGGCTTTCACCTTATGCTACTTATGACTACATTCCTATTAAATCTGGTATTTCATTGTTGTTTCAAAGAGATTGAATAGAGATTGTCTTATACATAGCTTGAACCTTTGATATTTGCATCCAAGTGTGTTCAAGGAATATCAGTGTCTCGTTACAGAAATATCCTGTATAACATACACCCTATAAGAAAGAAATAAAGTATTGGATTAGAGTCTTTTATTCTCTGAATAAGTGTTTTACTTTTAATACTATTTTTTTGTTGTTAACTTAGAAGATTTGCAATCATACCTCATTTCAACAGAAATGATAATTCAGAGGAGCTGGTCACCCTTGACAGTAAAAAACATATTTTATGTGGTGTTCTACAGATCTATTTTATCTCTACTCTGTCCCAAAGACAAATAAACAAAATCATACATGTTCAGCCACATGAATTTCTTTTCAACAAATACTGGAGGGAAGAATGGAAATGGTATAAAAAAGTCAGAAAAAATTACAATGTACTATCCAGGCAGCCACCTTGAGAGTGTAAATGAAAGAGATTAATAGTTCATATGTTTGTCATTGTGGTACATTGATACCTTTGACCAAAAGGAGGGAAAATATCCTTCTATTAGAATTAAATAGTGATTTCTCAATTGGACTAGATTCTTAAGGGGTTTAGCAATCTGACAGGGTTCAAGACCTACATTTACCTAAAGTCTGCTATGAAATTACTTTCATAGTGCAAAATAAGTCTAAAGAAGCAATTGCATGTCTGAATTCTTTTATGTACATTATTAGAGGCTTTCTGTTTTAAAACAGTAGTTCCAGGGAAGTACTGTTGCAGTTTTACTAGGAGGAACACTCTTGCATATAAGATCTTGCACTAGATAATCATAGAATTCATTTTGTGTTGCCTGTTTATAGATTTTATTTTACTATAATAGATCTGGTTATGGGTGTGGTGTTGAGCAGCATAGCTTTTAAATGGCTTAGGGTCAGATTCATTCCAGGCACTTCAGATGTTTTCTTGTTGTAGTTTTACAAGGGAACTATTGACATTGTAAAAGCAGAGTGTAAACAGGCTGTATTGCACTTTTCTAAGCAGCAGTGCACACTTCTTTTCATATAGGAGTAATTTTGTCTTCTCCCCTTTGCCAGTGGTTATGCACCAAACTTCTCCTGTGCACCCCCAGGACTACAGCACAGATGACCATTGTTGTAGGTGTGGGGGTGCCCTGGGGAGACAATTTTTTGGGTCAGAGCTGATGGCATTCTTTGCAGCTGAGGTGGCCTAGAGATCCTATGTGTACAACAAACTCCCTGTAACCAAGAGGTGCTGGCAAGAGCCTGGTTTGGAGGACACCTGGAATCCTGTCCCTGAGGTTGCACTACTAAAGGGTCACTGTGTGGTTACAATTATCAGTTTCTCTCTCTGAATCACCCAGTAAATGCAGCACCATTGAAGGTGGGAGGTAAGAATGGGCCAGAATTGTACAAAGTCACTTTGTGGCCAAATACTGATGTTGGTTACAGAAGAAAATAAAAGAAACCCCTCTATGACCCCAACCTTTCTTTGTCTATCTGCAGATCTGAGACTTTTTGCATTCTTCTACATGATGATTCATTACTCTGTAATGATATTCCCTCTGTGGAGTGTTTAAATATAATTAGAAGTGTGTCTTGTAGGTCACTATGTTATTCTTACCAAAAATATAAAGGTTCAGAACCACTCCCATAAAACAGTAAAACTCCATTAAAAGCAACAGAGTTACAGTGATCTGATCTTCTTGTGCATCTTAATTTCATGATTTCCTTCTTTTCATGTAAATTACTGTTTTCTGAACTCAGATAACTTGTTATTCTAAATTTACCCAACATAACATAGATTTTTATAGAAATAAATAATTACAAAGAATAGCTATAGTTAACAATAGGAAGTTTAAATATAGAATTTTATGCCATAGGCAAAAAAAAGCAACTGATATGACATCTTGCTCTAATTAAAGTGTGAACAGATTTATTCAAATTATGTTTCCTATGTGTAAGTGCAATATATAACAAACTTTTAAATAGTTTTGATAGCATGGGAGAAAGATAATTGAAATCACTCACCTTATGTTTCATTTAGCCAATTCCTATTTCCTAATGCCATATATGGAACACCATGTTATAAATACAAAGCTCAGTGAAAAAGCTGAGCCACTGATTCTAATCTAGAAGGATGACTTTAATGCTGTGGAACCAGCAGGAACAATGGGAAGTCCCAATTTGGGAGATTTCCAAAGAAACTGAACTGAAAGAAAGCTTTAAAAGGAAGCTTTAGTCATTTGTACTGCCTTGGGCACCATCTCCATTTAAGGACACTTTGCTATGTGTGTGTGCTGGATGACGCGGTCTGGAAGGGTGGGTAGCGATAGTATCAAGACAGATAATTTTAGAGCCATAAGCCATTGCCACAGAGTTTGCCTGAAGTGGTCCCTCCAAGGATGTCAATGGATTTAGAGGAAATCAGGTCTCAGCTGCCTAAACACAGGCAGCTGGTGTCATTTGGAGTGTGCTTGGGTACCTGAGGCATCAAGTGGTACTACTCAATGAACCCATGGCTTTCTGGTGTGATGGCTGAACCTGGACATGTGAGATCCCCTCAGGCACAGAAAATAACACGTAGTGCCTTTGTGTGGGCAACTGAATTGAGGCCCTAGGGCTAAATTTATTTAATTTACACAATGTATTTTTCTACATCCGAGTTGGTTTCCCTATTGGACATTTTCAGACAGGAACAGGTACAGTGTATTTCACTTACTTCAGGTGTTTACACTGGGTTGAGATATCCCCATTCCCCTCTGGCTCTGAAAATACTTCAGAAAACTCAGTTATTGGCATCTTCACTGTAGATACCTTGGCTTGATGCAGTGCTCTAAATACAAACATTAAAGGACATCTGATTACCTAGAAGTTCACATTGGTGACCATTTCATAACACTTCATCTGTTTACCCTGCCAAATGCCCTTGTGTTCTGCAGATCTTCCTATCTACATGATTTGTGCCCCCTAAGTCTTACAACTCTAATCAAACCAAAGAGAAAGTTTGTGGAAAACAGAGACCACTGACTGCATCCTTTTGACCAATACCCAGGCTGCCTATACACTTTTCCTCTGATAATTAGTCACAGTCCACCACAGGAAGAAGGTTCTTATTCTTCTATTATTTCACAGTATCCTGCCTCTGGCTGAGAAGAAGAAAGTGGTACTGGTACCATAGGACATTAATTTAAGGAAGCAAGATGGTAATTGCAAGCTTTCCACTAACTTTAATGAACTTTGGACTGGAATCACAGAGAAAAAGTCTCAGCAAACACCTTCACTGAGAAAGTGACTTGCTGAAATAACTCATAGAAGGCTGATCAATGGTTTCACACTGTTCACAACACCTTGTGTGCCTTCATGTTTCTCAGTATGATGCAATCTCTTCACACTCTCCCATGGCTGTGGGGGATTTGACTGTGTTTTGATCTCCATTTGAATGGTGAATCTTCACTTCTCTAAAGTAAAGGTCTGCTGTGGGTTGGCCTTGGCCAGCAGCCACACACCCACACAGCCATTTGATCACTCCCCTCTCCCTCCCACCTCCCCACAGGATGAGGAAGATATTAACAACGAAAGTGAGAAAACTTGTAGGTCGAGGTAATGACAGTTTAATAAGTGAAGGAAGACTTTAAAAAAGAAAAAAAAAATAAAGGGAAAAAAGAGTGATGCAAAAGCAATCACTCACCATCTCCCACAAACAGACCCATGCCCAGGCATTCTCTGAGCATTAGCCAACTTGGAAATCAAGCACTCACCTCTCACTTCTTTTTGTTTTGCTCTAGTTTTCCTTGCTGAGCATAATGTTATGTGGGATGGAATAGACCTTTGACCAGCTCATGTCAGCTGTCCCTTTCCAGTCTCTAGCCCATCCCCAGCCTATGCACTCCCCAGGCAGCATGCAGAAAAAAGAATGCCTTGCCATTGTGCAAGCTCTGTTCAGTAATACCCCAAACACTGTTGTGTCATTGTAGCGAACTGTTTGGACCTTGCAGCTAAATTTTACCTTAATTAAGTTGGTTTTGAATGAAAGGAGGAATCGCTGTTAAGAAATGGATCCTGTGAAGGAAGGGTAGTGTTTTGGGTTTTCTATGCTGATTTCTCTCTCACCACTGCTCACCCAAAAAGCTCTGAAAAATTTACTCAGAAACTTTGTTCAGAAACTTTGTCCAGGCACACCTGGGCACAAAGACACATATTCCCTCCCTTCCCTCTCCACACTGCTAGAGTTCCAGAATCTTCTCAAAAGATGACTCCAGATGCCCAGAACTCCTCCTGTAGGAGGCATTAGGGCATTTACTGGAAGAATGAAAACACCAATTTTTGACATGTGTATAGGCCCCCCACCTCTGACAGTCTTGGACTGCGTAATGTAGCTGGGGACCACAAACACATTGCATTGCTGGAGCTTCAAGTGGTGATACACTTTTATCTCTTCTCAATATTTCTCTGTTTTTCTCTTTCCAATTTCCTTCTTCTAGGGTGATGATACACTCCAAAACAGCTATACCCCCCTTTCCTAATCCATTATGTTTTCTCCCAGTTCAGTTGTTTTAATGAAATTCATTATTATATTGACTATTTAATGTTGTTTTGCTTTAATCCACCTCAAAGGTTGCCCTACCTCAGACTCAGATCACAACAGTGATCAACAGGGTTGTAGACACAAATCTGAAGTGAGCACCACACAGGCTTTCATAAAGAAAATTAACTCCATCCCAGCCAGATCCAGCACAAAGTCTGTAATTTCCTTCTTGGGGGAAAGACAAAATCACGAGTCCTGGAGAACAGCAGGATTTACATATTCTACCACCTATGAGGGCTGGGCACAGTAATGGGCTGAAGGAATGAATGGAGTGGAGCAGTTCCAGAATTAGAGTGAATGCCTCATCTGTCTGTAGCTCCCAAAGCAAGTCAATTGTTTTTATTAAGAGCTAATTGTTGATTTGCTGCATGAATGGTCTAAAATGGAAAAGCAGTCGGATATTATTTTTTGTCACTTCAGATCAGATTTCCAAGGGCAGGATGAAGGTTGTATTGGATTATTTTAATGTTTTCCAGTTTTATTGCCCTACCTAAGCAACAGCATGAGTTTCGTTTTAAATGGAATACAGAAATAAATCTATATCACATATTAAAATGCACAAACCTTTCTCTGTGCAGTCTAAGCCTTTTACCAGGCAACAAGATTTTTTCTGCTTGTTTTGTATATGTTAGATCCCTCCTCTCTTTGATTGCACATCCTTTTCCTCATGCTCTAAATAGATGGAGATCATCACTACATTTTACTGAACATTTGCCAAGGGAAAGTGCTGGGTTTTATGGGAAGTGTTGGAAACATCTCAAAATATAGGTTGTAGAGCAGAACATTCAGCTTTTAAATTGGTTTAGGATTATTTTTTCCCACTGAAAAGTGTCATATTGGCACACAAAATATCTATCTGCTTGTGTGGAAGAGACACCCAATTAGCAACAAGCTTAGTCCATCAATAGTTGAGGTATTACGTTTGGAAGCTCTGGTCTTTTTTTTTTTTTTTTTTGGCTGGGTTGGATTTTTTTTTTTTTTTTTTTTTTCAGTTGAAGAAGCTATTGTTATCATACCATGTAAGCAACAGCAGTGCCAACTGTCCCAAATATTGTTTGCTTACAGCCTCACTGGCACTTATTTAATTATAGTCTTATTTAATTTAAACTACACTCTGTAAGAACATTTTGTACTTTAAACCAAAGAGAACACTTGGGAACATTTTTTTATCACTTTTAAATAGAGACTCAGAAGAGAATTGGGGCACCTGGATGCATCTCTCATTTAATATACAGTTAATTACACTACTTAATAAGAAAGATTGTGCATGAGAACATTGGATGCAGCCAGGAGGTTTTTATATAATAACTAATTTTCCAAAATACAGAGGTTGCATAGTTACTCCAGCTTTCTCTTTTGGGTTGAGGAATTAACTGAAACTGTACATTGATTTTTACTAGATTTCATTTCCTCTTTCCTTGCATGACGACAGCAAGTCAGAGGGTATAACTGGAATATGGTATGAGTGACTTTGGCCAGTGTTTCTCATTATTATTATAGAAACAGAGCCAAAATGCTGGATTCATAAATTTTTGTATTTTGGTTCACTTAAAATGAATGTGCATATTTTAGCATGTCCTCATCCTTATGGACATTCGTGAGCTTAGTAGAAAAAAACCCAAAACAATACTTCTGTTTGTGGACAAGTAATTGTTCATCTAAAGTGATTAGAAGATTTTTCTCTGTAAAATCAAGTGTTTCATGACCACTTTAGGAGCACCACAGTTCCTCTGCCTACCCCAGACTGCGTGTATTTCATGGGGGAAGATCTCCATGCTGACAGAGTGGGTCACCGTGCACACATAGCACTGTGCCATACTGGGAAGAGGTGCTAACTTGTTCCCTTAAAATGCTACAGGTGCATAAACAGGAGAAGGTAACTGAACCAATAAATCCTTCCTCTCAGGGCATTGTCAATGTGAACACCATATTAACATGACAAAGTTTCACTTCATTTTGCAGAAGCCAACCTCTATCATGCTTCACTGAGTCCTTGGAACATGACCCTTTTCCAAGCACCTCTCTATGCTTGGGAAAAAAGTTCTATTTTGTCCCTTTTTTCTCAAGTTGCCCATGTGTTTGCCACAAGACACATAGGCTGAAGCACAATTACAGAGCAGTAGGCTAACACATTTACCTGAAAAATGGGAGGTGCTCTATCCATCACTGATGAAGAAACAGCAGATGAGAAATAAAATGAAAGGAAAAAAATATATCTGACCTACTAATAAGAAAATAAAGAATTCAGAGATGACAATTTAATCCTTAGTTTGGCCCAGGAGGAGTAACAAACTGTAATTCTTAATGTGAAAGAATTATTATATTATCTGAGGTACTGATAAAGTACAACTGAGAAAATAAGAAGCAAAATCAAATATCACTAAGTATTTTCATCTTAAGAAGTAAGACAATATTTATTGACACTATTTACTTCACTGTATTCCTGCTATCCTTTAGTTTTTATATGTATTTGCCTGCTTCTTTTCTAGATCTTTTATTGTCTGCATTAAGGACACAAATGATGGAACATTTCCTGTGTAAGGTTTTCTTCTGATTCCCAAGGCAAATTCAAACTAGTGTTTTTCTGTAGTGTCTCTGGTTTTCCCTTCTGGTCTATTTTATATGTGGGAAGTGTATCAGTAAACAGAGCTTAACCGTCATTTGAATTTCAATACTTCAATTTATTAAAATGTGATAAAAAATAGATATCATTTGGACAAGACAGGTGAATCTCATGCCTTGTACCTGTTAAAGAAGAGCTCAGGACAGATATACACTTTTCTGTGGGGGAAAAAAAAAAAAAAAAAAAAAGAACAGACTTTTTAGAATGACTTACAACTATAAGTTATAAAGCAGATCAGAAGCTCTAGAAAGAACTTACCAGGAGCCTGGAAAAACAAATACTGAAATGAAATAGGTAAATGTTTTTAGAGGGCAAAGGACATGCCACAAAAGAGAGTTAAACTGACCTCACAGTTTAAGCTATTTGAACATGTGGATGTTAAGGTTTTGTCACATATCTCTTCATCAAGCTGTGTTGCCTCTCCCCACAGGACCTTGCTTCTGAATGGTGCTTAAAATAAAGCAAACAGTACACTGTGTTGTTCTTGAGAGGATCAACACCCCTGATTAGTGGTGAGATTACCTTTTCTTGGCTAACAGAGATAAAACGCATACAAGAAAATATTTCTGAGATGTTTCTGAGTCAGTGAGGGCCAAAAAGAATTGTTCCCAGCTTTTTCCCAGAAGATTTGTGTTCTCCTATAATGTGACATCTAGTCTTTATGTGAATTTTTGCAAATGTGGGCCAAACTGAAACAGGAGAGAAATGCACAGACAGTGAAAGGAGGGACATGAATTCTGGGAAGAACATAGGGATACTGCCTGGGACTATAAGGATGAGGTTGGGATTGATAAGGCTCAGCTGAAGCTAAATTTGATAAAGAAGAAGAAGAGACCAACATTCATATATTTTTGCCTAATTGATTCTAATGCTGCTTGTGCAGCAGCAGTGTGGCTTTGAAATCATTATCTTTTCAGAAGCAGAACTGAACAACCTGTGGAAAGGTTTGTGAAATACACTATTTTGTAGGATAATAACATACCAGAGTATCTGAACCTGAAATTAGTGCCCTTTAGTGCAGATTCTGTCTAAGTCTGTCTTAATCCTAACTGTCTCCATTCTTTTCATTTGCACTAAGTGCCCAGCAGAAAGCATCTCTATAAATTGAAATTGATGGGTTTGCTCTGTGATCAGTTGTTTTGCCACTTAAGTAGCATCTTATTACATATTTCTTGCTTAGCCGTTGTGGTTTCGCCTGTGTAAAAGTAAAATAAACCTTTCCTCACACTGATGGATCATCCTGTAAGGACATGAGGGAATCCACAAAAGCCTTTCTTCCTATCTCCATACCTCCCCCAAGAAAGACCTTATGTTGGTTATTGATGGAGACGACAAGAATAACCAGTCAGGAAATTAACGGGACAGTTTAATTATTGGCTTCTGCCTATCTCAGAGTATCCAATGTTTTGGCCAAATTTGCTGATCTGCCTGAAAGCTAACCCAGGAAATATACCACAAAAAAAAAGTTTTCTTTTGGATCAGTTAGTGTTTCTGTGATCTTACAGGAGTATTATCATTGGAGCTACTTAACAGAGAGAGCTGGCATGCTTGTGTAAGGACAAGAGAGAGCAGTAATAGCCATTTTGAAACTAGTTCCTATTATAGACTGATTCAGTTGGCTGTAAACCCACAAAATCAGAGCAGACTACTTAATAAGCACAGTTTTGTGCTCTCTCTATGGCAAGCATCAAAAGGACTAGGATTTTTTTATTAAAATGCACCTCGACATGTATTTTTTGCATACTAATATTTTTATTAAATTTCTCTTTATAACTTGTTATTCCGGTTTTTATTATAATGCTTCCTAAACTATTCCCCACAATTACATTCTTCAGTGGGTGCCACTAGAGATTAAAGGAAAAGCTTTCAAGAGGGAAGACATTCTATGTGATGGCCAGACTGGCCTGATATTACAATGCATGGTTTGACCTGGACAAACACTGCTGCACTGTGATTTTACAAATTGCTATTCCTTTCTTTCAGCTTAGCTTTGACAGCTGTAAAGCAGAAATAATTATATAGGCCTCCCCTGAAAGAGCATTCAGATTTGTGAGAACAGAATGTGCTCTTGGAGAAATGTGCATTATTTACAGTTACTAAACCTTACTGGGATTAATAGAAGCAAGAAGACCTAGGGATAAGGTGGGCATAAATCTCTTTTTTTCTCTAGAACACTTTATTGTGTCCATCTTTGATGAAAAATGGAAGAAAAGAATCATTTAGGCAACTAAAGTGCTTAATCTTAAGGCCAACATAAGAGACATAAGAGGTTCTACTGCCATCATTGACAATGTCTGAATGGTAAATCTTGTCACGTACGTCACCAACGACAGACAACAAATTGATAATAAAATCTTGACTTTGAAACGAAGGAGAAGTTTGTTCTGGATGGTTAGAAAGTGATCAAAACCAGTTTGCGTTGTACTGCGTTCCTTTAAAAAAAGTCAGCCTTAAAATTCCTTCTTGTAACTTCCCATCTCCTATCACTGTCCACCACAGGCTCAGATTCAACAGAACATAGGGGAGAGTCGAATAACAAATAATAAAGCCAACAGTACGTAAAGCAATTTGAGGCAGTGATAAAGTTGCTGGGATTTGCTGTAAATAGCACCAAGTCTGTAGCAAATGTTATGAAAGTCTGCTTTCATCAGATGTGTTGAGTATCCACTAAATGCACATGGTCCTTTTCAGACAGCTATGTCAATTCATGTCAGAACAATAGAACAATAAAGCAGATTCTGCAAAAGTTGAAGATTATTAAATAAAATTCCAGCAGATTTGATCATTTGAGTGTTGTGTTGTATATTTTTTAAGATTAAATGAAGACATTCTGATGAATTCTGACATGTTTATTTCTTCCTTCCCCAGTACAACTAAAATGAGCAATAAACACACACACACACACAAAAAAAAAAACAACAAACCTCTGCAACAGACATTCTGATATTATTTTTCTTCCAGGTTTTGAAAGCCTGTTTTCCTGATGTGCAATTCATTATTTATTTTATGGATCATAGTCAAAATAAGTAACTAACTAACTAGATATATGTTCCCTTATCTCAAATATCAACAAAGCTGCAAGCCCTGAATTATTTGGGAAAAAAACATGTTCATGGCTTTTATAGAACACTTTTGGGCAATCTTTACAATGGTTGTTGAAAGGATCCTGAAAAATATTACATAGCTATGAAATTATTTTGGTCTTTCTACTTTGCAGTGACTGGTGGTTCAGGCGAAGAGTTATTTGGCTTTGTCAGCAGAACTTTTTTCTAGAATAACTACATTATGGAGAGTTTAAAATATATTTATATAATGGCTTATTCCCTTTGCCCTCTACTATTACTGCATTTTTTTGATGACAACATGTGCAAGCTCTCAGGACAGCAGTCCTACAAGAAAAAAACATCAAACATTTTGGCTCCGTTTCACAAACATAAATGTACATACTTGCTGCAGTACTTCAAGAGCTCCTGTATTATACGTTGTAGTGTGCTCCATAAACTGCACTAAGTAAAGCAGTAAAAACTAATGGTAAGCTGACTACACCACTATGGAGAACAGAATGAGTTGATCTAAAATTATTTTATGTAATGTGATAAGGGAGATGATTACACACAAAGAAGTGAGGAAAGGTTGGACTTATTTGACAAGCAAAGTGTACAGTGTGATGTGGAACAGAGACCTTGAAAACAAAAACAGGGCTGTAGGGGCTTCACCCTAAGAATATGCACAGGAATTATGAAGTGCCTACAGGATATCACTATGGGGACAGCCCTCATACCTTTACAGGGAAATATCCAAGACTTGGATCCCCTCTGAAGTGTTTGTGTAATAATTCACACAAGGAGGGAGATGGATTGTACAGCCAATCTTGATTATCTTTAAGGGTTATTATGGTCAAAGGACATTCCTCACGATTGGAAGGTAAAAAAAAAAAAAAAAAAAAAAAAAAAAAAAAAAAAAAAAAAAAATCACTCCTTTCTTGAGGAATAGCAAGAAGGAGGATCTATAAAATACAGAGTTGTCAGTTTTATCTCAGTCTCTGGTAAGATGAAGAAGCAAATCCTGCTAGGAACCATTTCCACATATGTGAAGGGGAAGAAAATGATTTGGAGTAGTAACAACAGCTTTATGAATGCAAAATCATGGTTGACCTGCCTGATGGATTTCTACAAGTTCTATTTCACAGGGCAAGAGGGAAGCAGTAGTTGTTTGACTAGAATTCAGCAAGGCTTTTGACATGGTCACTCAAAACTTCTTTGAATAATCTATAAGATAAGGATAAGATAAATGAGTGGTGAGGTGGACTGAAAAGTGGAAGAACAGCTGGGCAAAAGGGGTTGGGAAGAAGTTGAACTGGAGGCCAGTTAATAGTGAAGTACCCAAGAGATCTATTCTGGAGTCAGTGTTGTTTAAGTTCTTCTTTAGGGTGCACTCTCGCCAAGTCTGTAGATGATATAAAACTGGAAGGAGTGGCTGATGCACCAGAGGGTTGTGTTGCCACCCAGAGGAACTTGAACAGGCTGGAGAAATGGGCTAACAGAAACTTCATGAAGCCCAGTATAGGCAGAGTGCAAAATCCTGTCCCTGGGGAGAAATAACCCTGTATACCAGTACAGCTGGAAAGCAACTTTGCAGAAAAGGTCCTGGGAATCATGGTGGACACCAAGCTGTGTGTGATCCAGCAGTGTTCCCCTGCAACAACGAAGGTCAAATACCTCTTGGGCTGCAGTAGGAAGAGCATTGCCAGTAAATCACAGAATCACAGAATGGTTTGTGTTAGAAGGAACATTTAAAGATCATTTACTGCAATCCAACCTCCCATAGACAGGAGCTTCTTTCACAAGATGCAGTTGTTTAAAGCCCTGTCCCTCATGAGCCTGAACACTTCCAGGGATGAGTCATGCACAATGTCTCTGGGCAACCTGTTCCCTGTCTCACTGTCCTCCTTATAAGAATTTCTGCCTCACTGTTAGTCTAAACCAAGCCTCTTTCAGTTTGAAACTGCTCTCAATCCCACTATCTATGTTGTGGTTCCAGTACAGACCTTTAATAAATACAAGTCATTATGGGCTTCCCCTTGGACACTGAGACATTGACTGTAACATATTGGATATGGCTATCCAGCCAATTCCTTATCTACCTAAGAGTCTATCCACCAAACCCTTATCTCTGAACTTTAGTGGCAAGAATGTAGTGTGGGACCATACCAAAGATCTTATAAGAGTCCAGGTAGATTACATCAGTACCTCTTCCCTTATCCACTGATTGTGTCACTCCATCATTGAAAGCCACCAGAAAAGTCAGGTACAATTTTCCTTTGGTGAAGGTCACGGGAGAGGATACTGTCCCTCCGTTTTATTGAAAAAGACCTAGAGTGCCATGTGCAGTGCTGGGTTGGGACTAGGCAATCTCTAAGGGTGCCTTGCAAGGCCAACTATTCTGCAAATCCACGGTTCTTTGATGAGACCTTTTATTGTAAATCAGCTTACATAAACATAATTTTGTGTGGAAAACTATCCAAAGGAATCATGGAAAATGCAAAATGATCAATTTCAACATAATAAGAACATGATTAGAAGACTGCTGATATGCTGGAGTTCTTTTGCAGAAACTCTAGTGATTATGCAAAGATGATATTACAGGAACTTCTGAAAAATGCAACTCAGAGAGATCTTGGAAACATCAGTAAAGCAAAAAAAAAAAAAAAAAAAGAAAAAAAAAAAAGAAAAAATATCACCAAAAAGAAGGAAGAATGCAAAGGAAATTACATTGTGTTTACGCTGGGAAAATGTGAGGTAATAAACTTAAGGAAAATAGTATTTGAAAAAGAGCAAAACCACAATCAAATAATAATATTTAAAATCTGGAGTTGATAATCAATTAAAAAATAAATAATTTGGGAGGCAATGTTGCAATGAAAGAGCAGAAAATAATGGATTTTGTTCTGCCTACTCTGAGACCTTGCAAAACAAAACAAAACAAAACAAAACAAACAAACAAAAAAAAGACACCTGGTGAGATAACATCTGGTACACTCATAGATACAGGGATTTTAAGGTCATTTTTATCATTTGGTCTGATCTCACTCAGCAAGAAACTTTCAAGTTCTGACATCAAATATCTTGTGGCTCAGGTTTCTTCTTGGAAACTTCTTGGAAGTTCAAATTTCAATATTGTCCTGATCTTGTTGGGACATAAGAAAGTGCCATCAGTTAAGAGACTGATGTCATGTTATGATTTTGCTCTTAGCTCTTTAGACTCAGAAAACACAAGGCTTAGAATCTGGAAAGAAGAAGTGGTGATGAAAAGAAAAGAAGCAGAAGGGGAAAGAAAGAGCACAGAAAGAAGAAGATAAAGGTCCTAGAAATATCCTGGAAGTGGGAACATGTCTGGGAGCTGGATGAGATGCATTGAAATGGGACCCTGAGGACATCCAGGAACCTCAGCCAGTAGCAGCTGTGACCGGTGACTATTAGAGGAGCAGCAGCACAGCTTGGAGTAACACGACCTGGTGACTGAGCATGATGGACCAGCAGTGACCTTATTGCAGGGGAGAAGATTTAGGGCCTGGCCAGCTTAGAGAACCAGGTAGGCAAAAACTCCTACCTCCTTATTTAAATCATCCAGATGCAACATAGAATATTTCTTATCCATGACACCATACAGACAGAGAAAAGGAGAAATTGGGCCCTCATCCATGCTGAAAGGTTTGCAGAAGACCTATAAACCAAAATGCAGTTCTTTATCCGAAACAAGAAAATTTCAGAGTACCTGTTAGTTAGCTTGTTTAAAATGTGGAAAACACATCCCTAATTTATTTTTTTTAATTATTAGTATCATCATCATCTAATAATAAATGAGCAAATCAAGTATTTGAAGGAAATTTTCTGACTTATAGGATACATGGCCACTTTTCTGATGATAAGGAAAACCAAGATCAACCAAACAAAAAAAAAAAACAACAACAAACCCAAACCCCTATTAAATATCATATAATTTATTTTGCATAAAATTTATTTCCCCTTGACTTTCATCAGTTACCAAGAGAAACACAAGCCATACCTCTGGTCATTGTTTTAAACAAAAACTGTAAAAAATATTAGTTTTTCAAAGACATGTAAAACCTCTGTAAGATCTTTAAGGGAAGGAGAAGATACAGAGACTACATGTATCTACCAGGACCATAGCCTTTCCTTCTGAGTACAAAAGGAATAGGTATTTTGTGCTCCAGAAATGAAATTACAGGATCAAATGTATAGAACGACACCTAACCTTCTTCAAAAGGATATAAAGTTCAAATAATAATAATTAGTCTCAAGCTTTCCACCACTGACAATTTATACTGTCATATATACTGTTTCACCCTACATACTCTGAATTCCTGCAGAACTCTTGGAAGTGAACTTTTCATGCCTTAAATCCATAAAGTTCTCCAATCAAAATCCCACAAATGTGTTTTTGTCATCTGTACATGCAGATGGAAACCTAGAAAGATTAATTACCTGGACAGAATACATCTTTATCATGTATGGATGGTGCAGATTTCTAAATTTGGGTTAATTGTCTGGCTCCCAGAGAAGAAAACTGAAAAATATAGGCTTGCAGTTAATTTGATTTATGTTAGAGGTCTCCTTTATTAATGAAACATAAACTATTTATTTATAGATATTAAAGAAAAATTAGGAAAGCGGGTTTATATGTAGCATTTTCCTTGGGAATATATCCATATTATTTTATATTTTAGTGGGATAGGATTAATAAGAAAATTATACAATATGGATCATTTGCTTGGTGCAGAGAAGGATTGACTTCAGTGTGCACCAGGGGTACACAGATCTCCAATTAACTGAGGACGACCTGGAGGTAAAACCCTGTATCAATGTACATGACTCTGTAAAGCACATCAGTCATCAGTGTACTCAAACCTCTCCTGGTACCAGTCCTTCTGACCTTGCTGTTCTTCCTTCTGAACTATTACAGTGCTTGATTAATCTAATTGCTTGGAAACTGTGCTTTATAATTTCTGGGGGTTTGTTGTGTCTTTTGTTTTTTTTTTTCCCAACTCAGGGATGCACAAACCTAAATGGGTCTCACTGTTCACTGAATCCTGTTATGATTTTTTCTCTGCACTCACTTCATTAGCAATACATTGCAAAACCCAATTTCTTTAATAAGCTGAATAGACTGAACTCGTAAAGTTTTTCAGCATAAAATATGATCCATAGAGCATTTTTGCTGTCCTCCTGCCCTATTTCTTGTTGTATGAGCATTTCTCTGCATCATTTAAAAGTCTACACCATAGAACTGTTGAGGATTTTGACAGATTTTGTACAGAGACAAGGCAATTTCTTTATTTCTATTTGACAGTCCCGCTTTTTACACTTCTGAAGACAATATTAGTCCTTTCTGTTAGAGTGCTTCACTGCCAGCATATTACGATGATATTCTCTTGTTGAAAAAAAGAGGGTTTTTTCTATGACTTACCACTTTCCACTGTAAGATCCCTTATCAAGTAAATTCAGCGTGAATTTCCTGCTCTTGCACATGTTATTGAGTAGCTGATCACTGGGAAACAATTGTGAGATACTTTTCAATATTGTGTTGAAGAAGCATGTCTTTGTTATTTGTTCCACTTTGTTTCCCCCCTTATCTTTAAGCTTTATCTGCAAATATTTAATATAATTATTAAGAAATTTACTATGAACATTCTAAGTCAGTCAGTTCATTCATGACTCCCCTTTAACAGCTGCTACAAGTGACATTAATATATTTGATGCTTTATTTGTTCCATAGAAAGTAATATATTGTGTAGTACTTCCGCAAATGCCCTGCAGAAATCCAAGTGTGCTACATCAATATGTTTGTCTTGATCAGATGGATGAACTATAGCAGCATGGAATGGGAAGAGACATTTCATGTCATTGACTACAGTTTTATTTTGTCACAAACAGTGATATTATGCAATATATGCTACAGACTGCTCTACAAGGAAAGAAGGATATTTGTCTGACTACTACAATTAGCCTGGTGTATCAAAACCTCATTACTGTTAAAATTAAAAACCTTCTCATAATTAATAGCTTAAATTTATTAATTATAATTATGCTTCATTGTTCCACAATTGCCCTTTTCCTAAAGAAGCTTTCCTGTCATCTTGATATTTAACCTCAGATATAGTGATATTCAGTTTCAGACTTATTTCTTAACAGAATACTTTCTCTCTTTTTCCCCAGGTAATCCAAACTCAATTGTTTTATTCTTGGGATAGTAAAAAAGACTCATTGTTCTTGGATTCCCATGGAAATTATTTTCAGCAGTTATACTCTGATCACAAAAATGACAGGTTTATTTGATGAGCCACATGGATAGATGTTAATCATGAGGTTTGGTGCTTTGTGTATTGGATAAACATTTTATCATTACTGAAGTCAAACAACGTGGTCTTCAGTTATTGCAAGATTTGTCTGTTAAAGGTACAAACAAAGCTAGTGTTTTCTTCACTCAAGCAGTCTCACAACTCCAGGTTTTTTTATTTACTTATTTGATACTGCTTCTTCTTCAGGAAGATTCTCAGATTAGATCTTATGAGAAAGAAGTTTCTAGCTATAAAAATCTCACATTTCAGCAAATGTTGCTTTTACCTACTTTTATTAGCAATGCTATGGTTTCTGTTTTATTCACAGCATCACACAAAGAAAAAAATACATATTGAACATTTTTCCTTATTCATTCTTACCTCTTGCATTTCCATTCAAATGTAACAGGGGATGAACAGATTACTTAGGAGCGCACCTTCGCTGCAATATACTTACTTACTGGGCCATGACCCATGATTTTTACTGGGCCATTTAAACTTCAGTGATGGTTTTGCTTTCTTTATCAGATCCCTGCATTAAATATTCTATTTGAATTCATTATACTAGAGTGGCTCTTTTTCCATATCATATTGTATATTAAACTAGAATAGTCATTTTCACCTTTTCTTTTAATCAAGGCCTTTTTTTGTGTAATGAAAGATTCTCTGTGTTTGTGAAACCATGCCTTCTTGTGCATCCAATAAAATGTCCTTGAAGTATTTACAAAGTCCATTAACACTTCCTTCTTTAAATTATCACTTCATATAAAACATCATTAAGTATTGGGATTAAATTTATTCCTTATTATAAAACATCATTAATGTTAGGATGTTAATATAATTTCTTTAATTCAGAGAAAGATCTGACAGTGCTTGTTATAAATGATTGCAATTAATGAGAAAATTCAAAGAGTTCTGCAAGCTTAATGATTTCCAGAAGTCCAGATGATTTTTGTAGATTTGGACACACTTTCTTTCCTCACTGAAGTAGCTGTAGCTGCTATAGTGACTAATCCCACCAGTCTCCCCCAGCAACTGGATCCTGTGTGGTTCCTCTTATTATTTTGGAGTCAGCTCTCTAATTTGCCAGTGCTCTCAGTACTTATCATTGCTTCTTACAAGTGGCCTCACAGATTTATTCCTAAGCCCTGTTACTATTTACTTTAAACACGCTACTTTCTTGAATATGTGGTTTAATCTGTATTGTAAAATTGCGTATGACAAGATACTTCATTTTGAAAATGGTCATATCTCTGCAAGAGAAGGACTTTCTAAGGGTAAGGCAGGATGTCGCTGAGTATGTAGTAAATGCACAGTCAGGGTCCAGCAAAGTCTAGGACATTGTCAACGCAGTAAGGGGGAACAGAAAGGAAACAGCCTTTTCTGGAGGAACAGCCAGGTTTGTACTTTTAAGGAAAAACATGGGGTGCTAAAACATTTCTGTGTGATTCAAAATGCAAACTGATTGTAAATAATGATGCCCAGATGGTATACTATTTCCTTACCGAGGTGTTACAAGAAAAAGTCTTTCTTGTTGAATGAAAATGCTTAAGACAATGAATGGTAAAAGAAACACCAAAACCAAAACCAAACAAAATAAAACAAAACAAAAAACAACCATATTCTTTATAGTGATGACATTGCAGAGTAACACTACTGTTAGAAAAGACCTCTGGTGGTCACCTGGTCCAACCTCCCTGCTCAAGCAAGGACACCTACAGATTGCTGCTCAGATCATGCCCAGACAAATTTTTAATTCCAGTGATGGAGATGCCACAAGATTTCTGGGCAATCTGTGCCAGTGGCAATCACCCTCACAGTAAAAAGGTGTACCCTCCTGTTCAGAGGGAGCCTCGTATGTTTGTGCCCATTGCCTCTGGTTCCGTCACTGGACGTAACTATAAAAAGCCTGACTCTGTCCTCTTTGCACACTCCCTTCGAGTATTTATACACATAAGATTCCCCTGATCCATCTTTTTCCCAGGCTGAACAATCACGACTCTCTCAGTCTTTCCTCACAGGAGAGATCTCCTGCCCCTTCATCCTTTTTGCACATTCACTGGATTCTCTCCAGTATGTTCATGTCTCTTCTGTACTGAGGAGCCCACGAGTTGATTCAGTGCTCCTGGTGGGTCTTCCTAGTCCCTTGACTTGGTGGCAGTGCTCTTCTTAATGCAGCCCAGGAAACTCTTGGGTATTTTTATTGCAAGGGCACATTGCTGGATCACTTGTTGTCCAGCAGGACCTCAGAATCTTTTCAGGAAAGCTGCTTTCCAGCTGGTTATTCTTCAGCAGGTATTGCTGCAGGGGAAAATTCCTCTCTGTGAGAAGAAGAAAGCTTTTTCTTTGTTGAACTTTATAATGTTCACATCAGCCTAGTCTCCATTTTGAGGCATCTCCAAAAGGCAGCACAATGTGCAAATACAAGAATTAATTGGTCTGGTTCAGGAGGGGAGGAATTTTGGTCCATAACCCCTAACAACGTTTAATTCCCATACATATTTTACCTCTGGCAATTTCCTTTATCCAGTGATTTCATATTCAGACACTGAAACCAAAATCTTCTCCTGAAAGGCTACCATTTCACAAGCTCTGTTAACTGATATTTAACAGCTCATTTTATGCCTTCCACACATTCTGCATTCTTTTATTTTTGGGTAATGAGTGCATCCCTACTTACTGTCTAGGTGTAAAATTAAAGACATCTGTGCTCCTAGTTATGGTAAGCCAACAAAGGGAAAGAAAATACATTACTGCTTCAGTCTATAGAGAAATTTCTACATTCAAGGTCATAAGTCAAGAAAAGCATTAGCTCCTCAAAGGGGGCATTGAGGCACTGTGGGGAGAACTTGAAGGAATATCATCATAATTCCTCCATCTGGTGACAAACACTCTGTCATTTGCTGTCCTAATAAGGAACACAGTGATTAAATATGGCTAAGCACTCAGGCTAGTTGTGATTTTTTTAATTAAAAGAAAAGCAAATTGTTTTGATTTTCAATCAAAGGAAAAGGATGTATTGTCAACCCTTGTGCACAGACGCAATTCAATTCAAATTCTGACTAAGCTTCTGAAGTAGAGAACAAAACCCAGCATGCCCTTGTTTAGGCTTTTGTTCAGAAATACAGAAGCACCTGCAATCAACTGCATTTGCTAATGTATGTTATTTAATGCAGCAATGCTTTGGGCTTATTTCTGCTGTTTTTGAAAGTAGCCATATAGCCCTTTGAATGCAGTACAGGTTGTATATTACAGACCTGACTGAGTCAGGTCCTGGAAGGAAGGAAAAGTATCAGATATTAAGGAGAGTCTAAAGGGCCCTGTGGGTCTTCATATTTGTAAAATTTCTCTTTCACTATAACAACTCTTTATTTCCTATTTTTCTTATTTTCTGTTTTTTCTTTCCTCAAAAGCTGATACAGACCATTTTCAGAGAGAATGATACTGCGATAGAATGGACTTGTGGGACGGTCCCCACATTTCTCTTTACAGAAATGTTTGAAGCAGAAGAAATAACAGTAACATAGAAAGCCAGGTGCTCACACACATTTGTCTGCCAAAAATGGTCCGGTTTTGTTTCAAATCTGATTAAAATCACACAATATCCTCTGTTGATTCCAATCAGATACATCATTCTATGAAACATAATTTCTCTTTTTTACCTTATATGATATTTGATTATTAACCAACAAGAGTACAATTAGCTGACTTCAACTCCAGCAATTCCTTCTGCTCCAGTGATTATATACCAAACCTACCACAGCTGAGCAGTACTCAGAAGTTCTTACCATCTCAAGAGTGTCTGATGGACTACATGAAATAAGTTTGTAGATCAGTTCCACTACCTACATTTTATTTATAGTCATGACTTTTTTCCAAGCATAAAGTCTGAGCATAACGTAGTTAGGACTCAATCCTCACTTATGTATTAAAGAACCTTTTACTATACTGTCACGGAAAAACAAAAGCAACAAAATACACGGTGCCTAATTTGAGACAGTTCTAAAGAAACACTATATTATTTAATTAAACAGCAAAAATAATATTCAGAGAGAGGGACAAGAAGAGAGAAGGTTGTCAATACAAAAATATGTCTGGTTATCCTGTGGCAGTACTCTGAGATGTTTTTCACATTGGTTGCTATACCCAGTTAATCCTGTTAACTGTAAATGATGAGTCAAGTTGACAGCTTGGTCCCTATTTATGCTTGTATTTTCTTTATGCTCAAAGTTTAAATAAATATAATTTGATGGGGATGAATAAACCCTTCAGGCCTTTTACTGAAACAGCTCAGGAAGAGGCTATTTTAAAAGGAAATAAAAGAATGCAAACCAGAATTTCCTGAGAGTAAAATAGCAAGACCAACTCTAAAATGCTGCGCACCCCTCTTGCAAAGTAGAGTCAAAATGGAAAATAACCGTTATATTTAATGAATCCACTAATAACTTCAGCTTGGTTAGTATCACACACTGCATGAGCAGGAAAATAGCTTATATGCAATAAACCTTATTTCTTTAATGAGTTTTAATATTTGTTAGAGAAGATGAGGCAACAATAGAAAATATTGCTAACAGACAGCCTGAACGTGTGATATCAGCCAATTTTTCTTCCACTACTGGATGATCTAAATAGCTCTGATCATTAATGCAATACATCTTAACACATCAGTTGATGCTCAAGATAAAACACTAAAGAAAGCTCCCCTCTCCCTCTCCCTCTCCCTCTCCCTCTCCCTCTCCCTCTCCCTCTTCTATGATGCCACTGTGAGGGTGGTGAGATGCTGAAAATTGTTTCCCAGAGAAGTTTTGAATGTCCCCAGAGCTGGCAGTATCAAGACCACATTGGATGGGGCCCTGAGCAGCTTGGTCTAGTAGAAGTTTCCCTGACCATGGTAGAGGGCTCGGAACTTAATGTTCTTCAGTTCCTTCCAACCCAAAATATTCTGTGATTCTCTGATCTGATTTATTGCTCAAGACTGTAGAGAAATCTGTGCAGACCACAGAGGTTTCTGTTAGCACAGAGTGATACAATTCTTGTCAGACTGATATTCATTCTCACTTGCTTCCCCCTTTCTCTCAGCTGAAAACCAGATTTCTGCAGCAGGCAGAAAACTTAGAGGAGAAGAAATAAGGAAAGAAATATAGAGCTTTCACAGAATCATTTTGTGCAGATGTTAGCATCTTAGGGTTATCCACAGAGGTTCACACACTCACAAAACTTCCAGCTGAAAGATAGATGACACCTAGTCTAATAAGCACTGGTCTCTGAACAGACATTCATTGATTTTAATCTTGTTAAATCAAGTTCTAGTTTCTCAGAGGCATAAAGAAGCAAAGAAATACAAAACACAACTCAGTAATAACCTAATTACCCAAGAGATGAAATCAACAATTTTACTGACTTCTCAGGCTAGAGAACAGGAGTTTAAAAGAATTTAAAGGATAAGTAATTAAAGTTGTTGTGTTTTACAGCATCATAACATAACAAAAAGAAATAGGTGCAGAGAAAGCAGATTTTTAGAGGCAAAATGTGAAGAAGACCCTGAAAGAAGAGTAAGAAAAGATATTCCTGTGAGATCCAAACTTTCTTATCATTATTTGTGTTTTGGTTTAAAACCTTGACAAAATGCCAAGTATAAACCAAAGCGATAAAACTCCCTCCCCCCACTGAGAAAAGGGGGGAAAAAACCCCTCCAGAACTTTAACTTAACTGGTTTATAGTCAGAGGGAAAGTTAAAAGTAAACTACAATATAACAGAAATATACAAAGGCAAAAGGAAACAATAACTCCCCACTCTCCATCAACCCAAATCACAAATCACAACCACTCTGGACAGCTCCCAAGAGACACCCAGCAAGAGAGGAGAAAAAACTATCAATAAGAATATTTACTTTCCTGAATCAAAACAACGGCAAAAGTGGCAGTGAGCAGCAGTGAGGCCTGGTTCCCCAGAACAACACACACGTCCTTCCTAGTCAAGTAACCATAAAGGAAGGAGACAAGCACCTCCTCCTTCACTGTATTTATATTTGAGACGATGGTGAAATATGTGGGGGAAAGCCGAAATGCAACTCGGAGGGCCTGACCAACTACACATGCAGGATTTATTGTTGGAATATATCATTAATGCATTTTTCTCTGTATAGGTTTGAGTTCCAAGAAGTTCTGTATCCCCTGCCCCCTGTGCATGGCTTCTATACCCCACACGGTCCTGTAGCCCCTATTGTTTAGTTATGAGTGTTTCCTCATTTGTTATCCTGGTTGTCAGTTATCCAGAGCCCTCCCCTCAGACCTTCTCCCTCTGTTCTCATTGGATGTTAACGGTTACCGACGTCCCTTTCATCCAATCCCTCCTGAGGTTCCACTCTGTTTAAGCCCTTCACCGAACTGACCCCTTAAAAGTCGATTCCTCCATTGAATAAAGGTTTTTTGGTTTCACCCCCATGTTGTGTGTAATGTGTTCTCTGAGAAGCCGTTCTCCCACGGTCGGTTTCTGTTAGGAATATGATATGGAATATCATTGGCCAGTAGAAGGCAGCTGCCAGCTGCCCTGATCCAGCTCGAGTCAGCTGATAGTACAAGGCCTGCTCTGAAAATCAAAGCCTAAATTTAGGCCTCCCCTAAACCCCGGACAATTTGTTCATTAAGAAAATAATGCCTGTTTATTTTTGAAGCATACCTCTGAGCTTCTTTATAAGGCTAAATCATAGAATCGTGGAATGGTTTGGGTTGGAAGGAACTTTTAATGACCATCTAGTCCAACTTCCCTACAATGACCAGGGACATCCTCAACTTGATAAGGTGGTTGACTGGAGCCCCAATCAACCTGACCCTGAATGTTTCCAGGGATGGGACATCTACCACATCTGTGGGAAACCTGTTGGAGTGTTTTACCACCGTCATAGTAAAAATCTTCTTCCTTGTATTTAATCTAAATTGATCCTCCTTCAATTTAAAAACGTTACTCTTTGTCCTATTTCAACACGCCCTTCTGTCCCCATCCTTCCTTTAATCCCTCTTTAAAGTACTGAAAGGCTACAATAAGGTGTCCCTTCACTAAATCTCCAGTAAAAAAAGTGGGTTTGACACTTTTCAGAGTGGATACTATGGACCAGGAACACTGTGCAGTCCAAAAGCAGAAATAATTCTTAGCAGGTGAGTCCCAGCACTTGAAATATGACAAAGAGTAAATCTTAACCAGGTGCCAAAATGTTCATTGGGATTTATTGTTGGTGTTGGTTCCCCCCTTTCTTTTACTAAATGTTAAAAATGTCCTCAGATTGTACAGTAAGTGTATTTTCTCTGTGAAAAACACTCACAGAAAGAGGGAGGGCCTGGGCTGAAGTTCAGAGCTTGGAAGAGTCTGCCAGGTTGCACCCTGTTCCCAGACTAGCCAGTGACTTAAGAAGTATTTCAGGGCAAACATCTCTTTCTGTTTTTCCCATCTGTAGAATGACAGTATCATAAATGTACTCAGGGCTTTAAGCCATCTAAAGTGACACCCTTCCTATTATGGAGAGATAGCAACCAAATATCACTGCAATTAATACCACTTACTATCCTCACTTTGGGTGCAGTGAAACTTAATCCACTAATGCTGTAAAATGCTTCAGGATTCCTCAGTGAAAACCAGCATGAAAATGTAGAGCATTAGGCTTGTAAGTGACAGGAGAGTGCACTCTGGAAGAAAGAATAACAATAAGATCATTGGGTTAAACTCTCCAAACTCAGAGGAATTTTCACTTGTTCCTCTCAGCATTTCTTTCCCAAGAGCATGTGTCAGTAGCAGCTCTAATCCTGACACTAAGCAGTGCTGACTTTAGATGAATACCAGTGAATCATAGTCTCCTCCTTTTGCTCCTGAGCCAGAGGGATGGTATTGCACCGAACTTGATTGCTAAGAAATTACGCTGGTGCTTGTATATCTCTCCATTTCTGTTGCAGTGACCACTGATGTTTCAGAACAGGTGGTAGTTAATGCCGCTTTGTCCTCCTGGAGCTACTTAGCCAGCTCTTGGATATTGCAGAGGGAATGTCTCCTTTTACACATGGCTTTGGCCTTAAAAATACCCAGCAATTTAACTATTTAGCATATGCCAGGTTGGAAATAATCATCTGGAAAAATCACCTCCAGACAACTGGCCAAGGCTTTGATCAACTGATCTCTAAATTCCAGTCTTAGCTAGAATGACTGGATCAGGGGCAGAGAGTATGACTATGCCCTGGAATAAACGCTGTGTAATTTAACCTTGAGGTCTGGCCCAAAGAATATACCCTTTAGTGTGGGGCTTAGCGCCTTGATTTAGTTGAGACAAACATAACAGAAAACCCAGTGATGATAAAAGTTATTCCTTGTGCTGACAATGGATTACTATATAATGCAAATGTGCCTTTAAAAAAATGCAGTATATGGCTGTAAGGCTGTCTTGGGTTGAGCTGGCAAAACGCCAACTGTCCGAGACAGAATGAAAAAGGATTCTTCCCCCCCAACCAGCTAAAGGAGAAAGAAGAGGGAGAGGGGAAAAAAAAAACTCTAAACCCAGGTTTATGCTTAAAACTAACTACATATATTTATACAGAAAAGAGAAAATTAAA
>JAWWEV010000083.1:145587214-145598312 GCA_035583235.1 Hafferia zeledoni
TCAAGTCACCTGACAATTTTCAGGCCTAGTCCAAACTTTAAAACCCAAATTTAGGCCCCACTTGGCTGAAACCATGAGAAAGGCTATAAAAAATCCCCATGGCATTTCTTTAGTCTGGTGGCTGATCCACTGTGTTCTCCACAGCCCACCAAATGACCAGGTGTTATTACCACACAAGCATGACGATTCCATAGTGTCCTTTTGGAATATTTAACATAGCAAACCCAGAGAAAGTGAAAAGCTGCAGTACCTACCCATGAACTCAAAATTCAGGTGTTCTAGGTGAGTGTCATTCCAGTGAGTCCTGTGTTAATATATGAGACCTCATCTTTTTTAGGATGAGCAGAGACATTTCCTTCGATTTGGTGCTCTCACATAAGAGTCAGTTACTCGTGCACCCTCAGAGTTCTTTTGTGTCTCATCTGAGAAGCATAATAAATTGTTTTGAAAGTTTGCAGTTCCCATATTATTCCCAGATCCTTATTCCCTGCACTTCTTTTTGTCTGTGCTTGCCCAGAGAATAGGGATTATCTGAGAGTACAAACCTCAGTGACCTTAGTAGAAATCATCTGTCAGTGAAGGATGATAATCATTCACCAAAAAAATAAGCATCCAATCCATTTCTTCCCCCTCCTTCACTCCATTTTTCCTCTCAAGTGAGCAGCTCAGTCACTCCCAGAGCACAGTAATAGAAGGAATGAAAGACATGGGAATTATATCTGCATTTGCAGGGGGTGGATTTTCACCTGGCTAAGATGTAGCATGAGCACTTGCAAGTTGTGTAATGGGCATTCAATTTGTTTTTTAAATGTACAAATAGCTGCCATTTTACTGCAGAATTGTCAGGGAAAAGACCCATCCCAATTTTGGTTGTTTCTCTTGTCATTGCTAAAAGTGAAATTACTGCTTTTCCTTCACCTCAAGATTTGTCAGGAGGCAGGTAGAATTGTCCTAAGGTCTTCAGACAGGGAAAGTAATGTTACCTGCTGCCGACATCTCATTGCTGTCATATATGTAAAATATGTGTTAGAATTGCTCTGTCAAACATTGTCCCTTGGTCAAATGGTCATTTCTTTAATGCAAATGTTTATTAAACAAAGGTAGTTAAAGTAGACTTGGATAGAATGGAATAGAGTTAGAATAGATTAGTTCAGCTGGAAGTGTTTTACGTTTTCAGAGGCCAAGATCTGCCAACCTCCTTTCTAAGCTCCAGCATGTCTCTTTTTGTGGCCACTGTCAGGAGGTGGAAGTGGCCCAACTTTTTTTTCAGGATTATATTTCCACCTTGTGATATTACTTTTCTGTGAGTTTGTGAAGAGGAAAGGCAAAGCACAAGATGTCACCACAAGTCACAAGTTTGGTTTCTCAAAAACTATCACTAGATTACTGCTTGATATGTTAACACTGTTTAATCTGAATCATACCATATGTTTGTGCTTGCCACACAGCAACAGGAAAATGAGGAAAAGTGCACAGACATGGCAAGACCCTAAATAATTTTGCTTTCTTCCTGGATAGAAGCTCTTTCTTGAGTCTGTTCTGCAAATATACTGCTCTAATTGCAGTTGGTGGAAGACATTACATGATTTCCAGACCTTTTAATGGACAAGTCCTTTACACCTCGCGTCAGAGAGCAGTGAAAGTGGACTGCTCTGGAAAGGAAGGGGAGCCTTGAGCCAGAGGTGACAGCCAGGCAAGCAGGGCAGTGCTCTTGAAGACTAGAGGTACAGTCCCACAGTATCTAACCCAGAACAGAGAAGCTCTGGTGACAGTAACCAGGGGTAGCACAGAGAAACAGTCAGTGCATTAGACCTAATGATGAGTCAGGTCTGAGTTCAAGCCACCAAGTCAGGATCTGCAGGTGCAAGGCCAGGCATGGACACAGCTGCAGGGTAGCTCAGTCAAAGACCAAGGGCAAAGGCTGGGTTAAAATGCAGCTTCTGAATAGGGCAGTAGGTATAAGAATGGGTCAAAATCCTGGATAAAGTTTCCCACAGGACTTTCTTATGACCTAGTTGTTTCCACCAAAGTTTTCTCTAGCTGCATCATATTAAGGCTGACTCTGAATACAGGCAGCTAAACCCCTAGGCTGGGAGCTGGGAGAAAGAGTTTGTAGAGGAAGATTATGGAAGGTGTTTTCAGGCTGGCCAGAGAAATCAGTCCTGAGCTCACTCAGGTACCTGGCACCTCATGTTCAACCTCTGACCTCTGAAAACCAACATTAAGACTAACCTTAATTCATTAGGCTGTGAACCTTACATTATTAAAAAACAGTCTATAAGGCAGGTAAGATTAAGCTCTTATCTTAACACAGACATCAGGGTTTGAGACAGCTGATACACTGAATACCTGAGACATCTGCAGGAACTGGCAGATGTGATAGAGGGCTTGCAGAAAACCTGTAGCTGGAGGCCAAGCGTGTAGCACTAAGATTTAAAATTATACTAGAGACCTAAGTTTGGCAGTTGAATCAAACAGTTCCCAGGATCATCAGGACTATTTTACTTTTGTTTAATTAGATGATAACTTTTGCTGTAGATTGACATGCATAAGGCTCCCTGTGAAGTGGAAAGGTATGTCTTTGGGAAATGCGCTGTGTTAAGCAAGCTGTTAGGGATAATTGTAGATGATAATGTCTTTGACACTTATATGACCCATTAGCTTATCTGGCAGAAAGAAATCCTGATGTCAAATTGTGCCTGTGCTATTAAGGAAGCATTTTTTTCCGTGGTCCCTTGGACCTAACGCCCCATAGTGAAAGCGAGAAATAAATTGGTATGTTACAACTGGGGATGTGCACAGGGGTTGTGAGTTTTGAGATAAAAAAGTGCCTATGCACAATGGTATTGTTCCCCTTAATTACTACTGCAGGCCTGCTGAATTTGATACCTAAAACCCCAGTGATAAAAACTATTACCTTTGTTGATAACTGAGACTGATAGATGATCTGAAGAAACAAATAGGAATGAAGAGCTATAAGGAATTCATCTGGAAGAGCATGAAACTAATTTCCAATGAATGCTAGAATGATGAATTTGAAGTTGTTTTGTTTGAAAGAGAGTATAGGATGCCAGCTTGCAGAGGAAGACACATGTCCTATTCCTCAACACTGCAACAGATCAGGATCAAATAGCTCTGTAAATATCCTCTTCCTTTTTTTTTTTTTTTTTTTTTTGTGCGTGTGTGTGTGTGTGAACATATTTATGCATGAGCAAGGAAGTCTTGAGCAAGGAAGTCTGAACATTTTCATGGAGGAAATTTAAATATAGTCCCTATGCTCTTTAACTTGCATATTAGTGTTTGGCAGGTGTATGTCTCATTAAGTCACTTTGAAACCAGCATCAGTGCATCAGGGAACAACTCTTCCTCCTCATTTATACTTATAGCAAGGTGTAGTCTATGCCCCTACTGGTAGAGATTTGTGTATTGTAAACACTAATGAAAATATTATTTTTCCTTACATTTGAACCACTTTACAAACTGAAATGAAGGTGATAGTTGAAGCAGTAAAGGAAAACATATTTAATCTTAGTGGACCAGCTTGTGTAGCTGACCATAGTCATAAAAAAGAAATTTTCAAATGTTTAAAATTTGCAAAAATAAAAATATGTTGTTTCTTCCTCCTTTTCCTGTCACTGTTCCTGCTTTCTCTATCACACATACATTAAATATCGCAGCCTGTAATACCAGATGGACTTTTAGGGGAAGGACAAAGGCTGAATTAATATCCCAGAAATCATAATATTTCGAAATGGCAGAAAGCTGGAATACTAATATATGTCAAGCAAAAATACAAGCTGGAAGAAATTCTGCACAATCGTCAACTATGACATTTGCTAAGGTTTGGAGGTTGTCAAGTCCAATACAATACAATACAATACAGTACAATAAATAAATCTCATATATATATATATATATATATGTGGCATATATTGTTTTGAACCTAAAGATAAGTTAGAGGGCCGGGTTTTTTTTAGCAGCTCACATCACTTATGTTTACATCTCCCCTCGCCATGTTGTCTACCTACTGGCATCTCAGTCCCCTTTCAGTACATGCATGGGGATATGTAGATCCTGGTACAGGAAGTGTGAACCTACTTGGATGATTCATTCAAGTTAAAAATCAGCTTATTTTTCTGTCAAGTTATGTGGCTAGAAGTGTTTTATATCCTAAACACCATGTAGATCAGTACAAAGGAGGTAGAATAAGTATTAAAGAGTAGATCTAGTGATTCGGCATTACAGTTGGCAAAAATAATGCTTCTTGAATGACTCCTTAATAGAAAAGTAGTCAGAAACATCACTCCAGTTGCTTAAATTATTCTTCCCAATTTACTCAGGGACACTGACTTTTACAGTGATGACATTGATTGCAAGTTCAGTGTATCTCTTTTCTGGAGTTAATGAACACAGAAACAAATAAAACTTCTACTTCAATGTTTTTAAATTGCTACTCAGGAGGGCTGGTGAGTTATATGCTATTTAAATACCTATGATCTCACATTCTCTGATCAGGCAGTGGAGGTGGTTTAAGAAGTTGCTGCTTCCTAGCTACTTCTTGTTTTCTCCTTGCTATGCATTTTTACAGGAGTAGCAGATCTGACACATATGACATGGACTTATACTTAAGCTACTTCATTTCATGGAAGATTTTCTATATTGGAAGTAAAAGTATTCTGACCATCTCTGAAAAAGTGGTTACTAAATTCCATGCTTTCATTTAACCACCTAATTTCTGCTTCATAGCTGGAGAAAAAAAATCACTGTGTATTTATTGGACACCCAAAACTTTTAAATTATATAATGCTATTTAATGTTCTTTCTAGCTAAGTTCAAAGCATCTTCTCTTACTCATAAATACCCCTCTCTGCCTCCATCCTGCTTACACGAATGTTCCTGCAGTGTTATGTGCTCTTGAAATATATAAAGGGACACATATTTAGGAAAGAAGAACCGCTCTGGCCCCGGCACTCTTGGAGGTGTATGTGCTGTTTATTAGCCCTCAAGGGGAAAGTGGCAAAAGAGGCACTGTCTCACAAATTATCTGTCTAGGAAAGAGAAAAAGAGGAATACATGAGGCAGGGAAGTGTCCCTTCCACAAACTCACAGAGTAAGTTTGTGTTGCAGCCCAAGCATTTACAGCCTCATCTCCACTGAGGACTCCAGCCAATGATGCTTCAAACTGCCTGCAGTCCATAAGTCTGTCGCCTTTTTCACTGAGATGAGGACAACAATGGGATAATGCAGATGGGGTAGAATTTGCTGAAAAAGGATCTGGCTGCTGCCTTTTTGTCTCATCTGGATCTCTTAATGCACTCTGGCTTCCCACTCACCAGAGATGTGATGCTGGCCAGCAGGATATAATTCTTGATGATTTTCCCTGAATAACCTTTCCATGGGTCAGCCCTAGCAGAGATAAGACTGTCTCTCTCAAGACAACCAGTGATATATTTGGATACTTAGCAAATGTGCTGTCTGAAGCACCTGTCACTGATAGCAATTGAACAACACTGGTGTAGAGCTGCTCAAATTATCTCAGGTTCAGAATGATTTTTCAGTGCTATCCACTTTGGTACTTTTTCTCAAGAGGTTTTTCAAATGTCATATCCCTGTTCTTATCACAATAGTCTTTATGTTAAAATGAGCTGTAAAAAATCAGCAAGCTCTGCTGGGGAATGCAGGCTGTGCATATTTTACAGCAGGGCAATACAAAGTATATTAAAGGGGAAAAAAACCCACAAAGAAATAACAACAAAAATTTAAATAAAACAAAACAAAACAAAACAAAAAGCTTTGCATCTCTGCTGACTATTTAAATGAAGACAATATGTGATATAAAATCCTGATTCACTGCTTATCTGTACAGAGTTTTGTCCTATGTCAGACATCTCAGATTGACTAGGTCAGAGCATCCTAACAAAGTAAACGTGAAGGTTAGATAAAATAAAGAAATGGAATCACAGAAGTTAGGACTTCAATAGCATAGGCAGCTCTTGGAACCTGGAAAGCACTATGATAGTCAGGCTGGGTCTTTGTGTGGGGAGATTTTGGGGGCCTCAATCCAACCCAAAGAATCATGTCCTGAGGATAGAACCACCTGGAGCAAGACAATGAGAAATATTGATGCCAGAGGTGACTTTAAACTGTTGTTCCTCTCCCAAAGGCATACAACTCCAATATCCAGTCCAAAACTGAAACCTCAAACAGAAGCAAAGCTGGCACAGGATTGTCCTCCTGAGGGCCAATGTCACTTTCTGCTTTTCCAGAATCCAGATTTCATTTTTTCTGCAAAGGAGCTTCATCATTTGAAGAATCATTTGGGATGTGTGGGAGGATCTAATTCAATGCCATATTTAGAGGGAAAGGCTCTCAAATCCTACATTCACATTTGCTCAGAGAGTGCCTTAACCCTTGAGCAATTTGTATTCATCACTGATTTTAAACTGAGGGCACTTGGAAGTGCCACATTATTTGAAGCAACAAGAATTAACATGGAGAATAAGATTGTGAACCCTTGCATTAGAGCTGTCTGGTATCATGGTACTAATTAAAAAGTAAAATATAAAGAAAAAAAAAAAGTCCTGTGCAATTGTAGCCTGTTCACATCAGCATTTACTGCCCTGTGAAGGTGCCCTATAAGTCACATAGTTGTTGCCTTTTGGTGGCCATCCTGAGTTGCGTTACTGCTACATCCCAATGAAAAGACTCCTCAGGAAGACAGGATCAGTCTTTGTAGGCAGAAGAAAAACAATTCAGTGATCTGTTGTCTGTGTTATTGGGGATAAACAGGTCAGCTTCAGCCACTGATCCTGTGAAAAGTTAGAAGATCCATTCCTGTGGTGTCCTCTGCTGAACATCTTTTAAAACCATAGAAGATTGACATGTTTATTGTCACGAGAAAGGGAGGAGAGACAGAAATGCAAAGATTTCTAGTCTCAATGTAAAGTTAATAGATATAAGTGTCCTCAGAACAATCAAAGCTTTATGAACCCAGCACTGCCTGACCACACTGGACAGAACACAGGCTGGAAAGATTTTTGACCTTCCTCTGAGGACCACAATTATGCCAGGGAGAACTTATAGCTATAAAAGCGCCTCCAGAAAATCAAAGCCTAATGTTTCCCAACACTGCCTAATGACACAGATAGCATGCAGGTTGGAAAGGTTTCTGACCTCTGATATGAGACTACACTTAATAGCAAGAAAAGAACTTTCCTCACAATAGCTCCCAAAATAACATTTATTAATACAATATGTAACAACGACTATATGGATAATTTAGTTGGTGATAGCATTTAGCTGCAGGATTGTACAAAATACCCCAAAAGACACCGGCACAAAACACATTTTACAGGCCGTTCCAGCAGTATTACCCCTCCCACAACAAACTTAACTAATGGAGGATTACTAAACAGAAACAAAACAGTACAACACCACATGTAAACACACCCAGTAACCCAAAGGAAAAGCAACAGGAAAAAATTTAGCTGCTTCCCATTAACATGTATACACCCAGTGAGCTACAACAAATTATAATTAGTAAGGCATAGGAAAATAAAGCAAGAATTTGGCTGCTTACCCCTGCAATGTCTGATGGAATGTGGGAGACAGGGTAGCTCGTGGGTTACCCTCCCTGAGGTGGAAGTTTTCTCCCCAGTTTTTGGCTTTTACTCTGTTTCTTTTTATACCTGTTTTCCTAGGTGGTTTCATGTGACTAGAGTCAATGCTCTGGGGGTGATACAGATGCCTGAGGAGGTGGCACCTTGGGTCTGCAGGGTGTCACAGGGTGCAGCAAAGAAAGGCCATGCTAATTCAATACATTCCATTCTTTGGTAACAACATTACTTATCAGCATCCCTCCAGCGGGTTGAGGAGTTTCCCTCAACTCATCAAGGGCCTTTCCCCCACATTCATTTTCACCTGTGGACTGTAGCATAGTTTTGTATATCAAAGCAGTGGGTAGTTCACAATGTGAAACTACTGTGGTAAAAGAAGAAAATAAAGAATTATCCTTTGAGTCCTTGGTTTGCATCATTGATGTTTAGATGTGAAGCATTTTTTATTTCAATGCCCAGGTTCCAATCACTGTTAATGGAGATACTGTTTCATCCACTGGGGAATGATGTCACAGATTTACATGAAAGTTTTCTTACTTATGCTGATCTGTATATTTTTTTCCTCCACTAATGCATTTAAATCTCTCTCTTCAAAGCTGAAACATAGTTTAAAGGGAAAACAAAACCTTTTGCCATGATAATTTCTTTTAAGAAAAGTTGTCTTCCTTGGCTCGTTCAAATGATCAGAGAATAAGAGGTTGTCTGGCAGAATAGAAAATCATATAAATTCCTATGCCTGGTCAGGGACTCTTCTATTTACTACAGAATTAAAAAGAAAGAACCAAGGTCTCAGCAGGATCTAGGGAAACAAAACTTTTCTTTCTTTGAATATAAGCATCTTCAGTTGTTTTTTTTTTTCTTTACCTTGTTCCAAAAATATCATGGGAAGATTTGGTAGTATATGCTTGTATACATCTGGGTATAAGATACATCCACAAAAAGGTAAATCTGTCAGTATTAGTAAGCATGATCCCACCTGGCTGAATTGCTTGTATAAAGTGTAAATCTACTGTAAATAGGTACAACATTGACATTTCTTGAGGAGTTCCAGTTCCCCTAACTTAAGCAAATGCACCTTCCTTTTTGCATTTGTTTACAGTCATGACAACACCCCAGTGAAGCGTTTTAATACTGAATATTGAAATTCTGCAATTCCTCACAGCTAACAAGACAGACTGCAAGGATAAATGTGAATCAGTTGGTGGTGAAACAATCCCTCTCCTGTTCATTTAAAAAAATATATTTTTCCCTAATGTAGTTCCATCAGCTTCTACCATGAATAGATAATCATGTGTCAAAGTACAATCTTCTTCTGATTCTTGTTTGAGTTTTCTTTTTTTTTTTTTGTTCCTAATTGGTCATTAATACAGAAAAAAATCCTGCATGAAACAGTTTTTTGGCATTTTAATTGTAAGAGCAGAAGAGATGAAAAGGTATCAGGTGCTGCTGATTTCCTATCAAGGGTTTTGAAACTCAGAATCACTCAGGATCACTTTCTGAGTTGGAAGGGACCCACAAGGGTCATCGAGTCCAACTCTTAAGTGAGTGACCCATATAGGGATCAAACCCATGAGCTTGGTGTTATTAGCACTTAATAATAATAGTTGTTCTAGCCAACTAGCAACAGTGCTCCTCCTCAAATCCCTGGTCTTTGGAGGTGATAAAGTGATGTGTGACATCATCTCCTTCTAAGGTCAACAGAAATTGAAGAAACTCAACATTTCATATGGCCAGCGTCTTACACTACAAAGAAATAACCAAAGCACCAAAAGAAAAAATCCCCACATATGTACCTTGTCTTCTGTTCATACCTGAGTTATGAGCAACAAAATATTCTTGAGCACTTTTCAGAAAGAGATGCATTGTAACTTTCTCTCAGAGGAAAATAATGAAGGAGCGGTTGAAAAAGATAAATAGTAATGACACCAACAGATTACCTTAACCACTATCAAATATTGTAATGAATGTTTCCATATATTCCATATACTTTACGTCTGTGTGATTATAGGAGTACATTCCAGCTCTTTTTTCTTTCAGAGAACCACCACAGTAAGATGGACTATGAAATATGAGCAGCATAGAAAACCAGGACCTAATTTTACTTTGCAGACTGACCTCAACACCACCATTGCTGCAACACCCATAGGAAACTCAAAATGACAGTTTAATATCTGAGTTAATATTGATCCCCAAAGAGGGTGTTTGGAAAGTCTGAGAACAACCAACTTTCATCTGTAACATTAAAATCATGCTATACTGACATTTCCTCCACCAAAAATCAGGGAAAAGAAATCAGTATCAGTTTACAGTCATTTTCCCGTAAAAACTAATATTTCTACATTGTAACATGCAGCCCCAGCAAAAAGACTTTTTTCTTAAAATTTTTCTCATACAGAAATAAATAATAAAAAACCTATTTAAAGAAGTGTAAATACCTATTGGTGAAGCATATCTTCTCCCTTTTTTGTCACAGGAGACATGACTCAGGATGTTCTGTGCTGGGAGACATATCCCCTGGGTTTTGTTTTGTCAGTTTTTGTCAGGAACCTGTGATTTCTTTAACACATTTAGTACTTTAATCTGTGGGGGTTTTTCTGGTTTTGTTTTCACTGAATACTGAACAAAACTTTGCTTCAGAAACGAATCTCACTATAATGTAGGCTACAAAAGGTCAGAGAGCCCAACTTCCTGCTCAAAACATATCTTATGGTCTCTTATTGCCTCCTGTCCTATCACTACACTTGTAGGAAAAGTCCCGTTTTGTTTTCTTTACACTCTGCTCTTGGGTAAATCAAGACAAAACACAAGATCTTCACTTACCGTTTTGTTTGGTTTGGGTTTTTTTCCCCCAGGAGAAAGCAACAGTTCCTGCTCTTTTCGGCCTTCCATTGTGTCATGTGTGTTCATCCCCAGTGCATGTACATTACTTTGAATCCAAACTTTGACATAAAGTAAAGTAAGTTTGGTGTTTTGTTTGGGGGTTTTGTTGTTTTGTTTATTTCTTTTTCAATTATAGCTCCATGAATGAGGTATAAATTTCATAAGACCATTTTGGCATTAGGGCATTTTCATTAGGGCATTTTCTTTTGTAATCCTCAACTGTTTTCCCCTTCAAAGAACATGGAGTTGGGTGTTTCAGTTCTTTCTTAAAAAATGTTATTTTAACTTGACTAAGTTAATTCAAAAGAAAAAGGTGCTTGGATAAATTATTATTTGGCATTTTATTATCTTGTTGGTGAAACCAAAACATTGATATTGAAAACATGTGGTGATATATACTTGATATAGCTATTAGCAATGTTTAAAAAAAAAAAGTTTCAAAATGACACAGGATCATGATGATTTGTTTCTTAGGAGTTGTCATGGGTTTGGCCAGGTGGGCTAAATTGAGGTTTTAAAGTTCACACTAGGCCTGAAAATTGTCAGGTGACTTGAGCTGGGCTGAGCTAGCTAACAGCTGACTTCTTTTAGCCAATAATATT